>JAVLUX010000004.1:17595986-17955986 GCA_032164185.1 Moxostoma hubbsi | reverse complement strand
TAAGCGAAATCAATAGCCCCCATCCCAGATAGCACACATACGTCCCCAAGATGTCTTTTGATCTAGAAAATATCACAATCTGATAAACATCTGCAAAGCATCATAAAAAAATCAGATTTATGAACATTCCAAATCATAAACATCTCAAAGACATCTGCTGAATACCTAATAGGAAAACGGATACAATACGTCTAATCAACGTATTGCCGATGAGCAAACATAAAATAGACGTCTTCCAGATCTAGTTACACACATCTAATAGACATCTGGGAGATTTATGTGTGCTATCAGGGATGTAACAGGGATGCTTTTGTCGGGTTTCGTTTATTGCCTCATGAAACAAACAAAATATGGGAAATGCCATTTGTTATTTACAGCAGATGACTAAAACCAGCCCCAAAAATTTTACGAGGTACACAGATGTTGAAATAATCCTCACAGAGTAGGCCTAACATAAGCTTGGCTTTCACTCACACAGGCATGCTGTGGATGCACACGTGAACTTTGGCTTGAGACTGCCCGAGTCTCTGCCTGAAGGAAAGACACCACAGGCAGTCAGAGAATTTCATCCTCATGTAAATAAATTGACAAATTTTCTGCGAAAATATCGTTATTAATATGTTGATTTTCCCTGCAATCAGCCAATAATATATCGCCCACTGATATATCGTGCATCCCTAAAACAATATATTGCGATACGTAACTATCATGGTTTGATTTCCTTATGATTCACTTCAATTTTATTCCAGTAAGTATTGGTATATTTCAGTTGTGACCATTTTGCTTTCAAATGAAAGAAATTCTCTCTCAGTTAATGTTGTTTTTTTTTTTTTTTTTGTTACCAGTAGTTTTTTATCATTATGGTCACTTTTTTGCTTTTAAAAATATAAAAATTTAATGTAGTCCAGCAATAAATGTCAGAAAATTGCATGTGTGTTTGCTTAGATGCCTAATTTGTTCTAGTTACAAATAGGCCTACTTGCATCAATATGCAGAACCCAGTACTCTCTCTTTAAGGATATTCTTACCCAGCATATTCTTGATTTACGAAAAATTATGCTATCACTCCTTTTAAATAATAATGAAAAAAAATATAATTACGCTTTGTATGAGCCTAATTAGAAGCTGCTGTCTGCATCTATAGAAAGTCTTACAGTATTTTGCCAAGTGAAAGTCTGATTTAAGTCACTCGGTTGCTTGACTATAAATATGAGCAGATTGTATTCCGAATGTCAAGTAGATGCATTATTTAGGGAAAATATACATTCAGTTGAGTTGATCATTATCACAAAATAAACCCTAACAGGATGATCGGTTTTGTATCATTACTGCCTGTAGACCATCCCAAGTTTTATGTGAGAAGAAAGAGACAGTCGAGTTATGCAAGAGACTTAAACTAGCCCTGCTATGTAGAAAACAGCTTGGGACAACAGTCAGTTATACAGTTTAGCAAGTCAGCTGAATGCAAGATTGACCAATTAAACTCCTTAAAGCTGTGCAACAAGGCATTATTTAGATTTGATTCTAAATGTTTTAGAAAAGTGTTTCTTATTCTTTCAAATGCAAGGCATGAAATGTTCTGCTGTAGGACTACATGCGGAAGACCAGAAATGGCTAGAGGGGTGTGAGAGGAATGCAGGGCCCCCATAGGTTGTTCATTTCGTTAGCTGCTCCTCCACTTCTGGTACCCCCCCCCCCCTTTCCTCTCGCCCTCAAACATTTCTTGTCTGTGCCTCAGTACTTGTCTCTGAACCTTTAGGAATGAGTGAAAATAGCCTCTGTCCCTTAAAATGGAGTCGGCAGCCAATGAGTTCAGGGACTAGGGTATAGGAGCCTAAAAGAAAAGGGGCGTGGTTTGTAATGAGTGGGGTTCAGTTTCATTTCTTTTCCCTACTTGTCACTATTTTTAAAGGGCCTTCTCTTGCTGGTGACCTCAGTTAACATTAAGAGCCTTTTGCCATGGAGCTGGAATGAAGGCATATTATTAATAGTGTCTGTGTGAATGAGGAGAGGATAACCGCAAGAGGCTTTGATGTTCCCTCATTATGTGCAATGCATGGGTATAAAGTACTTCAGATCATTGTGTTGCCTGGCCATAATAAATTATAATAGTTCAGAGTCTGAGCTTTAATTAAACATGCCATTTGACATTTGCATCCTGCATTTAGAGAAAGGCTTTTCCCAAAATGGTGTTCGGACATTCACACCACCACCAAGTGTTCTAATGAGTCTTTTAGAACTTTATTCACTATGTATAGGATATATATTAATTAGGGATTTGTTTAGCAAGCTTCATGTTATTTAGAACTAGAAGTTAATTGGAACCTTTACAACCCACTTACAGATTTCCTTATTTTACTTTTACTGTTAGCAAATTATTAGTAAACATCTAATGTGTCTGGTTTGATGGTTTCTTCAATTGATATGAGCGCTATAATTTAATTTAGGTTTCATAATACAGTATATTTATTGATAAATCACGGTCAGTTATTAAATCATGGTCTATGTTAATGCTGTTAAACATAAATAAACATTGTGGGCAGGTGTGTACACAATATCAAAAAAATCAAATAAACTCCAGCATACTATCGTGGCTTGTAAGTCTTTATATTAGCTTACAGCATTTCAGTCATAGACCTCCTCAGGCATTATCTTTATTTCTATATCACTTTTATCATAACAATTTACCCAACTAGTTTCACCAATGATGGTGGCGATGTGCTTGACTGAAGCAGAAGGTTGATGGTGGTGGACATTCTTCTGCCGGTATCAACTGAACATTTTTTGTACACTACAGCTTCATGCTAAATCATTTTTATTGACCTCTTGGTCAATTCAGTTCACAGAAGAAAATCCGATGGCTGCCAGAACATGCAATTAATTAAATTCCTCACTTTCTTTGTGACAAAAAATATTTTTTGTGATAATTGCCTTAAATATCGCGATATCCGATTACATTGTCAAACTCCCACTAAGAGTCGGCAAATTTTTTTGGCTTTATTGATTTTGCTTTAAAATTTTAATTCATTTATTGAAACACAAACTTAAGACATTTCTAAATTCAATTGGCACTTTAAACTAAAGAAAAAAACATTAAAATAACGAAGTGATCAAAAAATCTTATTTATCCACCTCCCCAAATCCAAACATTTACCGTATCCAATGGCTCCATTTGCCATCACACAAGCATCCGTCAACGACCAACCAGATGGAAAATTACTCGTAACCTACAGATTAAGAACTAAAGACAATTATAAATGTAAAGACAATGATAATCAAAATAAATAAAGCCTAGTAAATTCCCTTGTGTTCCCAAAATAATGCTGCCAAATGTGTGTTCTTATCGAATTTGTGTTCGTATTGTGTTTTGGTAATACAGTTAATGCTGCCAAAAGAAAAGAAAAGAAATAAAACTAAATTTTAGGTTCAAGGTGAACGTGTCTTTTATTACTTTATGATTTATTCACTTGCGTCTTTAATACAAAGATATATATATATACACACACACACACACACACACACACACACACACACACACTACCGTTCAAAAGTTTGGGGTCACCCAAACAATTTTGTATTTTCCTGAAAAGTCACACTTATTCACCACCATACGTTGTGAAATGAATAGAAAATAGAGTCAAGACATTGACAAGGTTAGAAATAATGATTTGTATTTGAAATAAGATTTTTTTTACATCAAACTTTGCTTTCGTCAAAGAATCCTCCATTTGCAGCAATTACAGCATTGCAGACCTTTGGCATTCTAGCTGTTAATTTGTTGAGGTAATCTGGAGAAATTGCACCCCACGCTTCCAGAAGCAGCTCCCACAAGTTGGATTGGTTGGATGGGCACTTCTTACGTACCATACGGTCAAGCTGCTCCCACAACAGCTCAATGGGGTTCAGATCTGGTGACTGCGCTGGCCACTCCATTACCGATAGAATACCAGCTGCCTGCTTCTGCTCTAAATAGTTCTTGCACAATTTGGAGGTGTGTTTAGGGTCATTGTCCTGTTGTAGGATGAAATTGGCTCCAATCAAGCGCTGTCCACTGGGTATGGCATGGCGTTGCAAAATGGAGTGATAGCCTTCCTTATTCAGAATCCCTTTTACCCTGTACAAATCTCCCACCTTACCAGCACCAAAGCAACCCCAGACCATTATATTACCTCCACCATGCTTAACAGATGGCGTCAGGCATTCTTCCAGCATCTTTTCATTTGTTCTGCGTCTCACAAACGTTCTTCTTTGTGATCCAAACACCTCAAACTTGGATTCATCTGTCCACAACACTTTTTTCCAGTCTTCCTCTGTCCAATGTCTGTGTTCTTTTGCCCATCTTAATCTTTTTCTTTTATTGGCCAGTCTCAGATATGGCTTTTTCTTTGCCACTCTGCCCTGAAGCCCAGAATCCCGCAGCCGCCTCTTCACTGTACATGTTGACACTGGTGTTTTGCGGGTACTATTTAATGAAGATGCCAGTTGGGGACCTGTGAGGCGTCTGTTTCTCAAACTAGAGACTCTAATGTACTTATCTTCTTGCTCAGTTGTGCAACGCGGCCTCCCACTTCTTTTTCTACTCTGGTTAGAGCCTGTTTGTGCTGTCCTCTGAAGGGAGTAGTACACACCGTTGTAGGAAATCTTCAATTTCTTAGCAATGTCTCGCATGGAATAGCCTTCATTTCTAAGGACAAGAATAGACTGTCGAGTTTCAGATGAAAGTTCTCTTTTTCTGGCCATTTTGAGCGTTTAATTGACCCCACAAATGTGATGCTCCAGAAACTCAATCTGCTCAAAGGAAGGTCAGTTTTGTAGCTTCTGTAACGACCTAAACTGTTTTCAGATGTGTGAACATGATTGCACAAGGGTTTTCTAATCATCAATTAGCCTTCTGAGCCAATGAGCAAACACATTGTACCATTAGAACACTGGAGTGATAGTTGCTGGAAATGGGCCTCTATACACCTATGTACATATTGCACCAAAAACCAGACATTTGCAGCTAGAATAGTCATTTACCACATTAGCAATGTATAGAGTGTATTTCTTCAAAGTTAAGACTAGTTTAAAGTTGTCTTCATTGAAAAGTACAGTGCTTTTCCTTCAAAAATAAGGACATTTCAATGTGACCCCAAACTTTTGAACGGTAGTGTGTGTGTATATATATATATATATATATATATATATATATATATATATATATATATATATATATATATATATATATATATATATATTAGGCCTATATATCTATATTACTGAACCTGCAGAGTTGCATTCACAATGCATGCTAACCGCATGGAAATAAAGTGAGTTAAAGTCACAGCAACTCCTGAGATGATCGGAGATCATTTGCAGAATTCTCATAGACTACAGTATTCTTGCAAACAGTTTTCAGACAAATGAAACAGAAAAAAGTGTGAAAACTCTTTGCATGTGCTTGTTACACGAGACCTGTCCCAGCTTGCGCTGCAAACCTCTGAACAAACAGCGAATCAGACACAAGCAGTAGCTAGGCTATGTTTTCATCCGCGTTGTGAATTTATGAAAATCGTGGAAAATCACAAAAACAATGTGCGGATAAACCATGTTTCCATCCCTTGCGTTCAAAAGGCAAACAGTTCTGGGACCACTATGTGTGTGTACGTTCCTCCATCATAACTTTGTGCCGTGGATGTATAAGATAGTCTTTAAAAGGATCTATAAACCTGCTCTTTGGGAAAAAGTGCAAGTTTGTGTTTAACTTATTTGCCCTGCAATCTCCATTTAAGCTTTGGATTTTTAGGACACCTGCATTTTAGAATGACCAGGACAACGTTTCAGTTGCCATGATTTATTGGTCCACTAGTTCGTCCAGTTATGAATTAATTATTCAGTCACATGATTTTTTTTATGTGCATCTTGTATTCCTGTTGAATTAAATAGGAGTTTATTCAGTAAATATGTTTCCATCATGGGTTATGCGCATTACTACTTATAAAAAAAATTATACACCAAGTGAATGTATTTTTTCTATAAACATTTTGCAGATTTTATTCACATCATGGTGTTTCCATCCAGCAGATATTATTAGAGATGCACCGATCGACCAGCCAGGGACCGGAATCAGCCGGTTAGTCTCACGTCTTTCCGATTCCGAGCCGGTCCGTTTTGTTGCCAGCAACGCAGGCAATAACGTCACAGCCGCATGGAAACATGACATTGGCGTGGAAGATCTTCACTGTGAGTGAAAAATACATAAAGTTTGCAATTTGTAATATTTGTAAGGCTAAAGTAAACCACTTAAAACACCATCACCCAGCTGAAAATACCGCTTTTAAAAAAGAAGCTAAAAAAGTTAAGCGGCTAAAGCTAGCCAGAGCTCAGAGCCAACCACAAGTCAGCATCCTCTCCTATCTTTCCATGGTATGATCAGCGAAAAGACCAAAGCATTTACGAGGAAAATTGTGGAATTCATGGTCTTGGATGACCAGCCGTTCTCCATAGTGGAGTCTCTGAAGTGTCATGTCACACACGCAGCCAACATTTGGGTACACAAATCCGGGAGGTGAAGTGGGGTGCTGGATGACAGAGACAGGCTAAATACAGACAAATTGTGCCGTTGTGATTTAATGTGCTGAGTAATGTAATTTTTCCCACCGTGTCCGATATTAAAATCAGTGTGAAACACTTTGCAAAAGGCGTGGGTATTGTTGATATGGCTTCGGGATATGAAATTAAATGCTTTCGTCCAGCTGTTGTTAAATTTACATGTGTGTGTATATATATATATATATATATATATATATTTTTTTTTTTCGCCGAAGCACCAGCTGAGTCTATTATTTATTATTCTATTATTAGAAATGTGGTGCGTCGATTGTGTGAGTAGGATGCGTTTCACACAAGATCTGGCAACTGGACAACCTTGGAATAATATATTGATGTGATTATTCATATAACGTGGTTTGGGCCATACAAATTATGGGAGTTTCCCGGGAGAAATAACAAAACGGGAGGGGGGTGGGAGATGGGTGTTAAATACGGGAGACTCTCGGGAAAAACGGGGGTGAGTGACGACAGGTTTGGTTACAAGCCGATCCCGAAGCAGCAATCAGTTTTACCTCTGATACTTGGTATCTAACGTAAGCTAAATGTCAATGTTGATTGTATTGGACACTTCAGTTTTGTTCATAGGCTTGTAATATTTGGAATTGTTTTGTTAGAGGAGTAAAAAAAGAGAAAAAGTTCCATGTATAAAAATTGTGGAAAATTACATCTGTTTTGTTATATAAAGCAACTCATTTGCAAGTTAATTGTTATTTCTACCTCTTTCCAGTCTCAGAGCACTTTATATATCAGAAGTCAGAGAAGATCCTGTAACTTTGTTTGGGGGAAATTGTAATGTTTAATAATTTATTTTATTATGAAAATTTAATTTCATAATCGGCCAAGAAAATTGCAATCGGTGCATCTCTAGATATTATATGATATTCTAAAATGCGCATACAAAAGCGTTGATGAAGACATCGCTATTGATGGCTTTTCTTTTGTCTATTCTTAAAAATATAAAAAAATATTGTTTCTCCAAGCACATGTCTTTGTGACTAACAGCATGTCTTGTCTCACTTGTTGCGTGCGGGTAGATGAGCAAAATTACCCGGGCATGAAATGCATTTAGACAAAGAGCTCACAAACTGGATTCAGCTTCGTCGCATTTGGCGGGTGCTAGTTTCACACTCTGGTCACTGTTTAATATATTTGGCGACTTCCCAGATCCATGGTTTTGCCATTTCCCGATATTGTTGATCATGTCTGTTCAGAAACATCGGGATGTTTTTAAGACATTGTTGATATCCGATATACATTGTACTATCGCCAAGCCCTAGACCACACCAGCTTGTTTGCTAAATCCACATTTAGTGAGTTGAATGCACTTAATTTTAAACCCCTTTCATTACAGCTCCACATATCCTTATTTGCATTTACTAGCGAGTCTGATGCCGTCCTTATAGGTTAATATAAGGTTTTCATTGGCTTGAAGTATGATAATGTATTTGGGAAAATCCTTTTTATACACGCAAATTACTCTGAATTTACTCCTATATTTACGACAGTAAACTGTGTCCCTAACTGTGTTAATATGATTAATTTGAGTGATAAAATTGCTTACTAACCTTTTTTGTGTATTTATCTAATTTTGTTTTGACGTTATGCGGCAAACCCTATAATCTCACTGAACAACTGTAAAAAATACCAGATGTGTGTTTTTCTAAAATTATTAGCTTCACATTCCTGCCTTTTAAACCCTCCAAAAATGACCCCCAATGGCCTCTCTGTAACCTTGATTTTTTTTTTTTGTAACAAGGCACAAAAGTGTAGTAACTGTCGAATGTGAACATTAATCGATTATTCATTTTCCACTTCCAAAAGAAATGCAAATATTGGCTAATACCTATGTAGCATGCATCCCTTGTAAATTGTTGCAATTTGATTTAAACCATATGTGTTATATGTTCTCTATTCTCTTCTTAGTTTCACTGTCCAACTGCAGTCTGACGAAGAAAAGGACTCCTGGCATCTTCAGCTCATTGTTCTGCTGTCTGAGGAGTTACGATGCTGAGCCCCCCGTCATTCCCAACAACAAGAGCATCCCTCTGCCCCCACCTGTGGAGGAGAACGGAGCTCCACCAAAGGTGAGACATCCATTAACATGCCCCCTAACAGCACTCCTCTTGTATCAGGAGAGCAATCACAGCGGTATCAGGTGCATATTGATCCAGTGTATTTGGTCTCTATTTGTGACCACTGTTTCAGCATCAAGTTGAAATTAAGCTCTCTAATAAACAGCCATCACATGTGCTTTTCTTGTTAAACAGATAGTTTTCCTTAGTATGACAATTCTGTCATAATTTACTCACTCTGATGTTGTTTCAAACCTGTATGACTTTCTTCCATGGAACACAAAAAGAGATGTTTGGCAGAATGACAATCTCAGTCAACATTCACTATCATTGCATCTTATTTTCCATACGATGAAAGTTAATTCTGACTTATACTGTCATTCTGCTTTTGTGTTCCATGGAAGAAAGTAGTTTAAGTCAGAGATTTACATACTCCTTAGCCAAATACATTTAAACTAAGTAAACTGGGTCAGAAGTTTGCATACAATGTGTTAGTATTTGGTAGCATTGCCTTTAAATTGTTTAACTTGGGTCAAATATTTTGGGTAGCCTTCCTCAAGCTTCTCACAATAAGTTGCTTTATGGCCCATTCCTCCAGACAGAACTGGTGTAACTGAATCAGGTTTTAGGCCTACTTGCTCGCATGTCTTGAGATGTTGGTTCAATATATCTACATCATTTTCCTTCATCATGATGCCATCTATTTTGTGAAGTGCACCAGTCCCTCCTGCAGCAAAGCACCCCCAAAACATGCAGCCACCCCATGCTTCACGGTTGGGATGGAGTTCTTCGGCTTGCAAACCTCACCATTTTTCCTTGCTGAGCAGCCTTTAAGGTTATGTCGATATAGGACTTATTTTACTGTGGATATAGATACTTGTCTACCTGTTTCTTCCAGCATCTTCGCAAGATCTTTGCTGTTGTTGTGGGATTGATTTGCACTCCTCGCACCAAAGTACGTTCATCTCTGTGAGACAGAATGCGTCTCCTTCCTGAGCGTAATGATGGCTGCATGGTCCCATGGTGTATATACTTGTATATACATACAATGAAGTATGCACTATTGTTTTTACATATGAACATGGTACCTTCAGGCATTTGTAAATTGCTCCCAAGGATGAACCAGGCTTGTGGAGGTCAACAATTTTTTTTTCTGATTTCTTTAGATTTTTCCAATGATGTCAATCTAAGAGGCACTGAGTGTGAAGGTAGGGCTTAAAATACTGTACTGTGCAAAAGTTTTAGGCACTTGTGAAAAATGTTGCATAGTAAAGATGTCTTCAAAAATAATGCCATAAATAGTTTTCATTTATCAAATAACATCATACAAAGTTCAGTAAACATAAAACAGCTAAATCACAGTTTTTCTTGGTTGTTGGCAGATAGGATGTGCCAAGCTTCTTGGAGAATTCACAACAGTTCTATCTATTTAGGCTGTCTCTATTGCTTCTGTCTCTTCATGTAATCCCATACTGACTCGATGTTCAGTGGGGGGCTCTGTGGGGGAAATGCCATCTCTTGCAGACTGCCCTGTTCTTCTATTCTAATCTTTTTAAAAATGAAGCTGAAGATATAAATAACCATCTTAAGACAGATTATTTTGTGAAACATCTTAAGTGCATAAAACTTTTGCACAGTACTGTACATCCACCGGTACACCTCCAATTAGCCTATCAAAAGCTAATTGCCTAAATGCTTGACATCATTTTCTGGAATTTTCCAAGCTGCTTAAAGGCACAGTTAACTTAGTGTATGTAAACTTCTAACCCACTGGTAATGTGATGAAAGAAATAAAAGTTGAAATAAATAATTGTCTGTACTTTTATTCTGACATTTAACATTCTTAAAATAAAGTTGTGATCCTAACTGACCTATGACAGGGAATGTTTTCTACGATTAAATGTCAAGAATTGTGAAAAACTAAGTTCAAATGTATTTGGCTAAGGTGTGTGTAAACTTCTGACTTCAACTGTAAGTAAAATGGGTTTGGAACAACATGAGGGACAGTAAAGGACAGAATTGTAATTTCTGGGTGAACTATCCCATTAAATGTAATTCATAACAACTCTCTGTCTTTCTCTGTGTAGACTGTATCACATTTGTCTGATTTTATTGTCCATTTATCCTGTGTTCACCTCCCAATTTCTTCTCCTGTTTGTTTCCTCTCTGTCATTGCTCATGTCCCAGTGTGATCAGGTTGAGGTCATCCATATCCCCGGTGTATGTATGACTCCTCTTCACTTCCTCTATCTGTGTGCTCTTGCATGCCATACACTCGAATCATCTTATGAAGCAGCACCTTGGACAGTAAATATGTCTACATGCACTTTAAAAGTTTGATTTCAGTCGTACTAAAACTATATTTGCCTTTTTAAAAGTTCATATAAATGCTTTAGTCCGTCTTAAATCATACCAGTCTAATTTTTGGCGAGCTCTGACTAAAAAAACAGATAAAGCGATTGTAGCTCAGTGCTTGAATGCACTGTGTATTATAATTCTGAGATGTCTGGAAAGCCTAATGTTTCAACAGATGTTAGCTGTGCTCACCCCTGTGCTTTTTATAGTTGGGACCTTATGTAATATGTGTTAAACAGGATGACATTTTCTGATTTTATAAAGCAAGCGTTATAAACTATTTATTATGACTATTTTGTTATTGTAGCTTAGTCTGTTTAAAAAGATTAATGAATAGGTCAGGGCATTGCCGGCAAATCTTTAATTGATGAGGATTTAGCGTGTTTGTTCTGTTGTTAATCTCACTGCTAGGCTGTTTAGGTCCAGCTGGAATGGTCAGATCTTACAATCAATCCATTAATGATTTCAGGTCCATCAGGTATTCAAGCCCGTTTATGACTGTAGAGATTGTTTGTTTAAAAAAAAAAACACCTGATAAAGGTTTTGCTTCAACCCCCATTGTTGTCTGTGCACTGAACAGGAATTTACCTCCAGCTAAACCGCAAGTGTTTTGGTTGTCTTTCCGCTTTCATTCAGTAGTTCAGACCAGGATCATGATTGCACTCCAGTAGTCCTTCCTAAGCTTGAGTCATCCCATTAAAGAGACTTAGGGATTTAGATGCGATAGACTCGATGGCATACTGCTTCCCTCTATTACAAGATTGCATCTCCTTGAACTGAGACAGTGAGGTGCAGTGAGGATTATAGAACTGGATGAACAGAGGGGACCATTCACTCACAGCTTTAAATAAAGTGATGGGATATCTTACAGGCTACCAATACTGACATCACTCTCACACTCTCTAACCATAACCATCTAGCATCTCTTTATTAATGTGTGAAAAACCTTTAATCCACATGCACGGCCGTAAATCTTTCCACTTCCTTTTTGAGGAATTTTTGTGAAAGAGCTGAGATGTTACTGCATGAATGCGAGCAACATCACAGGAAATACACTTCCTAAAATGCCAGAAGCTTTCTTTTTAAATTTCGAGAGGAAATGTGTTGATCTCCCTGTTCATTTGGCTTGATAACAGTGATGGTCTCCCTCTTAACACGTTGCAGCTTAATCTCCTGTGGCTCATTTCTCACTCATTACAGTAAAACTGCTCCCTCTGTCTCTGTTCATCACAGTGATCCATCTGTTTTTCTTTTTTACAGCCTCCAGAGAAGTACCTCCTCCCAGAGGTTAACATAAATGACTATGGAAAAAAGTGTGTGGTAATAGACCTGGATGAGACTCTGGTGCACAGCTCGTTTAAGGTAATAAATCTGTAGGAACAACCCCAGATCCTCCTTTGGCAATTCCCAAATATAAGAAACCAGAAATTGGCTTACAGATGTGTCCTTTACTATGCTTCGCGATTCGAGAAATTCTGTAACTGCCTCAGAGACTTTAACCCAGCGTGCCTGCAGGGTGAGCAGGGCAGGACCAAGCGGCGTCTGGTCAGAGCGAGGCAGGGAAGATAAGTGGTGAACAAGTTCCACCTGTGTGCCACACCAGTCTTGCATTCCATTGAGGGGCGATGGGAGTATTTAAGGGAGTGGAAACATGGCAGAGAGGGAGAGAGAGAGACACACAGAGATTTCCCATGCATTCCTTGATGCCTGTTACAATGACCTATTTACATCAGGCCTACAGTCATGTAAAAAAGATAGCACATCCCATAAAATATTTTGTTCTTTAAGAAATTTGGACATATCAATATTTGATCTTTCAAACAATATCTATAGATGAAGGTGATGTAATTGAACCAAAAACAATGACATTTTAACCATGATATAATTTATTTAACAAAACATTTACAAAGATGCCAATTCCTACTGAGGAAAAAGTTAGGACACCCTATGCCCTAATGGATGGTATTGCTCCCTTTGGCTGAAATAACCTCAATAAGACATTTCCTATAACTGTCTACCAGTCTCTGACATCGACTGGGAAAAAGTTTTTCCAAATCCTCAATGCAGAATTTTTTCAGCTGTGTGATGTTTGAGGGGTTTCTTGCGTACAGAGCAGTTTCAAATCATCCCACAGCATCTCAATAGGATTAATATCCGGGCTTTGACTTGGCCATTCCAGAACTCTCCATTTCTTTCTTTTGAGCCATTCCTTGGTGGATGTACTGGAATGTTTTGGGTCAAAACACCCTCTGATACAATGAAGAATTCATAGTGGATTCTATGATAAGGGGGTGACCAGGCCGTGCTGCAGCAAAGCAGCCCCAAACCATGACATTTCCACCCCCATGCTTCATAGTTGGTATGATGTTCTTGTGCTCAAATGCTGTCTTTGGTTTGCGCCACACATGTCTTCTGTTACTGTGCCCAATCAATTCAAATATGGATTCATATGTCCAAAGCACATTGTTCCAGAAGTCCTGGTCTTTGTCTTGCCCTGATGGGTTTTTTTTTTGACAGCAAGGGTTTCCTCCTTGCACACATCCCATGCAAATCAAACTTGTGCAGTCTCTTTCTTATGATAGATGGATGTATTTGACATTAACTGTGGCAAGAGCTACCTCTAGGTCCTGAGATTACATTTTAGGATTGTTTGAGACTTCTTTAAGCATCTTGTGGTCTGATCTTGGGCCAAACTTGCTAGGACGGCCTGACCTGGGCATGTTGGCAGTTGTTTTAAATGTTCTCCACTTGTAAATTATTTTCCGTACAGTGGAATGGCTGATTTTGAATCGTTTGGACTCTTTTGATCTCACCATGATGATTTCACTCTCTTAAACACTCAAGAGCAAACTAAACTAAATGTCTGTTTAAATAAGACAGGCTCCTCTCTAACAATGTTCTAATCTTTTGCATCTGATGTGGTACACCTGATTCAAATTTTATGCATTTTAAGTAGTGGGGGTGTCCTATCTTTTTTTCTCACCAAATATTGCATTTCTATTAAATACTTTTTACAAAGAATTTTAAGTATTATTAGTTTATTTATATTACCTCCATCTCTCAATATTGTTAAAATTAAGATCTATTGTCCATATGTTGAAAAGACAGGTTTTCCTGGGGTGTCCTATCTTTTTCATATGACTGTGTATGTGCATATAGGCATTGCTTCTTGTGATGCTAAGTAATGGCTCAGTCAGGTCACATTTATCTCTACTGATATTGAAGGAGGAGTAGAACAGTAACACTGGTCATCAAGCCATGTAATAATCAACTTGTCTCGTGAATATTAATTAAGATTTAAGATGCTTTATCTTAAGAATCTTAATTTCTATTATTATGCTTTTCAATTAAGGCAATTGTATGTATGGAGAGATCAAGGTTCTGTGGTCCCTTGGCGTGCTATAGAAGCAGCATGCGTATGGCCACATTGCTTATACTGGTAGGTGACGTAGAAGAAATGGGAGCTTTATAAGTAATTGTATAGAACAGGGGTCAGTTCCTGCCCCATCCCCAACTTGTGAATATATGTTTCTATTTAGCATTTTTCTAATTTAATAGTTTATTTTTCCATTTCAAATGATATTATCAACATAACAGTTTAAGTGAAAATTTCTGCAAAACCCGATGATTCTGATATAATGTAAATTTTCACAAAGCATTTTTTTAAAGTGCTTTAATGAATGAAAACCTGTCCTTGTGCATAAAATGAGTTAACACAGTTAATGTCACACATTTTCTTATTTGATTATTGATCACAAAATTGTGTGGAATCTTAAATATTTCTTATATTATGAATGTATATTTTTCAAAATCACACAAAGGGGTTATCATAGCATGCAAGCAACAGCGAGGAGCAGCCTATTGTATTTTAAGGTTATTTATTTTAAGTTTTCACGCCTGCATTCCAATCTACGTCTTGATGTAATACTTCCTCATGATCACACAGCGTGTTTTCATGTGCTGAATGGGAGACAAAACACTTAAAGTGTGACTAAACTCACGCTGCGCATGCAAGCCATTCGCGCATCACAAGCCTTTTACTATATAGCCTTTTTCGGTGAAACGCACCTGCAAAATCCGAACTTTATTGCCAGGTTTAAATTTGATTTTGATGTAATGTAATGTAATTCTGAGTGTGACCATGGTTTACGGAGGGTGTGTACCTGTATGCTGGGTTGGAAATCTCAAGGATTAATTGTGGTGTATTCCTTATTACATCACATGTTGTTCTGAAAGCAAAAAGAAACAAATGAAACACGGAATGTAGGCTGTTATCCACTCAACCTGACCGAAGCAAAGCAGGTATGTTTACTCACGTGATTAACCTCTCCAGGCTCGTGATGCGCGAATGACTTGCACGCACGGCACGATTCTGTTGGGTATACTGCAGACTTGCCACATTTTAACTTTATGTTTAGTGTCCCATTCAGGAAGATGTAGAATGCAGGTTTGAATTGATATAAATAAAATAGTCTTCTACTCTCTTGCCATTGGATTGGTCCTGGACAGGGCAGGCAACCGCAAAATGTTTTTACATGAATCTGCTGGATATATTTACTTACCACGTATATCCAAACAAACCAGGTCCAAAACCTGCAGCGCATGTCGTATTGTCGTACTGAACACACTACCACCAGGCTATCATTCCACATGAGATGATTTCATGAATTTGAGCTTTTCTCTACACCACACCATCCTCTAACTTTAAATCATATCTAATCATATAACATATAATATCAAAATAATGAGCATATATATTTCATTATGCTTATCAGAAGGGTTTTATTTGAACCACTCTATTTTAGTCTATTACTACCTGGGTCAATTATAACACGGGAGGATAATATTAAGAAGATCAGGTTCATTGAGTACCCACTGTAGGAGCCAAATAGCTGTTTTTAGTTGCCAAAAAATGAATTGCTCGATTTAGATGGTTGTTCGAGAGAAAAAAAAGGAAAAAAAAAAAGACTGAAAACTGATTAATCGGCCATAAGAAATTAATCAATATATATAAATGCATATACACTGATCAGCCATAACATTAAAACCACTGACAGGTGAAGTAAATAACATATATTATATTGTTTCAATGGCACCTGTCAAGGGGTGGGATATATTAGGCCACAAGTGAACAGTCAGTTCTTCAATTTCATGTGTTGGAAGCAGGAACAATGGGCAAGCGTAAGGATCTGAGCGACTTTGACAAGGCCCAAATTGTGATGGCTAGACGATTGGATCAGAGCATCTCCAAAACAGCAGGTCTTTTCGGGTGTTCCCAGTGTTATGTTGAAGTCTGTTTCCCTGGTTAGTATTCCCCGTAGCATAGTAAAATATGTATTTAATTATTAAAGCCACTGTCGAAGTCTGTTCATCTTATGTTTCCCCTTAGGTTAGTGTCGAAGTCTGTTACCCCCATGTTTAATGCTTAAAGGCCATTTGGGGAACACTAACCGGGGAAGCATAGTGGGTTGTGAGTCTGTTCCCTCTATGTTTCCCCTTTGTCAAAGTCTTCCCTTATGTTCCCCTTTGTCAAAGTCAGTTCCCCCTATGTTTAATGTTTAACGGTGCTACGGGGAACACTTACTAGGGAAACATAGGTTGTTGTGTGTCTGTTCCTATGTTTCCCCTTTATCAAAGTCTATTTCCCCTTTGTTGAAGTCTGTTCCCCCTATGTTTCCCTTTTGTCGAAGTCTGTTCCCCTATGTTTAATGTTTAACGGTGCTACGGGGAACACTAACTGGGGAAACATAAGGGGAACAGACTTTGACACAACACCTGTATGCAGTGGTTAGTACCTACCAAAAGTGGTCCAAGGAAGGACAACAGGTGAACCGGTGACATGGTCATGGGCACCCAAGGCTCACTGATGCGTGTGGGGAGCGAAGGCTTGCCTGTTTTAGTCACAGTTTTTTGAACTGGTTCAATTTTGTTTTTAAATTCCGGAAACAAATGATTTTCATGACTTGGTTCCATTAACGGTTCTCAAACATGCATCCTTTTGACGATGTGGAGATGGGACACGGTACTGAAGTACACTGACATTGTTTTCTGCGCTACCATTTAGCGGCACTGCAACATTCTTTTTGGTTTAGCAGCACAAAACATACAACCTGACCAGTATACTCCGATTCCGAATGATTACTCTTTTGAGTCCTTTTTTTTCAATCCAAACCGCAGAACATACAGTGCTATCTCCCAAACAAAATACTTAGAGTTTTTGTTTTTTTAGTGATTGAAAAACTTGCTGAACCGTAAGCCATGATTTTAGTCTTGTTTAAAGTGAACCAAGGACTGTTACTGTGTTATGTGTACTTGAAGCTTGTGAGGCTTAAATCAGAGTAATTACTGAATCATTGTTGATTTGACAATGAGCCCTTTTACATGCACAGTATACCAAAATGCTGTCAACTCCCAAAATCAGCTTATTTAAAAAAATTCGACAAAGCAAGAAAACTTTACATGAGATTTGAAATCAAATTCTTCTCCCTTTTTTTATGTCAAAACATGAAGAGGCATGCACACAACACGTGTTTACCTAAGAACACTGGTAAAGGTGTTTACATGCAAAGTGAAATCGGGTTAATGGGGAAAAAAAAATCTACCCATATCGATCAGTTTATTCTTAAGCCGTTTATGACCTTACACAGATAAGAAATCCATCAAATGCATTTTCATGACCATGCACATTGTAGGATTTTTGAGCACAATCGTATACAAAGAATATGCATTTAAACACTCAAAAAGTAGCTAAAGATACACATTATGTTTTGTTTTTTTCATATAAAAAATAAGTTAATAAAATAATTAAAAGGCCAGTATAAACACCTTTTGCAAGAACCTGTTCTGTTCAAATACGAAATAAGCTCATCATTTGGAAACAGGCTGCTGAGCCATAATAAGAATTGCATTTGTTATTTCCAAATATTTCTTCCTGGAAAGTATTTAGAAATTGAGTTGTTAATGGAACCAGAATCTAATCAGATGCTTTAAATTCCATACGTTTCCCATCCCTAATAGTTGCCGTCCCCTTGCTCTGACTAGTCATTTTAGTTGCAAAAGCTTTTGTGTTGCAAGAACACGTACGCTCTCTGTTGTTTAAGTTGCATGTATGCAGCTTATATTATTAGTAAACAGTTCTTATTGCACTTTGAAACCTCCCTGATTGCTGACATCATGCTTATCAGCTGTGGGTTTTTCATTGTGTCCTGTTTAGAGACATGTTGTCTCCCAGCTGGGGCTGAGTTGTAACCCATTGTGTTACATTGTTTCTTTCTCGCAGCCCATTAGCAATGCTGATTTCATCGTCCCTGTGGAGATAGATGGCACAGTGCATCAGGTACAGTACTGAAAGAAATAATGCATAAACATGATTCATATTTGATGACATAAGATAATAAAAATGTTGCCCTGGAGTGCTTTATAGTTATTATAAAACCATTATATGTGCTTAATGTAAATGTACACTAGACATTTGAACTTTAATTGATGGAGTGGTGAAAAAACAGCATGACTTGAGTGGCTGTTACCTTTTTCAAGTAATCCAGGATAGGCTTTCTGTCCTAGTTGGCCTATTCATGATTACTTGCACTAGGTGGCAGCTGTCTGTCTTCAAGGAGTAGATAAATGCTGTGCAAGATTTATGTTCCTTAGTGTTTTGTTCTCTTGTCTTTCAAGGTTCAGAAGATCAAGAAAATGACTACATCAGTGATTAGAATGAGTTATATACTTTAGTCTGATTGACTAAACAGAATATTCTGCAGTCAGATATTTTTCTATAATACCCCCTAAACTGTATAATTGACTATTATCCCAGTCAACCGATTTCCTACATAGCTGCACTGGGTTTTATGTTGAAATACACTGTGTTCTCTTAAATCAGTATTTCTTGTCTATTGTTTTTATTTATTTTGACATCTCGCTTTGTAATAAGCAGGATAGCATACAGTCATGGCAAAATAAGATAAATAAAAATGTCTCCACTTTACTTCGGCATACTGATCACCATGTTGTTGTTGATTTTGTGACTATGACTGGCTGACTAAATTATTCCTTATGTGGCTAGCTACTCATTGTTTTGTCTGCCTAGAGGTCCAGCTCTTGTAACTTGAATGGTTCTGTGAAACTCATTTTCTCGCTTTGTAGGTCTATGTGCTCAAACGACCTCACGTGGATGAGTTCCTGCAGAAAATGGGCGAGCTGTTTGAATGTGTGCTTTTCACAGCCAGTCTAGCCAAGGTATGTCCTACCCTGGGCACCACACTAATTTAATGTTGATAAATGATAGGGATAGTTAAAAAAACACAAGTGCTCCTCCACTAGTCTGCCAGCCCCTTTTAAATCCAGACACATAAGCAGTGCCACCTCACTGGCACAAACAGTCATAATGTTTTAAAGTTTGACAGTGAAGCATAAGATGATATTGTGATCTATCTGCCAGAGCTCTTTATGTGCTGCTGGATGATTTAAGGTGTTTCCTAATATCTGACCCCCCTCTCTGTCTCTGTGTGGCCTGCGTTTGTTTAGCTGCTAATGCATGGGTAAGTGTCTCTATGGCAACTGTGATTCTTACAGAATGCGTGCCATGTACCAGTAGCCATGACCTATAGTTTCAGTCACCGCTACCGTCACCTTTGGAAGCTTGCATTGTTTTAGTTTGGCAGCTTTTACGGTACGCTGTGTGAAGTTTCATTTGTACTGTAGCTGATGTCCCTGATGTTTTGTTTGCATTCCTGTTAATGACACACAATCTGTTCCGAATGTTTGCCGCCTTCAGTAGTTTAGGTCACATGTCTTGGTTGCTTTCGTCTCCGTTATATCGAGGACATTATAGCTCATTTGCTTCATTAGCTAGCTTTCTTAGTGAGAGGCATCTATCTGACTGCAATTTAATAGTGTTTTGTAGGTTTCCTTAGTCCACTTTATAGACATTTTCATTTGCATAGGAATGGAAATAGTGTTACTTTGCCCTAGCAGCTTGCCTGTTCTCTTGTTTTGGTGTTTTATATTCATATTTGTTGCAGGGAGCAGCTGGAAGAATCCACAGACCAGATTCTGGGTTATGACAGTTCACAGAGTACACAGCTTGAATCTTTTCAGAATTGTAATTGTAAGACTCCTTACAATTGTGTCTTTTCTATCTGTGTCTGCTTTAGTATGCTGACCCGGTGGCTGACCTGCTGGACCAGTGGGGTGTGTTTCAGGCACGACTCTTCCGGGAATCCTGTGTTTTCCACAGAGGGAACTACGTCAAAGACCTTAGTCGGCTTGGTAGAGAGCTTAGAAACGTCATCATTGTGGACAACTCCCCTGCTTCCTACATTTTCCATCCTGAAAATGCTGTGAGTTTTGATTACCAATGAAACCCTAATACAGTTTGCTTACTCCAGGGACGGGATTCTTCCGGATTAATCCGGAATTCAGATTTTTTCGACCTAAAAATATGACGCTAAATTGTGTAAATTCGTTAAAAAATTATTTAAATGGGGGGGATATTTCATAGAGGGTTAATATGTTAACGATTTTCACCATCTGGACTTCAGTGAAGTAAGACTTTATATAAGGTTTATTTAATTAATTAAGAGAAATAAAATGGTTCTATAGAAAAGGGGTTTGAACCGTTGCCATTGTTGCTGACAGGTTAAAAATCGCTAGCTGCAATTTCAGTTACTGACTTTATATTTACAGTGAAATCGTGAAATATATCTTCACATATAAAGTGTCAGTATATCAAACCGTTCGTATGTATAATAATAAAACCATGCAGATGCAGTCCAGACATTAGAAAATGTTCAGTCTAGATAACTTTTCCGCACGTTTAGATTGGAAATTAACTTTGGTTATGGGTATAATAAAAATAGACATGAGTTTTTGGGAAACCACTATATGTAAAAACTCTTGTTCATTTAAGTGCACAATCCAGAAATAATACTAACCACAAGATGAAGAGGGGTCGGCACTCCTAAGAAAATATAATATATAAAATTTTTATTCATTGTCAATTTTCACATTTATGTGGAAAAATCAGAGTGACAATTGTAAAAGGATCACTTACTGAAAGTATATTTTTAGTGAAATCTCTTTAAAATGTGTAAACGTTGACCTCCGAGACATTGGTATGATATCCGGTAATGAAGCATTATGGATTGAATTAAGATTGAATTGTGTTATGGCCTTGCATGATTAGTAATAAAAGATTGGCAAACCGCATTTAAAACAGTCAGCAATGCACAAGCTAGTGGCGCCATCTAGCCGCTGTGTGCGAGAAAACACTGAGCAGTGCATCATATGAGATTATACAATGTTTATCATATTTCAATCCAAATAGCAAAGCTTGGCAAAATGATCCCTTTCCAAATTTTGGCAATAGATTTCATAACTTCTGAGCTCTGTTTGGGTGATTTTGTGCTGATCAACAATACCTATGTGTGTCAAGAATTATTGGAAACACTTACAATAATGTTCTATTTGTTGTATACGATCACATGCCTGTTACTCTTTGGCTACTTCCATTACAGACGCAATTTATTATGCCATTACACATGTTCTAACCAGGTAGTGTCCACTACAATTACAGAGGGGTTATCTGAGTTACCTTTCTGTCAGCTCGAACTACTCTGGCCATTCTCTGTTGACCTCTCTCATCAGCAAGGCATTCCTGTCCACAGAACTGCCGCTCACTGAATGTTTTTTGTTTTTGGCACCATTCTTAGTAAACTTTAGAGACTGTTGTGTGTGAAAATCCCAGGCGATCAGCAGTTACAGAAATACTCAAACCAGCCCGTCTGGCACCAACAATCATGCCACGGTCGAAATCACTAAAATATTTTTTTTTCCCTATTCTGATGGTTGATGTGAACATTAACTGAAGCTCCTGACCCTATCTGCGTGATTTCATGCATTGCACTGCTTCCACATGATTGGCTGATTAGATAATCGCATGATTAAGTAGGTGTACATTTGAAGTCAGAAGTTTACATACACTTTACATAACCCTTCCACAGACTTCATATTTGCAAACTATACATTGTTTAGGACATCTACTTAATGCATGACAAGAGTAATTTTTTCAACTATTGCTTACATACAGATTGTTTCACCTTTTTATTGATTATATCACAATTCCAGTGGGTCAGATGTTTACATTTACCAAGTTAACTGTGCCTTTAAGCAGCTTGGAAAATTCCAGAAAATTATGTTAAACCTTCAGGCAATTAGCTAATTAGCTCCTGATTGTATGGCTAATTGTAATCAATTGGAGGTGTACCTGTGGATATAGTTTAAGGCCTACCTTCAAACTCAGTGCCTCTTTGCTTGACATCATGGGAAAATCAAAAGAAATCAGCCAGGATCTTAGAAAAAGAAATTGTGGACCTCCACAAGACTGGTTCATCCTTAAGAGCAATTTTCAAACACCTGAAGGTAACACGTTCACCTGTACAAACAATAGTATGCAAGTATTAACACCATAAGACCACACAGCCATCATACTGCTCAGGAAAGAGATGCATACGTAGCTTGGTGCAAAAAGTGTAAATCAATCCCAGAACAACAGTGAAGGACCTTGTGAAGATGCTTGAGGAAACCGCTAGACAAGTATCTATATCCACAGTAAGACGAGTCCAATATCTACATAACTTAAAAGGATTCACCATTGCTGTTTTATCATTACATGGGATTAAAATACTCAACCGTTGCAAAAACATATAGTAAATATAAACATTAAGCGGGCCGCACACCAGACGTGTTTGGCGGACGATATGGTGCATTCTAAAATTCAAAATGACTTTTCAATGAAGGTACGCACACCGCTGCTGCCACTCGCCGTCTGTCGGTGGTACCCAGCTATGACTCCGGAGGCTGATCCTATTTCTGCCATGCCACAGAGCTCAACTTGAATATTTTCTATTAAATTCAACACAAATTATTATTAAGGACATAGATTATTTACTTTAACATTCTTCATTCTTGAACAAGGGAAAAAGCTTGGTAACTTTTGTGTACTGTCTGCAACCTGAACTGCATCGATGTGGCCCATGTTTGATGGCTGCAACGCAACATGGCGCTTGTCGTCCGGTATGCGACCCCCCCCCCTTTGTCTCAAAAGGTGTCAATTTAAATGGAATGCTGCAATCGGTAGTTTTCACGTTTAGTTAATTGCGTCAGCCTTAATTGTAATCTGCCTACGTTTCAGATTAATTGAGCAGAACAAGATCATTCTTTTCACTGTTTGGAGCCTTGGATAAGTGTGTGTGTGTGTGTGTGTGTGTGTAGGTGCCGGTGCAGTCGTGGTTTGATGACATGACTGACACAGAGCTCCTAGACCTGCTGCCTTTCTTTGAGGGACTGAGCAAAGAGGAGGACGTGTACGGATTGCTGCAGAACCTGAGGGGCAGGTAGCAGGCTGAGCTGCATCACCGGATGAGGGGCCAGTGGAGTCCTCCGGTGGAAATCAGAGGAGCAGCTCCTCTCCTCCAGCCTGCAGCTGCCACCAGTCCTCACCTCACAGTACAGGAACATGACATCAGTCAGGACCCACAGTGAAATAAACTGACTTTTAACATTTAAAGGACACTCAAATATTTCTCTTTTGAAAAGGGCTTATGAGAAACCAAAAAATGACCCTTCCCTTTTTTCAAATGAAAATATACAAGTCTGAACCATTTTTTGAGGTGTTGCTATGCAGGTAGAAATCTGTAGGGTTAAAGGACTGTGGGGTTTCCTCTCCAACCCAAAAAAGTGCCTTTTTTTTAATGTCATTTTTATGGGGGGAAAAAATTACATTTTGTACACAACATATTTCCAGACAGCCTAATCTTTACACAGATGATATGCTTTAAAATGGAAGCAGGTCAGACTCTTATAGAAGCACTGTTGAAGAGGCCAGAGATTTTTAATTATATAAAGCCGGGTACATGTCTCCATCTTTATTCTTGTCGTGCTATTTTTTTTTTTTTTTTTCCTTTTCATTTTGCTTTAGCTTGTGCCATTATTGAGAACGATTCTATTATTGGTTCTCTCTAAACTTTTACTGTTTACTTTTGTTTTCTAAGAGCAAAAGGAATGCATTCGCACTTGTCAGGTTACTCTTCTTGTACACTATGGCCTCTCTTGCCAACTCCCTTGCTAACCAGACTAGTAGAAACCATCTTAAAGTGAAGATTGTATTGTGCCAATCGTCTCCCAATCTGATGCCATTTACTTGCTGAAGTTACATTTTGTTCTCATCAAACAGGCCCGACTGAGTTTAATTTTACGGCTAATATTGGTGCTTTAATTGATGTATCATGTGCAGGACAAATGTCTGGACATTTCAATAGACAAGTTGCCCAGTGACTATACAAGATTCTTTAAACTTGATCTGAATCCCTTTGGCGAAATAGCGTAGACACTACAGTTGTTCCACCTTTTGTAGTATTCCTAAGGGTAAGTGTATAGACGTCAGGATGCACAATTGCAAATGTATACCTTTTTATCATTTAAAAAAGAAGCTCATTGTTTGATTTGTGGATTATTGGAAATTGGTCCTTCATTCTTACAAAATTTATAAGATTTTAATTTGTTTTAGACATAGATACCCTGCAGCTACCACTGTATACTACACTACAAAAAACCTCCCTGTAGGGTACAAACAATACCAGCCCAGGGACAATAGACTGTGCAGCTTGTCTTAGAGTGGCTCAGATTGGACACGTTTAAGGGGATAGTTCACTCAAAAATAAAAATTCTGTCATCATTTCCTCACACATTCATGTTATTCCAAACCCTGGTGACTTTCTTTCCTCCACTGAATGCAAAAGGAGATGTAATGACTGAGTGAATGCTGACAGAATTTGTATTTTTGGGTGAGCTATCCCTATTTAAGCTTGTCGGGCCTTCATTGAAATGGTTTGATTGAACCATTTCTCCTCTTGAGATTGTGTTGATGAAAGCAGTGTTCTGTGCAAGCTGTGCAGACTCTCCATCACCACAGTGCCTAAGATGAGAGGAGCAGCAGTGTTTCCCATTCTGCTGCTGAGCAGGCAATAACCTCTCTCTGCCCAGAGTCCACCACGTCATAGTTTATTCACTACGAGTTGTCATTTGTTTAACTTTTATCCACTTTTTCAGTATTTCATCATCTACCTCTCTCCTTCTCTCTTTATCCTGCTCCATAGCAGGCAAAAGATTGATTCATTCTTGCCTTTATGGTCTTCTGTCAGTATTTGAGAGATATGTACACTTATGTTATCCCGCAGCTGCTGTTTTTTGCTTGTTTGAGCGCTGTACAGTCTCCCCTTCTATTGACAGTTTGCTGAAGATTAACACCTCAAGATAATTGACTTTGAAGTACTTGATTGGTAGTGTTGAAAAATATGCTTGGTTTTGTAAAACACACATTTCACATTACTGTTTTATGACACCATAGACTGCAGGTGATCTGTTGAAACGGTTGGTTTTGGTCATGGTTGTATTTTCCTTTTGTGTTTTTCACTTCTAAACTGTCAGGTTCTGTTTCAATACACATCCATATGAGAATTTGCCTCATTGTGTGTTATATTTTTACAGTAAACCATATAGAAACTTTAAACAGTCATTGGATTTACCGGGGTTTCATCAGTTCGGAGAGGCTGTACAGTGCTGATGTTTGGATTATATTTCAAGTTGAATTGATTTATGGTTGTCGCAAATTTTCTTCCGGACTCTGACATGTTATATTAAAGCACCTTTTTAAAAAAAAAAGAAAAATGACTTATTTGTCATACTGCAGTAATCATGTTTCCTTTAATTTTCTATTTTTTATGTAAAATATCATGTTTTCCAACATTTTTAATCACCTTTTTGTCTTCATTTCAAATGGTCATACCGTGTGAGCAAGTACAAAAAAAATCTGTGTAGTTTTGAGTTCAAAATGTATAATCATAAAAGAAAAAGATGTTTGAACTAGTTTTGAATGAGATCCCATATTCTGAGAGATTATAGGTACATTTTAGAAATGGGTAAATAATTATTATAACCTTATTTGGTTGCAATAATTATCACCAATAGTTTGACACTATTTTGAGCAACTCACAAATATCTTTCTTCCATCAGCATCAAACCAAAAAACTTAACCATTTAAATCATTCATGTATGTGTAGTGATATGCTTGTAAATGTTTCTCTTTTCATTCAGTCACAATATTCCAAACAGCTGTGAGTAAACTAGAATGTCCTGTGACACTCAAATTATGTTTCCATTGTTGATTGAATGTCTACTCTAATAGTGTCCTGTTTACACTCACTGCTTTCTAATGTGCTTTTATCCATTGCTTTACTGTACTTTAGTGCTTTGACTTGTTTCTCGCAAGACTGCAATATTAGACAGACTTGATTTTATTTATACATTTTTCACCATTAGAGGCTTCAGAGATGTCAACACAGTTCAAAGAAACACAAGTACATTGTGATATTTTTCCATAAATCACCTGGTAGATGTCAACGCAAGAAATGCATCAACGGTTGTCTTTGTAATTCCATACATAATTGATGACATTAAAGAGTGGCTTAAATCCCTCAAGACTAAATGGATACTTTGGACATTTATTCAAGAAGGAATTCATTGTGCCTTTTGAAACCATTACAGAATTAGTAGCACTCAATGCTAAATGTTTTGAATAACTTACATTTATTTTCCTTTACATGATAGTATACAGTTGGCAATGTGTTTCAGTAAAATCACATGTACCAAAAAGATACATGACAGAAGTCAGATATAGTAATGTAACTACATAAGACAAGTATAAAGACTGAATGCACTTAAATTAAAAACATGTTTCAAATATGATCTCCAGCATCTAAACATACTACCAGACATCCAGAGGATGGAATTGGTACTGTTTAAGTTTCAATTCCACCTTCAAATTGTTCCTCTGTTAAAATCAGGATCTCTAAAAACAGTGCTCTGTTAAGCTATGACTAAAAGTTGAGACTCCTGACTAATGTTCAGCATGCATATTTGTAAAGTGTCCAGTCGGCATACTGAAATTAAAATTATATATAAATATAAAATAACAGTAAAGAGTAAAAAAAGGAAAAAGGTTAAATGTTAAATGTTAGACCATCATATTGCAACTGTGGTATAGTTGCCGAATTCCCACAATTTTTTAGAATCCCACTCATAAGAGCTGCCTCATTTGTTGGCTAGTTAAACCAGTTCAACTTTGGTATGCTGGCATTGATAAAAGCGGTTTAAACTGCTAATGTTTGGATTATTCAGCATCCACAACCATGATGTGAACGAAAAGCCTAGCTGAGGACAGGAGGTCTCCATTCTTGTTAAACAGTGGCACATGGTGATATCCTGTCGTAAAACAAAAAAAATATTTTATTAAACCTCCTTAGCACTGAACAGAAAGACAACTGGACATTTCTGACTGCCACTTAAATGAGCAAAAACTGATAGTATTGGTATTGTTTGAAGTTACAGTAATACTATTTTACATGCATATGTCATTCTATTCTTTCTTAGGCATTTCATTGAAGGGATAGTTCACCCAAAAATGAAGATTTACCCTCCTGCCATCCTAGATATGTGACTTTATTCTGCAGAACACAAATTAAATTTTTGAAGAATCTTTCAGCTCTTTTGGTCCATACAGTGCAAGTGAATGGGAGCCAACATTTTGATGCTCCAAAAAGCAAATAAAGGCAGCATAAAAGTAATTCATAAGACTCCAGTGGTTTAATCAATGTCTTCTGTAGTGATATGATAGGCGTGGGTGAGAAACAGATCAATAAAAAAATAAATTAATTCTTCTCTCTGCCAGTAGGGGCTGATATGCATGAAGAATGTGAATCGCCAAAAACACTAGTATGTGACAGTGATCGGTTTCTCAACCACACCTATCATATCACTTCAGATGACATTGATTAAACCACTGGAGTCTTTGAGCTTCAAAATTTTTGCACCCATTCACTTGCATTGTATGGACCAAAAAGAGCTGAGATATTCTTCTAAACCTCTTAAGGTTTGAGTTCTGCAGAAAAAAGTAAAACACTTTAAATTATGATAGAATTAACATTTTTGGGTGAACTATTTCTTTAAGGAATTTGAATTTTGAATTCTTTAATTAAATCTGTAGCTGTAAAATTAGATTTGCATTGAGTTTTAGGCTTTGGTTCTCTGGAAATTGAATTTAAATCGATTAAGAGCTTCTTTGCCATTGTCATGACATGCATCTTGTATTTAATTGGCCGTACAAAAATCACCAGTCACTGTGCAAATTAAAGGAACCAACAAATGTTTAAATATATGCAAGGAAGACGACCAATCACAATTCAGTATGCAAATATTACTACAACATTTTGAATGCAAGTCAATGTGGGTTTTAGAACTTTAAATCTTAAGTTTTGCCTTGCAAGCGCTGTAATTTGTGAGCCCTTTTTGAAGATGGATACATTGTTCCAGTTTTGTATGATTTAAAAAGTCACTAGCACACTAACCATTCTTTAGGCTGTTGAAGGGAAGGGTGTACTGGCCAATAAATTCATTGTCCGATGCGTAGTCATAGTCCTCAACCAAAAAGCGCACCAGGGCAAGATCTGGCATGTACACATCAAACTGGAACTTTTCATTCCACATTGGGTTGAACCCTAGAGAGAGGACAGAGAGCTCAAATCTGATCAGGGTGATACTGATTTTCTGTACATGCTGACTGGTGTTAAGAAGGGTGCTGGTAGATGAGATTTATAGGGGTTGTTATACCATTATTGTCAATGTACGGTGTCTCTTTCACAGTCGTATCAGCTGGCACACCATAGATCTGAACTTGCACTAAAGGATCCACAATGGAGGACTTCCTTTCATTAACTTTAGGCAACTGCTGGGCTGAGATCACCTATTAGGCAAACAGTAACACCTGTATATTGAGTAATTTAGACAATATCAGCAATTATTTTGAATAATTTAGCACTGGTAATGAAAATAATTTCAAACAAAGTCAAAATAGGATCAATTGCTGCGTGTTGCAGACTGAAAGCCCGTTTGCAACAACGCACAGACAGGCAAGTGGAGTTATACAAACAGTGAAGTATCCCAGTACTGTTATACTAAACATCAGCCTTATTGGAACACTGCTGTCCAGTCAAATAAAATAGTGGGCACTAACTGGAATAATTTAAAATGTAGTCCAAATGTTGAAGTAAAAAAGTGCTGCAAATATACTTGCCATCACATGAAGTGTCTTTTGCTTTAGCCACGGACCCTTAGTGAGAGTGGTGGGGTCAAACTCGGTCGCCTTGTCTCGTAGGTAAGAAGGCTTTAGAATGTAGCCGCTCTGCCCATTTTGGAGAAAGAGCCCCTGATTCAGATCCATCTCTGGGCCGGGAGTCTGAAAGTTAAGGGCCACTGGAACAGAAGGTGAAGAGAGATAACAAATAGGATTGTAGAAATCAGGTTCAGAGATATGGCCCCAAAATGATTTGGATACTATAAGGGGTAGTTTAGCTAAAAATAAATTCTGCCATTGTTTACTCACCATTATGTTGTTCCAAACCCACGGCGACTTATTTTGGTGGAACACAAAATAAGCTATTCAGAATGTTATCCTCAGTCACATTCACTATTCAATATATAGAATAAATACAATGAAAGAGAACGGTGACTGATGTGAACATTCTGACTAACATCTTTTGTGTTCCACAAAAAAAA
The DNA here is from genome assembly GCA_032164185.1 of Moxostoma hubbsi. Lineage (NCBI taxonomy): Eukaryota > Metazoa > Chordata > Actinopteri > Cypriniformes > Catostomidae > Moxostoma > Moxostoma hubbsi. The sequence goes on along the minus strand of JAVLUX010000004.1, from coordinate 17,926,302 downwards.
AAAAAAAAATTGTTTTTTGGGTGAACCAACCCTTTAAGTCACACAAAGGTCTGAATGTCAAGGTCTTGTCTGCAAACAAATGATGCTAGACCTTTTCTCAGAAACAACTTGTTCCCGAGCCATTTTTACAAACGTGTTCCGCTTTGTTTGACAACCAGAAAAAGTGTCCAAATAATTCTGGTCTTCAAAATAAATAAACAAACATGCTTTGATATTTTGTTGTTATCTAACGCAATGACATTCATACATTTTTGTGACACAGGTGTCCAAATACTTTGATACACTGTACATGAGTTCCTCGTGGCTGGCAGCTGTTTGGTGAATATCAAAGTAATTTTCCAAACAGCTACAGTCTCACCACACCTAAATGTGTCCCACAAATCTTCACTAACATGTGACAGATCTGATAAATGGATGACAGTGTAAACCGCCATTAGCGCTTTGAATCTGACATTTTTAAATCCGATTTGGGCCACTTTCATGTGAAAATAAATGTGTGAACAGCCAGGACAGATTTAATGCGACTTTTACATAAATGAAACTCAACATTCACCATTTACACACTTGATTTGTGCAACTCAAGTTGACTACACATAGCAAGATATGCACATGAAAAAACAGAGATAGATTTAAGTGCTCTACTCGTGTCACTACAGTTTGTAGATTTCTCAAATTTAACAAAATGATAATAAAATCTCTAATAACTCTTAACTTTACATATATGTAATGTTGTTTTTCCTGATGTTCTTGGATTTTAAGGTGTGAAACGCTACTTCGATGATATAAAGTTCTACCATTCAAAGGCAAATTTAAAAATACTTATACATCAAGATGGACTTTCTACATTACATGCTGACATATTATTAGATATGTAGACATTAAGTGTTGAGCTAATTACAATTTAAATTGAAGTTAAATTCATTATTCATGTAATGTTGAACATGACAGGGTTTGTTATGCACATGCTCGGGGAGTGTACACCCATTCAGGTCAGTTTAGGAAAGTCGGCTGTACAGATATGAGCTTCATTTAAAATGACATGTGATGTCAGATTTGAGCAGAAAATCAGATTTGGGACACATTCAGATGTGGTGGGAATGTAGCCACAGAGTCAAAGTCAGATTTACCTATCTGACAGCCTGCGTTCCACAGAGGCACTGGGTTATAGTTTGAGGAGTCTGTCCTCAGTCCACCTGGGTAAATTCTGCTCAGTTTGTCCGTATTGTGGCGGATATACTCATTTGCTGCGACACAGAAAATAGAAATTGATTATTGTGGGGAACATACTTGTTTGCTTGTCTTTCCCTAAGTGTCTGAATATGTAAACATGCATTTCACAACAAATTTAAAGTTATCCATGTTAGAATTCTTCCCTAAAGCAGAATCCATCATCTGTGACCAATCTGTGCAGCTGAGAAGAGTGGAAGTCTACATCTCAGGCAATTAAACACTTGCCAGATGTATGTCATGTGTTGTGTATGATCAGGAGTCAGCATGACATCACACCTGATTCCTCTGCCAGTTTCACAGCCTGTCCCTCTTTAAAAGAAGCCATCTCATAAAAGGACTGCTTGTCCCAGGAATCTTCAAACCCTTGGAAGTGGACACTTTTGCAGTAGATCACTATATCAGACAGCTCCTTTGCCAACTTGAGCGAATTTGATTTCTGTGTTAAGGGTGAAGTAGCAAGTTATTTGTTTGCAGCTACATATCATATTATACAAACATTTCCACAGTAAGAAAGACACATTATGCAGAATAAGCACTCATCTTACTTTAGATTTCTTTTCCTGATCGTCTTCATCACCTTCATCATCATCTTCCTCGATCACACTCTCTTCATCTGCTACTTTGGCCTCATCTGGAAATGTGTCCTCAAGTTTGTCAAGTCTCTTCCCTTTGACTATGAACCGGCCTTTCAGTTCCTGAAAGAAATACTGCCATTAAATTAAAGCTAAAGGAGAGCCTGGAGATTCAGCAGAGCCACTGTATTACTACACAGCAAACATTAAACAATACTTTTTTTTAACATTACTTTTAAAGTTTTGTGGAGAAAAAAAAAAAAAGTGTTGGCAAGTTGCCTAATAATGGTTCACACTTAGATATACACAGTATTTTTTTTCTCAGTGGAGTTACACCTTATATATACACACAACGTACGTACGCACGCACGCACATTTTTTATTGATTCAAAAATACACAGAAAAAAAAAGAAAAAAAACCCCCACACAACAACACACATCGAATCAACATTTAACCCCCACTAATATCCCTTCCCAATCACCAACCTCATCCTAACCCCCAACAAACACACCTGTGGTAAAATAGAATACAATAAATAAAAATATAATAAACATACATGATTAAACTAGACTTTTCTCTCCCCACCCCCTCACCGAGAGCCCCCCAAAAACGCTAAATTTATACCCCATTTTCTGAAAAACAAGTCCCCAAACCCCAGGCTTCTATTTGCCACCTCCTCGAAAGCTGCCACCCTCCACACACCACTGATCGATGATACTGGTCAGAACCATATTTTTATATCTTTATCCCCCAAATTTATGACCACCCCATTGCCCAAAATACAAAGTACGGGGCAAAGTAAAATTTGAGTGCCCAAAACCTCACACAAACCAAAATTCCTGGATTTTAACCCTTTTCTCTTGCAAATGTAAACATTTGGTTTTCAGTAATGCCATGCCAATGGAGGCTACTGTTATCTAGCTGGCTAATATAGATGAGCTGCAAGAATGGCTTGCAATAATCTTGGAAGCGTCCGTTTAAATAGGTTGAAATATATAAGCATTACTGCAAGTTATCGTTTTCCAATAAATGCGTAAAAATTAATAGATTTCTTGGAGATAAATTATAGCAACATATTTGAGCTATTATTCAGGATTAAAAAACAATCAATATTTTGGTATTTGAATATTTAAGCTCAATTTTTTTTATATTCGAATATTCTATTATTTAAATGAAGGTAATTAATGACAGAGACATTATAAAATTATATTTTTTTAGCCATTAAAAAAAAAAAAAAAAAAAAAAAAAAAAACAAGCTTCTAATTATATTAAAAACAAGCTTATATCATGTGTTGTCACACACACACACACACACCCCTCAACTTTTTCCACATTTTGTTATGTTACAGCCTTATTCCAGAATGGATTAAATTCATTATTTTCCTAAAAATTCTACAAACAATACCTCATAATGACAACGTGAAAGTAGTTGGTTGAAATCTTTGCAAATTTATTAAAAATAAATAAAAATAACAAGTATTCACTGCCTTTGCTCAATACTTTTTTGAAGCACCTTTGGCACCAATTACAGCCTCAAGTCTGTGTGTATGATGCTACAAGCTAGACACACCAATTTTTGGCCAGTTTCTCCCATTCTTCTTTGCAGGACTTCTAAAGCTCCATCAGGTTGGATGGGGAGTGTCGGTGTACAGCCATTTTCAGATCTCTCCAGAGATGTTCAATCGGGTTCAAGTCTGGGCACTGGCTGGGCCACTCAAGGACATTCACAGAGTTGTCCCGTAGCCACTACTTTGTTACCTTGGCTGTGTGCTTAGGGTCGTTGTCCTGTTGGAAGATGATCCTTCGCCCCAGTCTGAGGTCCAGAGTGCTCTGGAGGAGGTTTTTGTCAAGGATGTCTCTGTACATTGCTGCATTCATCGTTCCCTCGATCCTGACTAGTCTCCCAGTTCCTGCCGCTGACAAACATCACCACAGCATGATGCTGCCACCACCATGCTTCACTGTAGGGATGGTATTGGCCAGGTGATGAGGTTTCCTCCAGACATGATGCTTGCCATTCAGGCCAAAGAATTCAAACTTTGTTTCATCAGACCAGAGAATTTTGTTTCTCATGGTCTGAGAGTCCTTCAGGTGCCTTTTGGCAAACTCCAGGCGGGCTGTCATGTGCCTTTTTCTGAGGAGTGGCTTCCGTCTGGCCAGTCTACCATACAGGTCGAGCTCTGTCAGAGTGACCATCGGGTTCTTGGTCACCTCCCTGACTAAGGCCCTTCTCCACCGATCGCTCAGTTTGGCCGGGCGGCCAGCTCTAGGAAGAGTCCTGGTGGTTCCAAACTTCTTCCATTTACAGATGATGGAGGCCACTGTGCTCATTGGGGCCTTCAATGCTGCAGACATTTTTCTGTACCCTTCCCCAGATCTGTGCCTCGATACAATCCTGTCTCGGAGGTCTGCAGACAATTCCTTGGAATTCATGGCTTGGTTTGTGCTCTGACATGCACTGTTATATAGACAGGACCTTATATAGACAGGAGTGTGCCTTTCCAAATCATGTCCAATCAACTGAATTTTTCACAGGTGGACTCCAATCAAGTTGTAGAAACATCTCAAGGATGATCAGTGGAAACATGATGCACCTGAACTCAATTTTGAGCGTCATGGCAAAGGCTGTGAATACTTATGTACATGTGATTTTTTTTTTCCATTTTTTATTTTTAATAAATTTGCCAAGATTTCAAACAAACTTCTTTCACGTTGTCATTATGTGGTATTGTTTGTAGAATTGAGGAAAATTATGAATTTAATCCATTTTGGAATAACAAAATGTGGAAAAAGTGAAGCGCTGTGAACACTTTCTGATGCACTGTGTGTGTAAGTAATAAATATATTTTTATTAGGGCTGTCGTTTTAATGCGTTAATTCAGTGCGATTAATTTTATACAAAACGCGTAAAAAAAAAAAAATTAACGCAATTAAATCACACCATAAGGAAGATTCCTGAGAAATGCAAGCTTGTAATACCACTTGTTTACTGCAGAGGGCAGTAAGTGACATTTCAGCTGTATGAGCAACACACAGTTTATACAGTGAAGAAAACACTTCAGTAGGAAGAACACCACAAACATGCGTTACGCTCTTGCGTTCAAAACACTTGAAGGAGCGCAAATGCGAAATTAGGCATCTCAATGTGTGTTTAAAGATTGAGTATTAAACTATATTTAAATTGAAACAATGAACTAATCATTTTATGTTTATGATGCAACGCACCCGAGACGCTACACAAGCACGTCTGATGCAGGTGTAAATTGACGGGCTCTTAAACAAGCCCTCATAATAAATCTCCAACTGATTGACATTCACTCATGTAATGGATTGCTGTGAACTGTATGACAATGATTGACTTATGATCAATAATATGGTAATGAATACATTGTATTCTAAAGCCATTTTTTGTATTGTCTTATCAATGATTAACTCTTCTGCTACAAGAATGTAATGCATTATCTGAATATATATATATATATATATATATATATATATATATATATATATATATATATATATATATATATATATATATATATATATAAAAAAAGGGTTGCATCGACTACATAAATTACATGATGAGATTTTATGTCATTGACATATTTGATATATTTAGCCTCTACTGAGTGATAGCAACATTTTATTTAATTTAGATGTTTATTACAGAACAGAATATGTTGTAATATAGCAATACATATCACATTAGTTAGTCAACTAGTCTATGTGACCCCTAATAAATAAATAAATTATATAAGCATATAAACTCATGCAAAGTGAAGAAAAATAAACTAGACTAGAAAAATAATTAGACTGACGCAGTTAACGTACAGGACGACTATAAACACTTGCCATATAATAGTTATAATGTTTTTGTTTTGAAAAACAAGCATATCCACGTGCTCCGTAAACTATACTAATTTTACACACCAGTTTAAATGATGGAATGTCCCTTACCTCAGCTAGCATAGTCTTTCTCGGATGCCATGTTTGTTGTTTACAGAAGAGTCAAAGGGATTACGTTGTTACAAGGATGCTGCTTTCTGATGAGCTGCACATACACGAGTGTAAAGTGTACACCGCTTATCCAGTACATTTAAACAGGAACCCAGATTTCTCACAGTAAACCACATTCTCACAATAACCCATTTTTCTGGTGTCCATCTGAACGTAGAGTAACAGAACAGTTTGCTCAACAAATGTGATCAACTTGTGTCCAAACTCAACAGCACCACCCAGTGCAATCTGTTATAACTGCCAGTTTTAGTTTGTGTGTTCAGGATTTAACATGCATCTCACTGTATATATGGCCAGAAAAGCGAAACTTTGTGAAATTCGAATAGTATTTTTAGTATTCTAATATTTATTGTAGAAGGAATATTCCTATTATTTATAATAATTTTTTTTCATATTTTGGTAAAGAAATGCAACATGTGAAAAACATATCTTTTGAACATTTAAATGAAATACCTTTATATAATTTTTTTTTATTTTATTTTATTTTTTTTTGGAGTGGCCAGTTAAAATGTTTGCAGGGCAAGCACAAATTTAAACTAAACTATCGGTCCATCGGGGCCTGCCAAAAAAAGAAAGAAAAGTACATTCTTATTGTTGAGCCCTGGTGGTCGCTTCCTCATTTAACATAGTTAACAGTAAACATGCCATATAGCAGGCTTGTTTCTAGCTAGGTATCACTTGCAAAATAAAAAAATGCACATACTGTGCACATTTTATTGAATTAATTTTATATTTACAGTAGTAAGAGAAGTTGGAACAAAAGCCGTTTCTAACACAGTAGTTTTAGGAAGCACTTGCTGTAAAATGATAGCCTAAAAGCAGTGCCTCTTTTGTTGACTGTGACCAAGGCAGGCCACACCTTGACTGCAGGGAATGGAAAACAAATATGTCAGCCATGATAATCACCCTGCAGGCAGAGCAGCACCGTAGTCACCATAGCAATTCAATACATCATCTTTTTAAGCATGTCACAATTATACACTGATGGACCCATAGAAAGCACTATCATAGAACTCAGGCTTAGCCATTTCCTAATGTAATTTACAGTATGTGGATTTAGTGTAAAATTTGAAGAAATTACTTTTATATTAAATCACCACCGTATCTCAGACTCTCTTTCTGCCATTCAGAATTATACAAAGACTGCATGCATGCATGCATTCCACACATTCCATGCAGAATTCCATCTTGAAAGCGGTCCACTGCTCAGACGGGCCAGGAAAATTGCCCTCCAGGGTCTCTATCTAAATCCATAGCAACTGGCTTTGATCTTTCAAACAAATTTTAAGTAAATACTCAATTTGCAATAAAAGTGGTCACAATAAAATAGCACAAAAACAAAAAAAAAAGTGAAATGAGGCATTATTGATTTTAGACTTGGCCTGAAGGATTAATTGGAAAATATATACAGTGTATACCACCCACCCACCCACAGTCAGAAGTTTTCATACACCTTAGCCAAATACATTTCAACTCAGTTTTACACAAGTCCTGACATTTAAACTTAGAAAACATTGCCTGTCTTAAGTCAGCTGGGATCACTATTTTAAGAATGTGAAATATCAGAATAATAATATTAGGGGGGTAGCCTTCCACAAGCTTCTCACAATAAGTTGCTGGCATTTTGGCCCATTCGTCCAGACAGAACTGGTCTGAGTCAGGTTTGTAGTCCTCCTTGCTTGTACATGCTTTTTCAGTTCTGTCCACAAATTTTCTAATGGATTGAGGTCAGGGCTTTTGATGGCCACTCCAATTCCTTGACTTTGTTGCCCTTATGCCATTTTGCCACAACTTTGTGGTATGCTTGGGATCATTGTCCATTTGAAAGACCCATTTGCGACCGAGCTTTAACTTCCTGGCTGTTGTCTTGTGATGTTGCTTCAATATATCCACATAATTTTCCTTCCTCATGATGCCATCAATTTTGTGAAGTACACCAGTCCCTCCTGCAGCAAATCACCCCACGACATGATCCTGCCACCCCCTTCACGGTTCAACCCGCTTTACGGTTGGATGGTGTTTTTCGGCTTGCAAGCCTCACCCTTTTTCCTCCAAACATAAAGATGGTCAATATGGCCAAACAGTTCAATTTGTTTCATCAGACCAGAGGACATTTCTCTGTGCACTTGCAAACTGTAGTCTGGCTTTTTTATGGCAAATTTGGCTTCTTCCTTGATGAGCAGCCTTTCAGGTTATATTGATATAGGACTCGTTTTAATGTGGATATAGATACTGGTCTACCCGTTTCCTCCAGCATCTTCACAAGGTCCTTTGCTGTTGTTCTGGGATTGATTTGCACTTCTCACCAAACTATGTCTCTAGGAGTCAGAATGCATCTCCTTCCGGAGCTGTATGATGGCTACATGGTCCCATGGTGTTTATAATGGAGTTCTATTGTGGTACATTCAGGCATTTGTAAATTGCTCCCAAGTATGAACCAGACTTGTGGAGGTCCACAATGTTTTTCAAAGGTCTTGGCTGATTTCATTGATTTTTCCCTTGTCAAAATACATCCACAGGTACACCTCCAATTCAGTACACCTCCTATCAGAAGCGAATTGTCTAAAAGGCTTGACATAATTTTCTGAAATTTTCCAAGCTGCTTAAAATGTACAGTTCACTGTGTAAACTTCTTATCCAGTGGAATTGTGATATAATCAATTAAAAGTGAAACAATCTGTCTGTAAACAATTGTTTGAAAAATTACTCATGTCATGCACAAATTAGATGTCCTAAATGACTTGTCAATACTAATTTGCTAATATTAAATCTGGAGTGGTTCAAAAATGAGTTTTAATGACTTCAATTGTATATTGAATATCATGTTTCCGCTTAGCCAAACGGGATTCTGTAGATACATTTTTTATTTTTTTTGGCTTACTCTGAGTTTGTGTAGGAGTCGGTGTTGTGCTGGGATCCAGATGTTTGCTGCATTCCATCTCTAAGATAACATTACCTAGTGTTGCAGTCTGTTGTCGCTGTTGAATAGCAGAAGCGAAACGATTACTGTCTGAGGCAAGGCTCACGGGAGAGCGCATAAACTTCACATCCTTTGATTTTCCCGGCAAAGCGACCCACTCCCTTTGCACAAAAATCAGTCTAAAGGCTTTAATAGGCAACCTAGGAAGTCCGGAAAGGGCTAATTTATTATGTTGCGTTACAAGCCGTTCACACATTGGCAAAAAAAATAAAAAAATAAAATTTGTTACATATTGCACCTTTAATGTTGTGGCTGATCTGTGTGTGCGCGCACGAGGGCTGTGATTTAATTAAACAAATAAATAGTCTGAACACACTGCCTGTTGTTCCTCTACTCTGTTTGCAATGTGTTTGTCAGGGTTTGCAATGAGTTTTGTAAACAGGGTCAGTGATTATTACACATACTCTTGAGCATGCATGAGGCTTACGATACAGTGTTCTCAATATGTTCTGTGATGGTTCTGTGCTTGATACACACAAATCTATCCATCTAGGGCCCTGCGTGACACATGCGCCTTGAGGTTTTGTGTGCTGACGTGCACAGAGCATAATATATTTAAAGCGGTCCAGATTTACTTTTATTGAACATTTGCATAAATCCACATATGCTTGGCCACTACAAGTTACAATACAAATCTGAAATAACCCATGACACCACATTTTTGTGGACAGAAGGGGAGATGAGATTCCAAAACAATAAGGATAAAAAGTAGGCCAAGTCCCTTTCACAAATTGGACAAAAACAAACAGGTACACAACAGACATGTGCAATATGAATGCAAAGATTGTTTTTTTTCTTCCGTTTTAACGTTTGATGTATTTATTTAGTAAAAATTAAATAAATAAAAAGGGACTTAAGTGTGAACAGGCTTTTCATCTGCAATAGAGCATGCACAAAACATGATTTATTTTATAATCGCAGTCCAAATTCATCCAAATCATTCAACATTTTTTTTTATTATTTACTTAAAACAGACATCATTTGTTTTCATATAGTCTTGCAATTTCAAAATATATATATTGTATCACATGACTTAAAAGAATGTTTGCCCTTTAAAGGGACAGGTCTCCCAAAATGATCTCCAAAAAAATCCCCCACCATTATTTAATTCTCATATTGCTCCAAAACTTTTAACCAAACTCTTTCTTCTGGAGATGTCAGGCAGTATGTTAGCCTCAGTCACCATTCAATTTCACTGCATCTTTTTCATAACAATAAAAGTTAATGGTGACTGAGGCTAACATGGAAGAAAGTCAGTTATACTTGTTTGGAACAAAATGAGGGTGAGTAAATTATGACAATTTTTTGTGTGAACTACCCCTTTAACATCTTGCCATCTGTGCGGTCACTAACCTCAGGGGAAGGGAAGCATTTGGGCATCTTCTCTCCAAGGGGTTTGGTGACCAAAGCGCTACCGAGGATGGAGATCATGTGCTGAGCCATGGTCTTCTGCTGCTCCACACTGCAGTTGTTCTCCAAAGACAGGATCACAGGGTACTCCGACATCTGATGAAGGGAATCATTAAATTGTTAACTGTCAGGTACACATGGTCCGTAGACTAGAACAACCTATACAAGTTCTAAAACAAATATTAGCCCTCACTAAACATCTTTAACAATGAAATAAATGACAGCTATTCAAATCCTACAAATTCTTAAATAGTTCACCCAAAAATGAAAATTGTCATCATTTACTCACCCTTATGTTGTTCCAAACCCATATGACTTTCTGCCATGGAACACAAAAGGGAATGTTAGGAAGTGTCTAAGGAACCATTCCCTTTCATTGCATCTTTTTTTTCCATACAATGAAAGTGAATGGTGACTGAGCCTGTCCCTATATTCTAATTTTGCATTCCACAGACGATAGATATATATACAGTTTTGGAATGGCATGAGGGTGATTAAATGACAGAATTTTATATTTTTGGGTGAACTATCCCTTTAATCTTTATACCTTAAAGGCATAGTCTTTAATGGCTTGAATCACATCTTTGAAGAGGATCTTTGAGGTGAGAGTGTAACCATGGTAAATGACCGGTTCCCCATCAGATCCATCCCAACAGTCCAGCTCAACACAGCGGCAGCCCTTGACAAGCGCTCTGTACAGGGACACTGTAATTGGTATTCTGAAACAAAGCTTTAACAACATGCTTAAAGTTGTAGTTTTCAATTTTTCCAATGCCATTTGCTCTAAAAAAAAAAAAAAAAAATTATGTCATAAGGGTACAGAAGGTACAGAAGCTTTCCTTTGGAATTTAGAGGGTATCTGGTCTAAGTGTCAAGCTACTGACATTTCATATTTACCATAAACAAACTACAATACTTGTATGGTTTTCAGAATACTTAAAATGTAATTAAACCATATTGTTTTTTACACATAGGATACATTGCAGAATGATTACTTTATGTAAGCATCACTGCTGCTGAGCCCTTTGAGTTGGTCCTCCAGCAGGTATGTGTTGTGAGAGGAAGAGATGAAGTAATGGTTGAGAGGCTGGTTCATGTCCTGGTAAACTCTTTTATGGGCCAGGTTAAAGATCAAGCCATCCGGCTGGTGCAAGTACATCAGAAAGCCATCCTTTGTCATTTGCTGTTTTGCTTTGGCTACAGAAGTCCAAAACAAATAATAACAAGGACAAAGTCATACTTGCACACAACTGCCCCAAATAGTGTTTGGACACTGAAGTCTCACTTAAAACTGCATGAATGCCTTTGCATTAGACAAAAAAAAAAAAAAAAAAACCAAAGCAAGTGTAATTTATTTTAAAGAAATACAGCACAAACACAATTTTAAAACAGAATATTTCTGACACACAAAAAGTTTGTTAGGTTTAGAATTATAAAACAACAAATATAAAGAAAAGTAGTGGTCATAAAACTTTAATGGATCATGTCCATAGTTAATGTGTTGAACTACACCTGGGGTAACTCTGCTAGTACACCTGTGTGAACTTGAGGGTGCCTGACTTCATATATATCCTCTAAAATCACTTGAAAGCAATTGCTTTAATTGTGAAATGGCTCAGAAAATTGTACTTAGTTCTGAGAAAAGTTCCAGCATCATTTGTTTGCACATGACAATTGCTTTAATATTTTGTTATCCAATGCAATGACATCCAGACATTTTAAATGTGGTATAAGTGTCCAAAAACTCTTTGGGGGCCCACTGTATGTGTTTCATTGATGTTATTTTTCCTGCTCCTCTGAGACTACTCTAAAACCAAATTAAGGTGAATTTTAATTTACCATTTTCATCAAGCTCATATTTCTCAATAAGTTGAAGAGCATCACTCCGAGACGTGTCCTCGATCTGCTCATTCCTCAGAAAGTTCATTAGATCGTCAGCGCTCATGAGACCATCTGTCTTTGCATATTCTCCATAAATGACATCAATCTCCTCTCTTTGCATCAGGATTTTATAGAAATGCTCAATCTCCTTTCCCTCCAGGAATCCACACTTTGATGCATCACATTTCTAAAATGAGGGCAAAAAGTGGCATTAATAATTTCAATGTACCTGTGCTAATTTAAAGCTAAAGTGTGCAATTCCCACACCACTAGCATTACCAAACAGAAATGTAAAAAATAATGATAGCACACAGCTGGTTGAGCCAGTGTTGCGGTGTCAGCCTGGTTTGATGCTCAAACGAACAGAGCAAATGTTTTGAGCTACAGTATTTACACTTTTCGGGGAAATCAGTTTACAAATGGCTTCCTTTTAGACATTTCTGCATAATATGTTGGGATAGGAGGAAGTATTTTAACAATCGAAAAAAATGACACAATTCAGCTTTCAAGTGTTACCTTTTAAGATGTGGAAATGTAAAAAGTTAGACAAGTAAACTTTGGTTGCATTCAGGCATAACATAAGGGGTATTTATACTTGGTTACTTCATGCATTTTTGATCTGATCACTCCGGTGGTTAAGATGCATTTTGAAACTTCAAGTGTTAATTCAACTGGCTGTTCAAGCCAAATATGTAAACTTTAAACCGCCCAAACAGCACTACGTCAGCATAAGGGAAATTAAAAATATAAATGGCACTTAAGAGTATTTGCACAGGGCTCTTGTCACACAATAAATACCAAATTAAGAAACAGATGCCAGATGGAGAGACAGAACTTTTTTTCTTCATTTACTGGATGCAGATCATCAACGAAACTGAAACTAAACACTGAAAATGAGTGCAGCTGACGCGCATGACGCATCTCACCTTCTACAAGCCTGAGGGGAAAAATACACAGCGAGCACAAACACAGACAACCTGGCAAGCAGCAAAGCCACTTGGAATCAAATAATAAATCACATCTTTCAAATTCGCTGCCCAGCATTAGCATAATCATAGAAGTGAACTCAGTTTTATTTGCATATATCACAGGAATTGAAGATCGGATTTATATCCATTTGTCGGAGACACGTTGATGTTGTGGGCACGTGTAAATGGAATGCGTTTATTCAATCGGATAGCTATCTGATCAGTAAAAACACATGAATTGACCAAGTGTAAATGGCTATTACATAGATATTACCTCAAAGAGCATCTTTGCGTAGTTATCATCCACCTCAATGTTGATGTCTTGTAGAAAGCTCTTCAGCTCTTTCGGACTCATTTTTTTGTCACTGTTTGTATCTGCCTTACGCATACAACTGTAGATCCAGCTAGAGCTCTGATGCAAGGACAATCCAGAAAACACTTTAGGAAAAAAAAATAAAAATCATGTTTGAACTATACCTCCAGACTTCAGGAGTTTAAAAAGGATACTGCTCTGTCTTCTTTTGTGGGCTGATGCTGTTCATGCATGAGATGACCTTCTCCAAACCACTGACCCACTTCTTGGCCTCTTCCTCAGAGCTGGCGATCAGGTCCAGGCTTTTCTGTTGGCCCTTAAACAAGATCGAGAACGTTCGACCCTCCACCGCCGCCTCTGTGTATTTCCTCAGACCCTCCGTCTGCCGGCCTCTCTGTACTGCTGCAATGTCCTCAACGGAGACTGACAGAGAAAGAGTACACATAAGTTTGTCTCAAACCGTTGACTTGCTCTGAGAGACTATTTTCTGAAAAGCCATTTTGAAACTAAACTAAATGTATTGTGAAAAGTGTTATACATTAAACAGACTTGACAAACAATGAACCACAGAACACAAGCCTATATTTTCTCACTAATACAAGAAACGGTATCTTTTAAACAATTTGTACATTTTAATAATCTGAACACACTCTTGGCCACATCAGAATTGTAGAGATAACATTTTTAACAGCCCTATGTGATGACGTGCTATTTTTGATATTAGAGAGAAAATTTCAGACAAAAAACAAAACATGAAGACGTCGGTGACATTGTAATTACGTTTTATTATACTGACCTGGGGTCTGATTTATAAATGTTACATATGCACACAAGTTCATGCACACAGTAGGGCTGTAATGACTATGAAATGAAATTAATGATTAATTGTCAAGCAAATAATTGTGATTGTGGCGAATAATTGTCTGTTTTAGGGCCTTTACGATTATGAAAATGAACTGTCATACTACATTGTGAAAATGTGCTTCATTCATCTTTAGTAATTTATTAATACTATACTTGGAATAATAATAAAATAAGAGATATATAATTTCCTATAACAAATTGGAATATATTTCTCCTGGGTAGAATGACAAATACTATTTTAAATATCAAAATATTTCCAAATACTTAAAATATGTCTCTTATTGGTCAACTTTAGTCATGGTCCATTTTACAATGTGCAAGCCCATTTACATTTTGGAACACAGCCAACAGCTGTTATACTATATTACATTACATTATAATTTATTATATATTATTAAAACATTTCTGTTCTAAATTCATAACTTTCAAATATTTTAAGGCTCTCGAATTAAACCCACATGCCCTTATTTTTCATGCCTTTAAGATTGTGTTGTGGTAAGAACATTTGCCATTACACTAACGTTAAATAAAAGTGAAACTCATATTAATTTAACTAATTGAAAAGGCATAAAAATACAAGGCAGGGCTAGTTAATTGGTAGCCTGCAGGCCAAATACGGCCCACCGATCATCTTTATCTGGCAATGCAAATTATTTTGATAAAAATCGCTTTTCAGTCTGACACACAACTCAGCAGTGAGTTTAATAACATTCAGATACACGCAAACGGCATTCAACGGTAAGTTTAATAATGCTCAATGGCATGTGCAACAGCATTCAGTCATCAGTTCTAGAGCGTGATGGTTTAAACTATTCTGTGTATATAGTTTGTTTATAAATTGCTTTGCGAAACATGGACAAGCATTGTTTAGGTGAGCATTTGATTGTGTCTTAATCACTTATGAAAAATGGCTTCTCAGTGGAGTACGGTCAAATTTACAATCTACAGTAAAAAATTAAAATCACAGCAGTTAGTACAGAAGTGGCGTTAACTAATTTGCACATCTTAGTCAACAAAAGATAAGTTGATGGTGAAAACTGAACCTTCATACAAAATATACACAACAATTTGCTTTTATTCTCCCTTCTTCACGTTAAACAGGCATGTTTAATCTTTTCAGGGTCTGCGCCACTAAACCTGCATATATGTACATATCGCAACTACATTACAGCTTGAGTCAGCATTCTCAATCCAGAGCATAATCAAATCAGGTTTACCAGTAATCAATACAAATATCTGGCTCCTCCACTGTCTCCTTTGTACAACTTTTTTTCTCTTTTCTTTTTCAAAAAGAAAAAAACTTATTCTTCTTATTTAAAATCACACTTTTATATTAGGCGACCATTCTTTTCTTATGTGGGTCGATATAGTAAAAAATTGACTTTAGCAGATCTAATGTTCTTTCTCGGTTTTATACAATTTGTAAGCAATAACCTTAGTACAATGTTAACGCTACAATGTTAACACTGAAAATAAAAACAAATGATAATTTAAAGATGTTTTTATTTCAAAGTAAAGTTTATCAAAACCTATCTGTTAGTTGAGAGTGAAGTCATGCTTGATCTTCAGCAAGATCAGAAGGATCAGAACTTGTCCAGACCAGTATTTTTTAACATGTATCTTACAATGAAAGTGCTAGCTAAGATTAACACTGAAAAATGTTTGGCCCCCTTCAAGATTTCCTTTTGGATAATCTGGCTGCTGCAAGAAAGTAGTTAAGGAGCCCTGATATAAGATATAAAAAAGGATAAGATTGGTGATAAATGCACTGCTTTTGAAGTCTTCCTCATTCCATTGTATGGAGATTCCAAAAGCCTGTGTACTTAGAAACAATTAAATTGCGGAAATAATCTTATGATGAAAAGAAAAGCGTTTTCACTTAAAGGGGTCATGACATGCCTTTTTTATCATTTTAATGTTCATTGAGGTTCACTTATTTTTTTGCGCACACACAAAAAAAGGAACATGTCAAATTCTGACCCTGCAGTGCAGTTTAGCAGGAAACGGAACGCTTTAACTTTACACATTTTATTTTTTATAAACTTCTTTCAGTGAACTACTAATGTCAGATTCTTCCTGAATCTATGACAGAATCTATATCTGTTTATTTATTCCAATACAAAATTTGCAAAAACATCCTTAAAATGATACATTTGCTTGAAGACTAAATTAAACTTAGGTCAGGTTTATGCTTAAAGAAATTAAAACAATTTGCTAATTCAGGTTAGAATAACAACACTTCTGGTCTGTTCAAGATACTTTCTCTTAAAATGAGTCTTTTCTCCTTGTTTCTAGTAGGGCCTCTTGTTAAATGCAATAGTATCACGTGTCTGGGTGGCAACTGCATATGGAAATTCTATGTAGAAGAGGTCATGCATAATAACAAAGACGTTGATATCTCAGGATGTTATATTGTCATTTTACGATTGTTTTTTTTTACAACACCAGTTGCAATTTAGCAATATTACATAAAGAAAACAAAGTACCGGTACTGCAGATTTAACATTTGTATTCTGAATTCAGCCTCAATCCAGGCCATGCTACGATGTTATAAAACTAAATGTCTGATATATATATAAATCAGGTAACCATTATGGATAAATAACTTTAATACCACACAATGCATGAAAATACCATTTTAAAAATAAAGCTGTTAAGCCATTAGACGAGGCATTAACTTCTGTGCACATATTGTGCTCAATTGAATGCAATACGCATTATGCAACAATATTTTACCGTGATGATGCTGAAAAAAGATGGATGAGGAGGAAAGTGCCATAGAACTTCTGTCAAGACACACACACACACACACACACACACACACACACACACACACACACTATGCTTGTCAATCTAGGACAGGACTGGGAAGATGCACAACCATACACATGCAAAGCAGCGGTAGACTTTGACACACCCTGTGGGCATTTTGATGCGAAGGGAGCCTGGACCATTACTTACAGGTCTGTTTGGACTTCAAGGTCTTTTTGGATTCGTGCCATATGGTCTTGCAGTCCTCCTGCAGCTTGTAGAAGCGGGTCTTTTTCCATGAGTCCGAACGGACTTTCAAAAGATCCCCACCATCAAGCAAGAACTTCAGCTCTGGATCACCTTCCAAACCTATGGCCAATAGGAAGAAAGCAAGACTTATGTAGTCTTTCTTTTCAAACATTATTGCCTTTGCTTTTTAGTCAGATTTGTGGGTAATTTGCCACATCCTTGTTTTTGTATGAAAGCAGAAACAACAAAAGGATTGTATTGTCCCTTTATGGTCCAAATAAGGAAGGAACCCTCCCTTTCATGAGTGTACATGCTGTGAAAGAAAATATGGCTTACAACCTTTATCTAAAACACAAAGACACAGTATAAATGACTGGAAAACAAACTGTGGACACTTGACACCCACCAGGCGAGATATGGTCAACAGCAGAAATGTATTATTCACAAGAGCATTTGTGAGTATTTACACACGCACGTGAATCAACAGGTGTAACTTGGTATTTTTTTTATTCATGAAAATGGATGAGATAGTGAGCTGCCTATCTACACTGCAAGCGCACTCTAGGTAGACAGGTTAATAGGTTTTGAGACGCAGCCAATACAGTCTTACAAGATTTCCTTCGAAGTAACCTGGTCAAATTCCACAAACTGTGAGTAACTTCAAATAACCAAAAGAGTACAACCGTAAATACAGCACCAAAGGTGAAATGTTTAGCCAACACATCCACAAGAGATGCGAAAATCCCTGTTTATTATGATATCATCGTCTTACCTAGAAGTCTCATGTTGTCGAGCGCGACTGTCTTGACCTGCGCGCGGTATAATAACTCTTGAGACTTGGTCCTTACAGATTGTCTTCGTACACACTGCATCTTGTGAATTTTCAGCACAGAAATGGACACAGCTGCCGAAAAGGGGAGTCGAAAACATCTCAATGACTTGGGAGTGTCGCTTTACTCACTTATTTGCGGTTAAGGGGCGTGTACTATGCAAAGTAAATCGCAAGAATAAATCATTGTAGTGATACCGTCCGTCCGATTCAAACGAGTGGCAATATTTGTTGATGAATTGTAGGACAGGCGTTAAAAAAAACAAAACAAAAAAAAAACAATAGTGAATTCTACAAAAGGTTGGGTTTTGTATGGATTTGAGGAGAAAGACTGGTGCCATCTAGTGGCACCATTCTGACATTTCTAGTGTTTCGATTTTCTTCGGACTTGCTGTAAAATGAAATGCTGAGAATGATGCCATTGTAAACACTCATTGCATTTTTAATATCGTTATTTATTGTGATTATCCCTGACTTTTTCCAGTGTTACACGATCATATTAATCGGTTGACCAGATGCAGACAAGTAGTTCATGCATCACAGCGAGAGTCTGGACAATTTGGATGATTGAGACACTGGAGATCCTTCAGGTGTCTCTGTATAGTGTATACAAAACAAGCACAAAACAAGAGTCTTGGGCTTTTTAAGAACCCAAGAGTGGGTCATGTTTACTGTAACATCGTAAAATGCCCTGTAAAAGCCCCCTAGGTAAGAGACACTTTTGAGACACTCAAACCGCAACAAAAACTACCACAGTTCTTTCCTAAACACCTGTTCTTCACTATAAACTGAAAAATGTTCCTGATAGATGAGATCATTGTGTGCGATGTCTAAAGTCTGAGTTTGAGGTAATTCGATCTCATATTTAATCAGTTTGATCAGAAAAAAAAGCACATTTAGCTTAAGGTGTGCCTTTAGCCACATTCTACCCCATTAGAAAATATCGTTGACATCTCTACCAAAAAACAAACAAAACTAGCCTAAGCTGGTTGGCTGCTCTTAGCTAGTTAAAACTGTTCTCCCAATCTGACCAGCTAAAGTGCCTATGAAGACTCCTCATAAAACAGCAAACTGGCCAGCCAGACCAGGCTGGGCAATCAGATAAGACCAGCCAACGAACTTAGCTTCTCTATTTAAGAACGTTTTTTTTCTAAGATAGTCGGTTTTAAAACACTGAAAAGAGCCGAACATTGATTTAAAGATAAAGTATACCCCATAATTTGACAGACAGGAACTAGAGTAATGAAAGGGATATGTTATGCGAGACAATCGACGGAATGTTGCTCCAGGCTACAGACACCTCTCCTGTGGCCCATCCTCAATACAAAGGGTGGGATACATAGCTGCAAAATTAGAGCACTGTAGGTATATGGACAAATAAACTCAACAAATGAAAAAGTTGCTAAGGGTGTGGCAACAATATTATGTTCTCTCAATTTACCCTACACCATCAATTCATGCGTTTTATCATATACCATCCAAAGTACCAAAATACCTGACCGAAAACAAATATGTGCTTTGCAATGACTTGAAATTATTTATTTTGATACAGTTATTGCCATATTAATATAACTTTAAGTAATATAATTATATACAGGAAATCTCTTTAAAACGCTACACTGCATTTTTTTCACCCTTTTTGTTTTTTTTGCAACGTCGTTAAATATGAAATACATTTGTGCTTGAAGAATCATGTTTGGGAATGGTTAACATCAAGTAGCGCGTGGCTGGAACCCAAGAGCGCGTGCACTGCATGTTTACTGAACGGGTCTGAACATTCTCTAATGTGCTTCCAGATATTTGTCGCTTGACTTTTGTGAAACGAACAAACTATGCTCTAGAATTGAAGTGCAACCCAGTTCCGATACACATTTCATTCGCCATTTACCTTGTTCATCAGTAATGCCATTGGAATCCATTTCTCGTAAATACAAGTCTGTTATCTCCTCGTCGCTCAGTATTCCCAACAGTGTCAACTTCAGGAGTTCACGCGTCAAACCAACAACATGTATCTAAGCACGGTATATGGCTCTTCAAGACAGGAAAACAGCCAGAATCGAGTATAAACTGAGTAATTGCTCCAGTCTTTTCGACACAGGTGAATTACCTGTCTCTGGGTACTATCTCAGACTCAGAGAAATGGATCTCATGATGGGCCACTCCCACTGATCTAGCGACTCGCCACCCAACAGTTTAGCATCTTATAACTGCATGCTGTGCCTCAAGCTGCCTGTAGGGTTTCGGTTAAGGTAAATTATGCAAATACTTACAATACAAATTCAGACAGTGACTTATTTTTTTGGTTAGTTTTTTTTATTGTATTAGGTGAGCAGTTTAACCATATTGATGTTCGTATCCATTATTGCTGCACCTATAGCTGCTGTAAACCACTGTACACAAATTGTCATGTCAGTCAGCTGTAATACAGCAACAGTGTAGTAAATCTGCGAGGCAGCACTTTTAAGAAAGTTGAAAAGTTATATATATATATACACACTACCAGTCAACATTTTTTAAACACTTATTCTTTATTATACATTTTTCTTCACATTTTAGAATAATAGTTCAATTGGTTATTCCATAGTTTTTATAAATGTACTATGGGAATAAAGTCCAAAATAAAAAATAAAACTGTGTTATATTTTAGAATCTTCAAAGTAGTCACCCGTTGCCTAGAATTTGCAGACATGTACTCTTAGTATTTTCTCAACCACCTTCTTGAGGAATCACACTGGGATGCTTTTTAAACTGTATTGAAGGAAGTCCTATCTATGTTGGGCACTTATTGGCTGCATTCCTTTATTATTTGGTCCAATTCATCCATTTAAAAAGTTTTTTTTAGTTAAATTTTAGTTTTATAATGAAATAAACTAATATGTTGACACAATTATATTTTTGTCTGCAAAACTAATTTCGAACATTTAATTATACACCTTCAGATCTAAAGATTTCAACATTTCAGTCAAGTGTTTCAAAACTTTGACCGGTAGTGTGTGTGTGTGTATATATATATATATATATATATATATATATATATATATATATATATATACAGTTGCCTTTGTCATATACAAATTTGGCTAAAAAATAAACATATACTAGTATATTGTGTTTCAAAAGAGACTTTCCAAAGAGGAAGGTGCTGCAGTTATCCTCTCTCCATTGAATGTTAATTCAGTTTTTGTATCATTTTCAAACCATTTTCATTGTAGTCCAATCAGATCAGTCACAATTCACAATTAAGTCTTTGTGCAAGCACTCCCGTAGCAATCACAGAAAAGGTTACAAATATTTTGTGTTAAGGATCCCTTTCCAGTAATTTGTATGAAAAGTATGCATATGATGTTTCAATATATACTTATCTATAGATAACTCTATCTATTAGCTTACCACTCCTTTTCATCTAGAAAGATTGATGAGCTAGGAACAGACCACTGGTACAGGTAATGGATTAGATTTAAAATGTGCTGCATTGCCAAATTTGATTTCATACATTAAAAAAAAAAAAAAAAAAAAGGATTTAATGACTTTAACAATGTCACATGGTGTATCTATCAAGTAAAGGGTATTAAAATATGTTCCTTGCAGCTTAGATCCATGAGAGTTTACACAACTTAATCATTAATTTTAAAAAAATTCAAGCACATTTTTTGAGTAAAAAATATCATGAAGTTTTGTCATAATTTTTGGCCTGAACAAAATGTGCCTTTTTATAAAAATGTCAAAATGTCAAATTTATTTATATTTTTAACTTTTTGGAAACTTTGAGGGTCTAAAGGGGTCCACTTTGTTTTCTGGCATTAGTAAACACAAACAACAAAATGGTTATGTTTGTTACACCACACAGACTAATTTGGTGGACAACAATTTTTCAAATAATTGAAAAAATAAAAATATTTTTTGTACAGAAATATTAATAAAATATTCTATTTTATTCTGCATTACTCATGTCTACATTTCTTTTTAAGAATTTAAGCTTTTAATTAGACTTAAAATGTTATTTTAGATTTTATGGTAACTACAATAAGTCTCCATTTGTTAACGGGATTATGAACTAACAATTAACAATGTATTTTTAACAGCATTTATTAATCTTTGTTAATGCTAGTTACTACAATTGTTTATTGTGAGTTCATGTTAATTCATAGTGCATTTACTGATGTTAACAAATACAACTTTTGATGAATTAATGCTGTAAAAATATTGTTAATTATTAATTTATGTTATGGTGTTAACTATTGTTAACAAATGGAACCTTATTGTAAAGTGTTGACAATTTTATTGACTGTCTCTGGACAGTTACACCACATTACATTTTAGAAAAAATATATATCTTAAAATTACTTTGAAATCAGACACTGAAAATATGTTCATCACAGAAGAGGTGTATTCAAGTAAGTGTTTTGTGTGAATTGCATTTTTAATATGAAACTTTGAACAATTTAATAGATCCAAAAACAATGAGCATCACCAGAGACAATTTAACAGCAGGCGACTTCTATTAAAATGAAAGGGAAAAATTGGAACACCCAACCAAGAAGCTCTAGCACCAACGGGCAATGGATGTAGAAAGGAAGTCCCGCCTTACAGGTAAAAGAGCCAAGATTCTTGTGGAGAAGATTCTTCAGTGTGCTAAATGAACTGCTTTTGTGAGGAAACAGCTCATCACTTAATTAATTTACTGCCTGTCCACTATTCTTCAGCATGTTTTATACTAAATAATCCTTTTGGAGTGAACTATGTGTGGAGTTTACTACAATCAGATTACTGTTTTCTAAGAGAAGTCACAGACAATTCTGCGACAGGTTTGTGTCAGTTTACAGCTCTCCCCATTCATTTGTATGAATGAACGTTATGCTCTCTCCTATGGTAAAGCTGTGTTGATATTCAGAAAAGGTTGATATTCAGAATAAAAATCTTTGGTAAACCTCTTGTAATCATCATGATTTTATACGGGCTATGGGTAGAAACCAGTTGGTTTAGTATTGTTCTTCGGTCTCTATGTGTAATAGAGCAGCATAAAAGGAAGAACTATTGAGTCTTATACTCACGATAGACTTTTGTTGAGATTGAGAAATGAAGAGCCTTCTGGGACTGAACAGAGAGCAAATAAGTGGAAGAAATGTTGTGCCTACTGCACATGCAGGCATGCAGACCAACTATTCAAAATCAACCCCTCAAATGGTAGTACAGAACATGCAGACAGAGATCTTGGACACATATTCAAATAAATGTTATTGGTCCTCTTCCTTACTGTGTTGGTTATCGGTTCACATGACTGTGTTTTGAGGTATTTTAGATACTTCAGTGTAAAACGATTAAAATATTGTCTCATTCAGGGTCTTTTCGAGGCATTGGCGAACTAGGTGGGGTGCCACCCAGCACTCCACCACCCACCACCACTCCCTATGAGCATATTATGCAGTCTGCATATGGCACCAACTTTACTACAAGTATACCTCAACATCTGGATAACCTTTTGTTTATTAATAACTCGTAATCAAGCTACTATTAACCTTTAAATGTTTCACCACTTAGCCCTTTTATTCCTGTTGTTAAACAAAACGATATCTCTGGTTGTCCTTTCAGTTGCTTTCCTACCCTCTATCTCTCACAGTCCATCCACCTGCTGATTAGTCTATCCTGATGCCCACAGACCATCCCATGCATATTACACACAAAAATGGCAAGATTTTACCAAAATTGCAAGTTCCAATCTGATTTTCTGTTTTGTATCAGTTGTTACAATGAGCACTTCAGAGGAAGAACTAGTTGATGGATCTGCCCAAGTTTCGCCAAGATTTGTGAAATCAAATCTTTAAAAGATATTTAGAGTTTCGATTATGGCAAATAATTGGAATATCCTTGAGTGCAACATTGTGTTTAACTTATTTTCTACTGATTGGAGTTATCATTGAATGGTTAATAAACTACTTGTTACTTTTTGGATGGATAGAAATTTGTACCACAAAGTCTACACAGTTTTTAAACAAAATTTATCATTGTTTTGTTCAAATGCTTTGCTTGTTGATCAGATGGCTCCTTCCTGTCGTATTGGGCAGTTCTTAGCCAAAACAAGCTTGAACTTAAACCAGATTTACCGATAGTCAAAAGTCTGCCTTTGTGAGATCACCTACTTATATCAAAGAACCTGACCATTCACCTTGATAATTACCTTTTTGGAAGTAATACTAAAATTATTCTTAAGTACTCTTTTGTTTTATGCTATTGCAACATTGTAAAGTCCCCTTTAATAAAGAAGCCTATGAATCTACAACAGTTTACTGTTTATTAGTGTGGATTTAAAGCAGGATTTATGTAGATTATGATGCTCATATTCCCCATGGGCAGCAAGAATTTTATCTGTGACCTAGCAACAATATTGCTCTTTATAAAGCATGAAGCTTTTGAAAACTCCTTAGGTGGAAATTAACTGTAGCATGTATTTTACAGATGACTGATGAAGACATAATCTCTTGTTTTTGTGCAACTCAAGCTATGCAATTCATGTCCTGTAAGTAAATGTAAGACATATCTGATCTGATACATCAAAGATAAAATACCTGCCTAGGCATATCCTTTACTGAAGAATCTCTGTAGAAATGCCAGTGGAGAACTGGAGAGCTTGGATGCCATGCGAGGAGCGGACGTGTAGACGGCGAGCTCTGTGCACTTTGCTAGTTTTTATTTATTTATGTGTTATATTCCGGCGAGATTTGATACACCCTGCTACATATTTGCTTTTTGAATTCATATGTCTAAAAATTCAAAATTCTCGGGCCCTGGAGATATAAAAAGACACTTACGTGCTCAAGCTGAAACCTCTGATGGGCCTGCAGACCAGAGACTCAGTCTGAATGGTGCGGCTGGGGAAATCCAGCATCAACTGTCCAACATGTTTGTGATGCTGACAAAAGTTGTTGCTGACTTAGAAGATCTCGCTGTAATGTTATCTGATAATTATTAGTGAATTTGAAGATCTTGAGAATAGGAGCTGCAGCAATAATATTGAAATTGTTGCAATTCCTGAGCATGAGGAGGACAGAGATATGGTGAAATTCCTAGATGAGCCCTTCTCCAGTCTGCTCGACATAAGCTATAGCATAAGGCAATAAGATGGAAATCGAGCGAGTTCACAGAGTCCTGGCTCGCAGATCGGCTGAGGGAGACAGGCCTCGATCAATCCTGGCCAATTTCCTGAGATCTTATGATAAAGATCTTGTGTTACGCAAGGTGAGGAGCAAAGGAAGGCTTTCTTGGAACATTTTCTTGTTCCCAGACTTTGTAAATTCAACAAGAGAGAAATGTGATCGATTCAAGGAATGCAAGAAACACTTACAGCAACGGAAGATCGCTTTTGCACTGATGATTCCGGCCTAACTTAGTATAGATAGTAAGGATGGCCTCAAAGTATTTTTATGCCCCAAGCAAGCAATGTCCTTCATAAAAACATTGGAGTGAGTATGCCATTTTATGTTTCCTCATGTGAGTGGATTGACTCTCTGTACTTACTCTTGGCTGTCTGAGGAAGCTGGGCACCATTTGTGTATCTTTTTGTGTTGATTCCATCTAGCAGCTGGAGTTTGTTTTGTGGAATAACAATCGGAAGGTCGCTTTTACACTGAAGTTCCCAGCCAGTGATAAAGATAAACACAAAATATCTACATGCCTACAACAAGCAATGTCTTTTAAAGAGTTGATGGACTGAGGAAATCATGGTGTGTTTCATATGTGACCTCTGAGTCAACTTGACTCGTTAAATATACACTGGATCGTCTGAGGAACCGATACGCCTATTTAGTTTTCTTTTGTGCTGGTTCTGCCTAGTGCCTGGAGTTTATTTTGTGGAGGAACATACCTTCGGTACAGCTGTGGATGAATCTGCTTGTTCTTTATGCTTATGCCTTCTATTGGCTGGAGTTTGTTTTACAAAGTATTTTCTGTTATGCAATTTTGTCTGGACTTGAGCAATACAACGGCAAAGTTGTTGCGGGGGGCTTACGTTGTCGTACATGGACTCTTTCAATTTAAATGTGATCTTTATAATTTAGTTTTTGACACACAATTAATTTTTTCTATTATATAAAAATGCCAAATATTAATATGAGTGATTTATCTTTCTCCACGTGGTGTATGAATGGGTTGGGGCACCCTATAAAAAGAAAGAAGGTTATTAATTTTCTTAAACGTAAGAAATATAATATTGTGTTTCTTCAAGAAACTCATCTTGAATATGGGGTGGACATGTTTTCTTTGGTGCTGGCTCAAGTAAAAGCAGGGGAGTCATTATATTGATAAATAGACATCTACAAAAAGAAGATTAAAAAAAGATTAATGATAAATTAGGAAGAGTCATTATTGTTTTAGCTGAAATTCAGGTTGATTTTGGCTAAAATTTACACACCTAATGCTGATGATCTGGGCTGTTTTATACATCTTTAAGGGATGTTGTATGCCACTGGCACTCCTCATGAGATAATATTGGGAGGAGACTTTAATCTATTGATGGATTCAGTCCTTGATCATAGTGAGGCAAAAGTGTGTAAGCCCCCTAGATCAACATTGACGCTTCACAGCATGTGTACAAATCTTGGTCTTACAGATATTTGGAGACTTTTGAACCCATCTGGTAGGGACTATACATTTTTTCCATCAGTCCATTAGATTTATTCTAAAATAGATTTTTTATATTTTTTAAATATCTAAGTCCCTCATGTCATCTGTTGTAGATTGCTCAATTTGAAACATCTTAGTCTCAGATCATGCCCTGGTGGGTTTAGAGATGTTGCCACATACGGAGAAAAATAAATAATATAGTGGGCGCTTTAATGTATCCATTTGGCAAAATCCTGATTTCAAACAAATGTTAAAGACTGAAATCAATGTTTATAAGGAAACCAACTGGTTCTCAGTGTCCTCTGTGGGTGTGGCTTGGGAGGCACTTAAGGCGGTTCTTAGGGGTCGGATCATACAGTGTGCCTTATTTACCAAAAAATCCAAAGCACGAGAACTTGTGGAGTTGGAAGGCAATATTAAAAGTGCAGAGGCAGTGACATTTTTAACTCGGTCAATGATATTAATATTACCTTTAAAGAGTTCTATCTTGATCATTATAGATCTTGATCTTGATTCTGAGATAACCTTGGAAGAGCTTGATGAAGTAATAAAGGCCTTACCTACAGCCAAGGCCCTGGGGCCAGATGGTTTTGCCACTGAATTTTGTAGATCTTATGCTACAGAACTGGCTCAACTTTTGTTAGAAGATTATATGGAATCATTAAAGAATGGAAAGCTTCCCCAACCATGACACAAGCCCAGATCAGTCTGATTCTTAAAAACTACAAAGATACAAGCAAGTGTAAAAGTTATCATCAAATTTCCCTGATCCAGCTAGATGTCAAACTTTTGCCAAAAATTCTGGCTAACTGAGTAAGTAAAGTTATGACATCTCTTAAACCTATAGATCAGGTGGGGTTTGTTCTGGGCCGTAGCTCTTCTGATGACATTAGGACTTTCATCAATATCATGTGGTCTGTGTTGAATGATCAGACTCTGGTCACTGCTATCTTACTTGATGTTGAAAAGGTGTTTGATATGGTAGAATGGGATTATCTTTTTAAGATTTTGAAAATATATGGGTTTGGAAATACTTTTATTGAATGGATTGAGTTACTATATAGACACCCTATAGCGGCAGTACAAGCAAATTGATTAATTTAAGATTATTTTACTCTGGACAGAGTAAAATATGTAACAACCAGCAGGGTTGCCCTCTTTCCCCATTATTGTTCTGTCTTCCCCTGGAACCATTAGCAGCCACGATAAGAAGGGAAGACGATTTTCCAGGGGTGATGGCGTAGGTTTGGTGCACAAGCTTTTGCTTTATCCATCCATCCATCCATCCATCGTCAACCGCTTATCCTGTGTACAGGGTCGCGGGGGGCTGGAGCCTATCCCAGCTAACATTGGGCGAAAGGCAGGGTACACCCTGGACAGGTCGCCAGTCCATCGCAGGGCCACACATAGACACACACACACTCACACTCACATCCACACCTAGGGCAATTTTTGGAGACACCAATTAACCTAGCCTGCATGTCTTTGGATGGTGGGAGGAAGCCGGAGCACCCGGAGAGAACCCACGCAGACACAGGGAGAACGTGCAAACTCCACACAGAAAGGCCGGGGCAACCGGGTTTTGAACCCACGACCTTCTTGCTGTGAGGCGACAGTGCTGCTTTTGCTTTATGCAGATTATATTTTATTTATTTGTCTACGACCCTACTAGATCTATGCCTTGCCTCCACAGAATGATCAATTTCTTTTATACATTTTTGGGATACAGATTTAATTGGTTTAAATCCGAAGCTTTGGCTCTTACTGCATACTGCCCGGTAACGGCTTTTCAGCCAGGCGCCTTTCAATGGCCCAAACAGTGCATTAAATATTTGGGCATCTTATTCCCAGCAAAATTATGTGATTTAGTCAGAGTTAATTATGACCCTTTAATAAAAAGGTTTTTGAATGATGCGAGTGTTTAATTCAGACATTTCTTTAAATGTTGCCTCAAGCTTATGGCTGAACCCTAAATTACATATTAATATGTCCCCTTTCTGCTGGTTAGACTGGATTGGGAGGGGAGTTACTACACTCTGTGAACTATATGAGAGTGGAATACTGAGATCTTTTGATAATTTGGTTCAAGATTTTAAGATTCCTAGATCCCAGTTCTTTTGGTATTTATTGCTGCGCCACCTGCTATGTACTATTTTTGGGAATAGTGTACACCCCCTTAAACTGGCAGATTCTCTGGAAATAGTCATTACTTCTTTTTTGGGAAAGGTCATGAAGCATCTGTGTATTACTCCCTGTTAAATCAGAGTCTGGGAGATGGAGCTTCGTCTTCTTTCAAGAGATTATTGGAGAAGGATTTAAAACTGGTATTGGAGGAGGGAGTCTGGTCTAGGATTGGGTCCATCTGATGCAATTTAAGATTTTGCATCGGGGGGGGGGGGGGGGGGGGTTGGTTTAAAGGGTTCTCGGGAAGTGGCTGAGGAGAGGGATTTGTAGTTTGTTGGGTATGTGTTTTTTTATTTTGTTTGAATGTATATCTTGCATACACTGTGCATAATTTTGCTTGGCCCTGATACAACAATACTTGGCATTGAGTAGTGAGTAGCTGTGTGCAGTTGTGCCAATCAGCAGTCCCATTCATGGCTGGCTTACCCTCGTAGCAGCGTCAGCTTTGGGATGAATGCATTTTAACATTAGCTCAATCTGCAGCCTCAGGAAGTGGCTTCAAAGTTCCCAAATCCATCTCTATGTTGAAGAGGCCCAGGATAAGAATGCTGGCAGAAGGCTGCATTTTGTGCTCAATTAACAATAGTCTGATTTGTTTGATCTAAATCATACCTGTTTACAAGACAAACATTCTTGCAAATGTCCTTTTGTTGGACAGTGCCAATCTTGCAAGTTAAGCTAGGATTTGAAAGAAGAAGAAGAAAAAACATTGATTGATTAATGCATGGAACACATTGATTGATTAATGCATGGAACAGATAGTGTAATAAATTACGTCTATGTTTTATGGCATTCTTACTTAAAGATGTACTTAAAGCTCAGCTTTTTTGTTGACTTGAAAATAAACTATACTGAAAAAAATATTTTAATCTTCAATATTCTTTTTTAGATTGAATTTCAACTCGAATGGTGAAAATGTTGATATAGGAATTTATGATATATAATTTAGTGGAGCTGGAAAGTTTAATATGTGTTACTGAAACTGTGAAGCAAAAAACATACATGGGCTTGTGGTTGAGGGCATGCATGGAATGCTTGCAAAATATTCATTGCTTCTCATTAACCGCCTGAAAATCCTCTACTACTCTCCTAAGTCTACTATTAATATTTTAACAAGTCAACAGCAGCATTCTTTCAATCTACACAGCTTGATGCATACTGTATGGTAAAGAGAAAAGTAACCAAATGTTGAATTTGTATTCTTTTACATATTTATTGTTGATAAAATGTATGCAAATTCTCATCAGCCTACATATGCTATGAGGCAAAATAAGAAAATATATTGTTTAATGATCATCATAGAGCCCCAGAAACAGGACAGCCTAACATTGCAAGAAGAATGTGATCATTCCAGTTGGGCAAGATGCAGTACCAACTCAAAGTCTCATTAAAACATGTTCATTCATGCTACAATACACACTGCTGTCTGTGTTTCACTCTGTCCAGCTAAGACCCTTCTGACCACACAGTCTTTACAGATCATCAATGAATTAGAGATAAAAAGAGGAAATTCCTTCAAAGAAAAAGAATCCATATTTTGGTAATAGACTTAAGGGACTTAAGGGATAGGCTTCAGACTATTTCTTAAATCATTTACTTTTGGTGAATTATGTTTTGGTACAGTTTTCCCTCACT
Source organism: Moxostoma hubbsi (assembly GCA_032164185.1). Classification (NCBI taxonomy): domain Eukaryota; kingdom Metazoa; phylum Chordata; class Actinopteri; order Cypriniformes; family Catostomidae; genus Moxostoma; species Moxostoma hubbsi. The sequence goes on along the minus strand of JAVLUX010000004.1, from coordinate 17,895,802 downwards.
GCCTCACATTATAAGTGTAAATGTTTGATCATTAGAAGTCTGATGTCATGAGAGCAAAATCCTGTAAGCTTGATTTCACCACTGTATGAAGCCTTTTTGTCTTATTTACATTTACTTAACATTTTAGCATTTTTACTTCCTTCTTGTCTCACATTTTCATTAAGTTTATAAGTGGAAGGAAATAGACTGTCAATATTTAATAAAACATATAAAGACAAAGCTATTACAGCAGCCCTACAGGTTCTTGTTATTTAAGAAAAAATATTGAATATTTTCTGTAATGGCACAGAGTTGGCAACTTTATCCAAGGTAGCTATTTCATGTCAACTCCAATGTGAAATATTTAGCTTTCAATAGTAGTTAGAAAACATAATATTTGTCAAATGATTTGTTTATTTATGTGGTTGTTTTCCTTAACATTCATTTCATTTGATGTTTTTAATTAAACAATTAAAGAAAATTCAAATGATCTTGTGACTAAATTAATGTTTCCAACATAAATTGACATTGAAATGAAAGGCTGACACATCCTTACTGTTATCACTTGGAAGCACTTATTCTGCACCATAGAAGGCCAACTATGTTCATTTTTTTCTGAAGAGAAAAAACATTATTCATAATTGTGCTATTTACATGTATGCATAAATACAGTTATATTTACTTATGGTACAATAGGAAAACATTTATTTTTTCTGGTCACAAAATATTTCAAGATCAAAAAATATTATTTTTTTTACTGAATATTGATGGAGAAATATAATTTGTGTTATAAGAAATAATAACAGAAGGTTGTTTTGATTACAATTCAGTTTTTAGAAAAAGGTGGTGACTGGCGAGTGTTACTGACACACTTGGGATAAAAGGTCCCCTAATTCAAATTAAGACAGCAAGATGCTTTTTTTTATTTTGAGTAACAAAATAAGATAATGCTTTTTCAAAATAACTACTTCAGAAAAGGATGTGGCATTACCTGTTAATTTCAAACACATTTGGCACTTCATTACATCTCAGATATTCTAAAAACAAATGAATCTCCACTGTTATTGAATCTGTTAATGTGAGCCCACTTTGAATATTCTTTATAACAAATCTATTTGCCACATTTAAGAACAACAATGTGTTTTATGGGAGGCATTTAGCCCTTGCAGCAGGGGGCCTTTTACTCCAAATGCTATTCTTTCACTTATTGGAGAGTTATTGAAAAACATTTTATTTTATTAATGAAAATAAATTAAAAATAAAAAACTACAAATATTTTGTCTGAAAATAAATGTGATAATGTTAAAATAACTTGTAAATGAGTAAAACTATGTTTGGCAAGTTAATTTGTTAACAACATCAGCAACAACAACTCTTTATCTATAATAAAATGGTGCAAAAATAGGTAAGTTTAATTTACAAAAAAATAAAAAATAAATATTGGTGGTGCAATTTTGAAGAGCACTTCAACGTGCGTCACTCATGTAGCCTACAGTAATATACAGTAGACAACGAGGAAAAGAGACGGTTTGGGAAATTCAAATGTTATGTGGCTTGTACAATAGTACATAATTAGTTATTTTAAAGACTGCCCTTTTCATTTCAAAGTGCAATATGTTGTAATTTTCTCTGAATAGCGACTGTGACGGAAAATAACATGCAGCCATCCTGTCACAGAGAAACGACAGAAGGTAACATCACACCAGAGAGGGTTAACAGCGCGCGCGACCCCGGCGTGCAGTGCACCGGAAGCGAACGGGCTGGAATGGAACGCAGTAGATTTCAAGTTCATGTTGTCAAAACATTTCATCCGATGTTTTGTTTTCCATATTGAGCCACATCAATCGCACACAGTGCCATAATGGCACACCGATATCTGCATCTCTCAAGAGGCTGCAGGAACCTTCTCCGCGCTCTGCTGCCAAATGTCACGTCAACAAAACGTGTGCAAGCGGTAAATGTGCAGTTTAGATGCATTTCTCTTGATCTTGCATTGGTCATGGATGCGTTACCCTCTTTATCAAACCAAACACCTTATCATATGTGTCGCATTTCTTCTTCTTTCTCTTCTCTGGGATATATTTAATTGTGTGTTTGTTTGTAAACAAGGGTCTATGGTCGGCCTGTTTGACATTGCGTTATGTCACAGTTATTCATATTAAACCTGTTTAGATAATCATGTGCTGTTGCTGGCTCGGCATTGCTTGTCTAATATTTCACATTTTTTTAAATAATTATACTAACGTTGTACGGAGTAGAAACTAAAAACATGTCTTAATGCTAAATGCTCTGTTTAAAACCGCAGTTTTAATTGTTATTCATGGGATAAAGACTGGTTGGTTTGGTCCTTATTGGTGCTTCACGACTTTGTTTACTTGGAATCTGTTGAAATCAGGAGTTTCATAATTCCTTCTTGGCTAAAATCGACCAATGATATAACAGCCTCAGAAGAATTCAGACACTTTCTCATGCATGTTTTCCAGCTGATCTGATTAGATCTTTTGATCAGCTTTATTTATTTGCTTTTGTAGGCTCAGGGTGTTGGACAAATTGTCCTAGACAGAAGATCTTTGCTCTCACAGGTCTTGGGCACCTATAGAAGATTAAGCTCCAAACCTCCCAAAGGTGTGAAATCACACTAATAAAGAAATCCTATTCAGGCTATCAAAGTTTTGATTGTTCTAGTCATTCCTTGGCTCTTCTGCTAATCCCATATCTGCTTGTATTGAAGGATTTGAAAAATACTTTCCAAATAGCAAGAATGGTGGTCCAAAAAATAGTGAGCCTAAGCCGTCCAACGCAGAAGTCAAAGGTAATGTCTCTCATATACTTAATAATGAATAACAAGGTCATAAATCACTAAGCAGGGCCATGATTTATTTAGGATGTGCCACGGTAGTCAACTAATCGACTAGATGTCCAAGATCTGATTAGTGGGGTCGACTACTAATTAGGGATGCACCGACATTTCGAAAATGGCATTTTTTGTTTTGGCCGAAAAAGAAAAAGCCCGAAAATATGAGCCGATATATATGCCTCCCCGCCCCTCAGTGCTCAGGTTTCACTCTCAATATAATCATAATCACCGCTGCTCCCTATACTCAGGGACGTAGTTTGCGTAGGGCACCAACTCCCTGGGTACCATCTTACACTAGGACAGCACCAGAAAGTCCACCGGGTGCCCTTCCTCGCACGTTATACGTTATTCAAGGACCCGAAAGCAGTTGCGGAATACAGACGATCGCTTCACGGTCATATTACGCGAACGCGACAATCACTACTGGGGTATGAACAAAGATCGCTTTCCATTGCTTGTGTGGACCGCACGCAGGTATTTATCTGCCCCAAGCACCAGCACAGAGAGAGACTATTCAGTGCAGCATCTCATGTTCTTGATGAGAAGAGGAACCATCTCCTGCCAGAAAGCTGAGCAACTTTTGTTCTTGAAGAGAAACCTGACACTTTTACATAAATAGAAAGCAGTCCAATTTGCTATGTGTATAGCAATTACATTAAACTTTGTTTAGCCCTACAAAACTTCGTTCTTCACTTGATGCTACATCTGTCATTTACAGTGGAGTTTGGTTTTAGTTGTATTGTTGTTTTGCACAATCATTTTATATGAAAGTATAAATACGTTTACATTAACAGAATAGAGGCCCTTTGTCATTCTATGTTCTGCCTGTTGTTATCATTAAAATGACTGTGTAGCATATTTAAACTTTTTGTATTTGCAAGATGCTATACTAGTGCTGCTAAGTTCATTTACTTGACTGCTGTTTTGCATATCATTATAGTTTTCTAGAACGTTACATTTATTGGATAAATAATACCAAAAAAATCTGTTAAATTTGATTGTTAAAGAACTGAATAAAGAATAATATATTTAATATTATTGTAATATTTTTTCTGTCCAATTTTGGTGTGTTACTTTCAATAAAAGTTTGATAATTTTATTGATTTGTAGTTTTTCAATTCAGATTCATTAAATTCATGAAATTAATAAAAAAGTATAATATTAATACAATTATATTTAAAAAAAACTATTTTAAAATAGGTATTCAAAAATAAGTCATTTTCGTTTTTCGGCCAAATGCATCCTGAATTTTCGGTTTCGGCCCAGAATTTTCATTTCGGTGCATCACTACTACTAACATTCATATTTTTAGTGATGGTGTCTTTAATGGAAAATGTAATTCTCAAATTATTTAAGAGACACAACTTCTTGGAGAGCGTTTTTGCATTGTTATAGCTTGCTGTGCTTAAAAGTGAATAATAGTCAGCAGAGTAAAACCTTCTGCAAGATGTTTTGTTTCTTTAATGCTTGAAGTTTAATCAATTTATGCACTGCTGCTGTAACAGCCATCAAATTGGTGCATCAAGAATACTGTCACTGTTGGATGTTAAATCCTCTACTTGCTGATTCTGTCTGTCACTGCTTAAATAAATACAGTAGTTGCAGTAAAAAAATGTAAAACTGATTGATGCAGTGAACATGATGTGTACCCACATAATTTTCTTGCAGATTTGCACTTGTGAATGCACAGCGAAGATCACCCCGAGACCCCTATGTGCTGTGGTTACACTGAAGTGCGTCATTTTGTGTTCAGGATGTGCATAAGTGGTTTTGTGCAGCTCTGCATTGGAGCCTTTCTAATTTCTTACTGCTCTTACCTTGATAGTTTTGTGTAATAAGATGTAACCGTTACAGATATGTCAGATACCATGTTGAAGTGCTGCACTTAGCATCTGTACATGTCTGATGTCATGTGCCCATAACTGAGCCTAATTATCTATTATTATCCTCAACACAGACTAGTCAATTATGAAAATGTTTAGTTTTGCACATCCCTAGTTTTATTCTGTGTTGGACATTTATGTGGTGCCATTATACATGGAAAACAATCAGGCTGTTTTCTGTATTTGTTTTAACTCAGAGGCCAAACCAACCAATGCTCAGAAGGCCACTGGTGGAGGAGAAAGTGGAGGAGGAGGAAAAAGAGGGGGGAGGAAGGATGAATCCACCTGGTACAGCCGTCTCCAAAAGGTTAAACTCTAATTATTATCAGTCTTATAGATTATTATTAATTATTATAGAGGATTTCTACTACTTTTGAACTGAAAATGTGTATGATAAATAAAGTACTACTTCTAAGTTTAATTTACGTACTAAATTTATGATAACCTGTACATTTATTTTAGTTTAAAAAGAATCAGCGATTTCACTTTGAATCAACTTAAAGGGATGGTTCACCCAAAAATGTCGTCATTTACTCACCTTCATGTTATTCCAAACCCATATGACTTTCTCCTGTAAACCAAAAAATTAGATATTAGGCAGAATGCAAGCCTCAGTCACCATTCACTTTGACTGCATTTTTTCCATACATTGAAAAGGACATTGTAACTGAGACTAATGTCCCTTTCAAGGCTAGTAAGTTCACTCAGCGTCCATCATTGGAACACTTCCGGGCAGGCTGGGCAGCTATTTCTATGGATACCAGTTAATGCGCATGTGCTTTCTCTAGTTGATTGACAGGAGATGTCTGTATCGAAAGGGTTATTGGCTGACTTCTTTTTCTATATCTGTTGGCCGTTGCAATTTCTCCTATTCATTTTAATACCAGTGGTCTGTCTCTGCTAAACTGTCTCTGCTGAGACCAAACATTATGCCTAACATCTTCTATTGTGTTCCACAAAAGGAAAAAATATCCTACAAATTTGTAATGACTTGAGGGTATATAAAAGTAAATAATGACATAAATTTCAGTTTTGGGTGAACTATCCCTTTAAATAGTTTTGAAAAGAGAAATTTGAAAACCAATAGAGTGCAACAGTCTGGTTCCACAAGTAAAAATCCCATTCATTTATCCCATAGATAAAGTGATTTTCAGCAATAATTTATAAACCTTTAGATGCAGACCTACCATAAGCTCCGAGATTGTTCATCGATGGTATATGCTTCTGTTGAAGCCATCATTTACATTTACATTTATGTATTTGGCAGACGCTTTTATCCAAAGCGACTTACAGAGCCCTTATTACAGGGACAATCCCCCCGGAGCAACCTGGAGTTACGTGTCTTGCTCAAGGGCACAATGGTGGTGGCCATGGGGTTCGAACCAGCGACCTTCTGATTAGCAGCCCTGTGCTCTAGCCACTAAGCCACCACCATCAGCCTGCGTTTTCTCAACTTCACAGTGGAATTCATGTTAACAAACAACTACAATACCATGATTCAGTTGAGACAGCTTCACCTATCAGAGAACCACTGCCAATGAAGCCCGCGAAACATGCCTCAGAGTGACCGCTTACTCCCATGACTCACTGAATGACTGTGAATGACGTTATGGAGTCTGTGTCTTTTCAACCTTAAACTACTTATCTGTTTGTACATATCAGAATATTTTGCAATAAACAAAATATATTGTTTCTATACATATAGTCAACAACCTAAAATCAATAGTTTTATATATCCCCATAGTTATTTATTCAATGACATCATTCGCAATGCTTCATGGGATTATTGTCCATGCCTACCTGAAAGATGGTAATCCTTGTACCTTTGTCTTTTTGTCTGATTTTCAAATACTTCTTTGCCTTAAAAAAAAAAAAGTTTGTGAAGTTGTGATTTACCTCAGAGCTGGTTGGTTTGGTTCATGGCTTACAACTCTTGTATAAAGGATATGGAAGGAGTGAATGGGGAAAATGCTTCCAGAACCCAGAGGGTTGAATAAGTGGGTGGGCACTGTTGTGCTCTATTGGGCTTATTTGAATACCTTTCCTTGTAAATTGCATTTACTGTGTGCTGGATCAGCTTAAAGAAGAAAGTGGAATTTACAGAAAAACAACAAACTTAATAATAACAATTCAAACATTGTGAGGTCTAGATATTAAGATCATAAAATTTTGCCTCATTTGAAACCTTTTACAAATTATATGTGCTTCCAAATCATTTTTCTCTCTGTCGCTCTCATGCAGGGTGATGTTCCGTGGAATGATAAAGAGTTTCGTATGTATTTCCTATGTGGAGTGGCCTTCTGGACAGCTGTCACATATTATTTTTTCTTCCGAGATGGAGGAAGAGAGGTGACCTGGAAAGACTTTGTAAATGGGTACCTAGCTAAAGGAGTGGTATGTATTTAGTTAAAATATATCAATATTCAATCAGAGTTTAGATCATCGATTAATCAACTTTGTTCGATAGCTTTTCTTTTGCCAATTTCACTTGAACTTTGACCCATGAATTCATAATTTGTATCTTTTGTAGGTTGATAGGTTGGAGGTCGTAAACAAGCGATACGTAAAAGTCATTTTTACTCCTGGTAAAACTCCAGTTGATGGGGTGAGTTCTTGTTTTCTGTAGCAGCATTCTACACAGTCATGTTTATTCGCATTATATAGTCATTAGTCAAAAAAGCAATGTCAGAAATGATCATATTGAAAAGATTTAAACCATATAATAATATTATCCATTAAGCATCATAAACAGTCGACCCAGCATATCGATATATTTCTCTTCTAAAGGTTACACAAAATAAAGACACAGTGAACTGGAAATTTAGACATGGCATAGATTTTCTAATATAATATCAAATCATCTCTTCAAACAGCAATATGTCTGGTTCAACATTGGCAGCGTGGACACATTTGAGCGAAACCTGGAGACTGCCCAGTTAGAGCTGGGTATTGAAGGAGAGAAAAGACTGCCAGTTGTCTATTCCGCAGAGAGTGATGGGTGAGATATTGAGTTCAAATTGCAATTACACATTTAGTGTAAAGGGGATGTGTCATTTTTCCTGTTAAAATACTTTCTCTTCTCTCATTTTAACATACAGAGACAAATATAAGAGAAATATTCGGAGGTTGATTGTAAACACTTGCTGGTGCTGTTGTATTTTCAAAACATTGCTTTTTTGTTTGATTATCCTGACCAGCCAACCATAGCAATACTTGCTCAACCAGTGGTGTGGGTTTGGGGTGGGGCTATCTGTTTATCCAATCATTGGAAGATGGGGGGTTTATACTGGTTTGATAATCGAAAACTCAACTTTCATTTTTAAATTCTGTCAGCTGACACAAGTGGCACAGAAATGACCCACTTCACCTTAAAATTTTGGGTCAAGTTTCAAAGTATAATATCCCTAGAGAGATCCTGTGTACAATTTTATTCTCCTTTCATTTTCAGGTCGTTCCTCCTTAGCATGTTGCCCACAGTACTGATCATTGGGTTCTTGCTGTTCATGCTGAGAAGAGGGCCAGCTGGGGCAGGGAGGCCAAGGAGGGGGATGGGTGGGCTCTTCAGTGTCAGTGAGACCACCGCCAAAGTGCTACGAGATGAGATTGACGTCAAGTTCAAAGATGTTGCAGGCTGTGAGGAGGCGAAGTTGGAGATCATGGAGTTTGTTAACTTTCTTAAGAACCCAAAGCAGTACCAGGATTTGGGTGCCAAGATTCCAAAGGTATTACATGGCTTTTCTGATTGAGCGTAACATTGCATAAGCTGGCTTATAATGTGAGTAATCGCAGTATTGAATGTTAACCCTGAGTTCAACAAAACGTTTTTGCTATTTAGGGGGCTATTCTGACAGGACCCCCAGGTACAGGAAAGACTTTACTAGCCAAGGCCACTGCAGGGGAGGCCAACGTCCCCTTCATCACTGTTAATGGTTCAGAATTCTTAGAGATGTTTGTCGGAGTCGGGCCAGCCAGGGTAGGTAAACTGTTCGCATCATAATGTTAGCTAAACAAACTTTACATTACAGTCTGTCTAAAATATTACCTTTTTGGGTAGGTTCGGGATCTCTTTGTTTTAGCCCGGAAGAATGCCCCATGCATTCTCTTCATAGATGAGATCGATGCAGTAGGGCGAAAGAGAGGCAGGGGCAACTTTGGTGGGCAGAGTGAACAAGAGAACACACTCAACCAGTTACTAGTCGAGATGGATGGTTTGTATCTTACAAAGTATCAATGATTAAGTGACACTTTGATTATGGATGTTCTAATATGTTGTATTTTGTTAAGCGTTATAGTCCAGAAACTCTTTCTTTGAGCATTGTTATTGCTCCCAAACTGTCTATTATATCTCTTTGTTAGGATCATAGCAATGTTTGTTATGTTAGTCAACAACAGATCATTAAAACGGATGTGGAGTAAACGTTTTTCTCCCTTGTAGGATTTAACACTGCTACCAATGTTGTGGTGCTAGCAGGCACAAACAGACCAGACATTCTAGATCCAGCTTTGATGAGGCCTGGCCGGTTTGATAGACAGATATACATTGGTAAATGGTTTTATCATAAATTGTATAATTCTGAATTTGAAAATGTTTCATTAGTTTATTATAGATTTTGCATGTTATCCTCTGAACTTTTGGAGAACTTTAATGGTGCACTCTGTAACTTTTGTTTGCGTCATCTTGAACTTAGTGACACCTAGTGGTGTGGATGCAGCATCATTTAAAATAAATAGTTTTCAGTTACTGATGCCATTGTAGAAATTCACTATTCACAATTAGCTATGATTAATTGAATCCAAGAGTGAAAATTTCCAGAATCAGCTTTTATAAGGTTAATGATATGACTAGAGTCCTCATCTCATGTGAGTGGTCAAGATTTTTATTCATATGTTTCAAAATACAATTAATTTCTTTAAAAAATGTTTAATGGGGAATAAATTACTGTGCACCTTTAATTACTCTAAAAACTTGCCAGTTTTTGTCATTTGGAGGAAAACAATATTGATTACACTCAAACAAAAGTAATTTATTATAATGAAGTATATTGTTGTACAATGCGCAATCATTTCAGGTCCACCAGATATCAAAGGTAGAGCCTCTATATTCAAAGTACATTTGAGACCACTGAAGCTGGATACAGAGTTGGACAAAGAAGATCTGGCAAGGAAAATGGCTGCCCTAACACCTGGTTTTTCAGGCAAGCAAAGCTTTATTTTTAAGAACTAGGGCTTCAAAAGTGGTTTATGAGAGTTAAACTGAAACTTACTGATGTTTCACTAACAGGTGCGGACATTGCTAATGTGTGCAACGAGGCTGCGCTTATTGCAGCCCGCCATCTTTCCGATGCCATCAACCAAAAACATTTTGAGCAAGCTATCGAACGAGTAATTGGAGGTATGTCAAATTACAAATATGCCATTTCAAAATCTCACTTAAAGGGGTTGTTCCATTGAACACAAAAGGAGATGTAAGGCAGAATGTTAGCTTCAGTCACCATTCACTTCTATTGTATGGAAAAAAGATGCAATGTAAGTGAATGGTGACTGAGGCTAACATCCTGCCTAACATCTCCTTTTGTGTTCAATGGAGGAAATATATATATTTTTTATAAAAAAAAATAGTTTCATTTTTGTGTGAACTATCCCTTTAAAGTTTTTGTGTTAAATGTGTTCAAAGCAAACTTGTGTTATTTATATATTGGAGCACATGCATAGTTTCAGTGTGAAAGCAAAACAAAGATATTTACAAGTTCCCTGCATGTCTAGGTCTTGAGAAGAAGACTCAGGTGCTGCAGCCCGAGGAGAAAAAGACAGTGGCTTACCATGAGGCTGGTCATGCTGTAGCTGGCTGGTTCCTTGAGCATGCTGACCCCCTGCTTAAAGTAAAACTCTCACTCATCTTGACTTTAATAAATTCTTATACCTTTCTGCACAAGTGCTTAGTGTAAATTGCTGTGATTTTTTTTTTCCCACCTCTCAGTGTACTCAGCCATTCATTGGTGATTTCAGGTCTCCATCATCCCGCGTGGGAAGGGATTGGGCTATGCCCAGTATTTGCCTAAGGAGCAGTATCTGTACACCAAGGAGCAACTGTTGGACAGGATGTGTATGACGCTGGGTGGGCGTGTCTCAGAGGAGATCTTTTTTGGCCGTATTACCACTGGGGCTCAGGATGACTTGAAGAAGGTGACACAGAGTGCCTATGCACAGGTGGGTTACACATTAGTCTAACCTGATTTGTTTGGAAAGTATTATTGGTTGTATACGCATATAGTAACTGGATGATTTCTGACTCTTTGATTAGCGATTATGATGAATTGATAGTGTTAAATCACTTTATGGCAGGAGTTGCCAAACTTTTCTGACCTAGAAATCCCACACCCAGACTCTCAGTCAACCCAGGGACACTGTACAATACTTTCAATGGACTTTCATGGTCTCCAAGTTGAAAAAACTGGCCTTAGAGAAATAATTTGTTACTACTCTGATTGAAGATCATGCAGTTTGGCATGAACGAAAAGGTGGGGCAGGTGTCGTTCGACCTGCCGCGGCAAGGAGAGATGGTTCTGGAAAAACCCTACAGTGAAGCCACAGCACTCCTCATCGACACAGAGGTCCGGAATCTCATCACCTCAGCTTATGATCGTACAAAGCAGCTGCTGTCTGAGAATAAGGCTGATGTGGAGAAGGTAAGGCAGGACAGTGAATTACTGAGCAGGATCAATGACTGAAGGCTGCACTGAGTTGTTCCTTTAAGCCCATAAGTACAGTTTAACATACATTATACATTGATTTGTTCAACACTTGGGATGGGAATCGTAAGGAGCTTAACGCTTATGTTTCTTATTCCTCTCCCCCAATAAATGGTCCTAACTATCTATTAATAAAAAAAACAATACTATTATTGGTTATATATTTTTTTTATTATTATTATTCAAGTATCATATCTTTCTTTCTGCTGCTGAACATAAATTAATATGTTTAGAAGAATATCTCCGCTTTGTAGGTTGTCATAATGCAAGTAAATAAAGCACATAATAGTGACCCATATGACTCCAGTGGTTAAATAAATATCTTCAGAAGTGATATGATAAGTGTGGGTGAGAACAGATCAATACTTATTTCCTTTATTGCTCTATTTTCTCCTCCCTGCCCCATAGGTGGTGACATGTGCGAAGAATGATAATCAGCAAAAACAAAAGAAGAAGAATATGAAAGTGGATATTGATAGTAAAAATAATTTAAATATTGATCGGTTTCTCACCCACACCCAGGGTTGGGAGGGTTACTTTTGAAATGTATTGCACTACAGATTACAGAATACATGCTGTAAAATGTCATTTGTAACGTATTCTGTTAGATAAAAAAAAAAATACATTCTGTAAAAAAGCGTAAAGCTGACAATTTACACAAGGTTTATTTCTATTTCTTCTGCTCCAAAATTACTTCAAACTTAGTTTTCTGTCTGCTCGTATGAATGTAACACATCATAAGAAAGTGTTTCACCGCTGTTCAAATGCTCTTTGGATCGCATCATTTATATATATAAATGTTTTCCATCTGAAAAAACTAAAAATTAAATGAAACAAATGACAGTAAAATGCAAAGTAATCTCTTAATTAATCCAAAATACATTTTGAGTGTAACTGTATTCTAATTAGCAATTATTTAAATTGTAACTGTAGTGGAATACAGTTACTTATATTTTGTGTTTTAAATATGTAATCCCGTTACATGTATTCTGTTACTTCCCAACACTGCCCTCACCTATTATATTGCTTTTGAAGATATGGAGTTAAACACTGGGGTCATATGGATCACTTTTTCAGAGCTGTGAAAAAGTATTTTCCCCTTCCTGATTTCTTCTATTTTTGTGTATTTTTCATACTAAATAGTTTTAGATCTTCAAATGAGATATAAAACAAAGGTAACCTGAGTAAACACAAAATACAGTTTTAAAAATATATATTTTTTTTTATTGAAGCAAAAAAGTTATCCAACACCTATATCACCCATGTGAAAAATGTACTTTCCCCTTAAACTTAATAGCTGGTTATTCCACCTTTTAGCAGCAACAACTGCAGTCAAGTGCTTCCAATAACTGGTGATCAGTCTTTCACAATGCTGTGGTGGAATTTTGGCCCACTAACTGCTTTAGTTCAAGCATAGGGTTTTCAAGCATAAACTACCCATTTATGGTCCTGCCACAGCATCTCAATCGGGTTCAAGTCAGGACTTTGAATAGGCCACTCCAAAACTTTAATTATGCTTCCTTTGAGCCATTCAGAGGTGAACTTACTCCTTTGCTTTGGATCATTGTCTTGCTGCATAATCCAGTTTCGCTTGAGCTTCAACTCACGGTGATCGGATGTTTTCCTTTAGGCACACCTTCAGGGTGTAAAGACTTTTGTGTGATTTTGTTTTTATTCATTTATCCTCAGCTTTTAATTGCATCCAGCCTCATATTTTAGCAGAAATGCTAGAGAGCATCCACAACATTAATCCTGGCCTGATACGCTGTAGTGATGGGCATTTCGGCTCTTTTCAGCTTGTTGTATTTTTTTCCAAGTCAAACAGTTTGCGATAGTTTGACTATAATTGGTGTTAAAACAATTCTAATTAAATGATTAAATGAAATCATACACATCTGGGATGGCATGAGGGTGAGTAAATGATGAGAAAATTTTCATTTTTGGGTGAACTATTGCTTTATGCCTTGCAAGTTTTAAATACAAATATCAATGTAACAGTTCTCTCATTTTGAGTTGGACATGACAAAACGTATGACTTCAGTGTAAGTTAAGAGCCCCTCTGACCAATTCAGTTAACCAGAAGAGTGAGTGAATTTTCAGACAAGTCAGACAATACTATTGTGCAGTATGTTTCATGTTACACGTGACTAGCATAATGCAGTGCTTGTCTATTTATTGTCTTGCTTCACAGCTCCCAATCTTTCACTTTCATCACGTTAACTTGAGGCAGGCTCACAACTCGTAAAAAATATATACTTGCTTCACTGCAAGACACTATCAGATTGTTTTAGAACCGTTAACAGAATCAAATATATTGACAAACATTTGGCTCCAGTACTTTTTTAAGATTTTTCTCAATCTTTTTAATAAATCATGTTAAAGGAATAGTTCACACAAAACCTTTTTTTCAATAAATGTCCTTCTGAAGCAAATCGATAATAATTTTTTTTTTTATCTTTGCTTCTGGCTAGCATTGGGGTGCTGTTTGAAATGAACTAACTCATGCTTGATGTTCATTCCTCTTTTGTATACAAAGCGCACGCGCTTCCGACTTCTCACGTGAACGTGCCACAGCACTTAAGTCACTGATGCGTCGACTGCTGGCAGGAAGTGTTTTTTTTTTTTAAGTTAAAGTTTTAATTATAGATTTGCTTCAGAAAACATTAACTGATCGACTGGAGTCGTGTGTATTACCTTTATGCTGCCTAAATATGCCTTTTTAGACCATCAAATAGCCAGCAGCCTGATGGCATCCATTTAATTACAATATAAGGACCTACAGAACTTTGACATTTTTCAAAAAATCTTAATTTTATGTTCTGCTGAAGAAAGACAGTCATACACCTCTAGGATGGCACCAGGTTAATTGAATAATGAGATAATTTTCATTTTTGTGTGAACTACAGTATTCTTTTGAGTAAACAGTCCTGATATGTGTCTTTCCAGTAACTGCTCTCTGTTCTCCACTAGGTGGCACTGCGTCTACTGGAGAAGGAGGTGCTAGATAAGAACGATATGGTGGAGCTGCTGGGCCAAAGGCCGTTTGCTGAGAAATCTACTTATGAAGAGTTTGTGGAGGGAACGGGGAGCATGGATGAGGACACCTCACTGCCGGAGGGTCTGAAGGACTGGAACAAGGAGCGGAGCAATGAGAAGGAGGAGAGCCCAGAGGAACAGGTGGCTCGACAGATCACTGGTGGTATGCCCTTCTAAGGACACCTTTTTCACCATGGCCTCTGAGGGGCCCTGGAGGGTCAGAGCACTTGTTAATAAGATGAGAAAATACTGTAAATTATGCCCCAGTCAGGCAGACAATCATTAAGGCAAGTCTCTGTTCTTCAGGACAGTCCTGATTGGAGGGCTCTTGCTCAGTTGTTTTGGGCTTGGGCTTGTTTTGTGAAATTGCAAGGTTCTCCGTTGATTGCGCAATAGGGTGTTTATGAAATATAAACAGTTTAAAATATTGTATTAGCTGAAGATTATTATTTTCAGCAAAGCTGCCTGAAAGTATAAGAAAATGATCAAAAAGTCTTCTGTTGAACGTGAAGTGTATTTATGTGACACATCAGTGCTTTGCCCCAAATCAGTTAAAATCAAGGCAAAAGCTCTGAAGCTTGCCAAGAAACAATATCTTTCTTGTTATTTCAGTTTTATCTATCAGTGACTAAGAAGACATACAAATAGGCAATTTCTTGAAATATTTTTAGGTATAAATTAAAACATTTTGAGTGTAAACCTGTAAAATCTATGATTAGTCTATCACACGCACAGATTGTGTTCCTGTAAATTAGATTGCCATTTCAAAAAAAGTACACTGCAGTGACTGCCACAATTGTGTGACCTTTTGCAAGGGGTCTGTTTGCAAGGGGGTTTCTTGCTCACTAGCTATTTGAAAGACTGAAATGTACCATCATGAATGTTGTGAACCGTGCACAAAGTCACCCATGTTAACTGACATCTTCTCTTCTCTCGTACATTTGCACTGTCATGGGCATCAGCCTTTGATTTCCATGTTGTTTTTTTATCACGTGTCCTCCTGAGTAAAGGGCTATGCATTTTTTTCAATGAAGTTTGTCTGTATCGTTTATGGCCCAGACAGCTGCTGACCGCTCTCCATAGACCAGCTCTTAACCTGGCGGATTAAACTGTAGTTTGATTATAAATAGTTATTTATTCTACAGAAATCGCTTTGGTAATGACGTACACAAATCCAGCAGCAGGCATTAGTTCATAAAGTTAATGCTAACTGAGGTGTGTGATTTTGAAGGTATGTAAATTCATATTTATTCTGCAATACAAAAGCTTTTATTGTGTCAAATCCGGCAAGCGTTGGGGTTATAAACAGAACATATCGATATAAACGCCTGTCCTTTTTGACTTCAGCAGATTTTGCTTGATATCACATGTATCTTGTTCTGTGAAGGTTTGGAACATGTGATAAAACCTAAATAAATAAATGAACAGAAACGTCAAATTGATTCTTTTAGTTCTTGATACCCCTACAAGAGGTTCTATAGAAAATTTAGTTATTTACTCATCCTCATGTTGTTCCAAAACATATAACTTTTTTTCTTATATGTAACACAAAAAACAGAATGGCACCATTCACTTACATTGTATGGATTAAATAAAAGTGAATGGTGACTGAGACTAACATCTTGCCTAACATCTCTTGTGTTCCACAGTAGAAATTCATACAGGTCTGAAACAACAAGAGGGTGAATAAATGATGCCAAAATGTGTACATTTTTGGGTGAACTATTCCATATTTCTTTTAATTCCAAAAGTTTAAATTCTCATTATTTACTCACCCTTGCACCATCCCAGATATGTTTGACTTACTTTCTTCTGCTGAACACAATTGAAGATTAGTAGAAGAATATTTCAGGTCTGTAGGTCGATACAATGCAACTGAATTGTAACCAGAACTCTGAAGGTCCAAAAAGCAATTAAAGGCAATAAATGTAATCCATATGATTCCAGTGTTTAAATCCATGACTTCAGTTGCGAAATGTTAGGTATAGGTTAGAAACAGATCAAAATGTAGGTCCTTTTTTACTAAAAATGTCCACTTTCTTCAGATCTCCTATGCATGTTCACAAGAGGACAGAGTTCTACTGGGCAGGGAGAAAAAATAAAACGGGATAAATGAAAGGAAAAGAATAAATAAATCACATTTCCGCAACAGCCCAGTAGGTGGCAATATCCTCAAAGAATACAAATCGCAAAAAATGTATAGTATGGTTGTGAGTGGTGGTGGCGTAGTGGGCTAATGCACATAACTGGTAATCAGAAGGTTGCAGGTTTGATCCCCACAGCCACCACCATTGCGTCATTGAGCAAGGCACTTAAATCTAGGTTGCTCCTGGGGGATTGTCCCTGTAATAAGTGCACTGTAAGTCGCTTTGGATAAAAGCGTCTTCCAAATGCATAAATGTAAATGTAGTAAAAAATGACAAATATTTATCTATTTGTTTTTTTACCCACACCTAACATATTGCAACTGAAGACATGGATTTAAACACTGGAGTCTCATGGATTACTTTATGCTTGCTTTTATGTGCTTTTTGGAGCTTTAAAGTTCAGGTCACCATTTCCTCGCAAATAATGAACCAAGACACCTGAGATGTTTTTCTAAAAATCTTTTTTATCTTCTGTAGAAGAATGAAAGTCATACACATCTGGGATGGCATGAGGGCAAGTAAATGATGAGAGAATTATAATTTTTTGGTGAACAATCCCTTTAACAGTATATTCCATTCTCTTTGTTTTCATCTGTTGCTGGAAACAAATATGGATGTTTTTCTGTAGCAGTGTTCCCATGGGAATTTGGTAACTTGCTAAAAAAAAAAAAAACTAAATCACATGCTTTAAATTGTATTCACACGAATACAATGAATTCATGATGAGTGTTCATGATGATCGTTCAAAAATACACTGCAACCCACTTCACTGGCGTAATGTTTGCTGGAGCGCTCCAAATAAACAGAAGAATGAATCAGCCGCTCGCCTGCCGAGAGGATGGAGGATGTTAATTTAGAATAGGCAAATATGAAGAGGCTTCCCTCACTGTCTCTTCTGATTCAGCACTAAATACAATTGTTCTCCAAAATGTGACATCACCTGCATAGATTACCAGCTCACCCCACCTTGAAAAGTTCAGCCTGTGGAAGTCAAAGGAGCATTTGCATCATTATTGTATTAGACATTTTTCTTTGTTTATCTGTGAGGGGCTAGCTGGATGATACCAGACTATTTGCACTATTTTCAGTGGAATAAATAGACCCCACCTGTGCCACTTCCTGTCCAAGTAGGATCAGCTTTCTTGAAGTTGAAAGTTGAAGTGTGTAATTTTTTTTATGTTAAAATAGTAATCCATTTGTAGACTCATTCAACTAAAAGGTGATAGTTTGTAGCTTGGTGGCTATATCAAAACATTGTTTGTTTGCGCATCCTGGCCAGTTTATTTGTTAAACCAATGGTGTGGGTTTGGGGTGTGACTACCTGTTTGGATGACCAATGGTACACAGGTGATGTGTGCAGGAAACCTTTTTGAAAATAATAATTATTTTCCGATTCTGTTTAGTGTTTCCAGTGGCACAGAAATTACATTCTTCAGGTTTAAGCTTAATTTTTTGGGTGTTTTTTCCAAGATCATAGGTGCTAAGCTGCATGTGCTAACCCTGTACAATTTGTATTATCAAAGACAGTTCACTTAGTGTAATAAGTTTCCAAGGACTTCAGGAAGTTTGTGGAAAATTGACTGTTACTCATTTTGTTCTTGGCAGAGAAGAACTCAGGACACATGTAAGAACGTGATTACTTGAAGAGATGCAGAGGCAGTTGGCAGGAAAAGTTGCAAGCATGACTTGAGGTGATTCATTTGTGATGATCAGAGTCTGGTGGAGCAGGTAGAGTGATGGAGAGAAAGAGCGAGGGATCCCGCCTACCTACAATAGTGTCACTCAGCGAGGGCTGACTCATAGAGAAGTGTACTCTAGTAGTGGGTGAGGACTATCCTGCCAAAACTCACACACACACACACACACACACACACACACCAACTCCTTACAGCCTCTTACATCATCACATCAACAGCTATGACACTATACTATAACACAAGGAAAAAAATTATTATATTACAATACTAAAGGAAAGAAGATCTTACACAGAGACTTGAAACCAAGCCATTTTGTCAACTTCTAGAGAATCATTTTAATTTAATTTGTCCCTTAACCCTCCTGGGTCGTAGGGTCGTTATATGGTTGAGTCAAACACCATCTTCCTCCATTTCTGTCAGTCATGGCTAGCATCTGGGTGGTGGCGAAGCCTTGCTAGTCCACTCTGTGATGTTATCCATTCATTTATTTTTCTGTCTGCCTCATCTTCTGCCTCCAGGTACTGTCCCTTGGAGAATTGTCTTTGACAAGCTATCACCATGTTATGATGGCCAACAGGTCTTCCTAATTGGACCTCTTCGTTGATGATGTGGTTCATATATGAGATGTCCAAGATTCTACGATAAAATCTCATCCCCATGGTCTTGATTTTTCTTTTCTTTCAGCTTTTGCCCATTCACTAAGATGTTCTTAGTGATAGGTTGGGTGGAGTTTTTCATGATCTTGGTTTTCTACTCACTTATCTCCATGCCATATCTGGTTGATGTTTTATCCAGGAGGTTCACTAGATTTGCCAGCTCATCTTCGCTTCCTGCCAAGCCGTTGATGTCATCGGTGTAACGTAGGTTGGTGATGGTACGCCCTCCAATGCTGACAGTCCCATGGTGGTCCTCAAGGGCATCAGTCATAATATGCTCCAAGAATACATTGAACAAAACAGGAGATAGTAGGCACTCTTGACGGATACCGACAGTCATGCGGAACCATTTTCCAATTTGGCCCTGGAGTAGAACGGCGGTGCTAGCTTTGGTGGTCTACAGCTGTTGGATGGTCTCTATCAGCTTCCTGCCCATGTTATAATTTCTCATGGTGGCCCAAAGAGCTTCATGCCAGACTTGATCAAAGGCCTTTTTGAAGTCCACAAAGATGTGGTAGATGTTCTGCTTGTGTTGTGTGTACTTTTCGCATTGAATCCTTAAATTGAAAATTTGTTCTGTAGTGCTACGTCCACTACGAAATCCAGCCGGTTCTTCTGCTATGATTTCTTCTGCTTGTAGTCTTAATCTGTTGAGTATGACTTTGAGCATCACTTTGCTGGTAAGACTTATAAGGCTGATGGTTCTGTAGTTCTGGCAGTGCTGTAGGTTGCTTTTTTTTGGGAAGGTTATGATGAGTGACTGTGTCCAGGGTGGTCGGCCACATTCCAGTCTGCCAGATCTTGTTGCAGATTCTGGTGAGGACCTCTACTACCGCAGTTGGTGTTAACAACATTCCTGCAGAGCTAATTAAGTGTGGAGGAGATACTTCTCACAGTATTGGGTGATCATCCTCATTCGTTGATTCTTGACTAGTTAGTATGTTGGGATCTCTGCAGGCCTGGTAATTGTAGAGGTGAGAGCAATACTCTATCCACCTATTTATTATGTCTTGCTCTCTTCTGTCATACATTCCCCGTCAAGTCCTTTACTATCTGGAATGCTTGAGAATACTGCTTCATTGCAGATGTGGAATTTGTCCACAGAGGAAGGAAAAAAAAATTATTGTGGGTTTGATTAAAGCAACAAGGGGTCATGTGTACCAGAGAAAAAAAAGATCAAATAAAAAGCCAAAGTTAGCATACCTTTTGAAATTTTTCATGATATGTCCATGAGTTTTTTTTTTAATTATTATTTGTGATTTACTGAATATTTTACAGGATTACAGGAATTTTTTAAATAATTCTGTAGATATTGCACTCAAATATAGCAATACCTAGCCGATGAAATATAGATTAGCATAATTAGAAAAATTTATATTTAATATAGAGAATACCATTTTTCTATTTTGGTAACTACAAAAAGGTTGTATTTGTTAACATTTGTTTATTACATTAGTTTATATGTGCTAACAATGTGTAATTCTTTTAGAACTCTTTTTAATCTTGGTTACTGTTAATTTCAATATATAATAATAATACATATAACATAAAAATTTGTATGTGTTAACATTAGTTAATGTGTAATGAACTAACAATGAACAAATATATAAATTAACATTAACCACAATTAATAAGTGCTGTAAAAGTATTGCTCATTGTCAGTTGATATTAACTAACGTAGTTAGAACCTAGTGATATTTAGTGGATTAAATAATGTTATCGAGTAGAACCTTAATGTAAAGTGTTACCAAAATGTTCATAGATATTTATTTTAATTATATTAATTTCTATGATTTTTCCAGTCTTAGAAATCACAAATTTAAAATTCCCTGATATTTCCAGGTTTTCCATGACCTTAGGAATCCTGAAATTTGTCTGAGAAGTTTGTTTCATTAAAAACCATGTAAGAAAGCACAGCGATGATGAAGCCTGTCTTACTCATTCCCAGAGTCCCACGTGTGTAATCTATAGAGAGAGGAGGCATGGAAGGCAGTAGGATGTGTGATGACACCATCTTATGGGCACCTTTCAGAAATAGCAAACTCACCACATGCTTACACACACTGCCCTGGCGAACATGTGGCAATGCTAAGAATATGTTTTTAAGTGTTCAGAATGATCCATTAGTGTTGTGTTCCTTTCTAAGTGTTGACAAGTCCCATAATAGCTTCAGTGATGTGAGTGGGTGCAAAAACGAAGGCACATATGATTAACACATCAGCAAGAAAGTTTTGTCATGGGGTTTCTAGTCTTCTGAGAGTCAAATAGCAGTCTACTATGAAGGAGAGATTTATGTCAAATTAAATCTTCATAAAAATTAGACAGTTTATGAGCTTACCCCAATAAAAGAAAACCTTTTAAGGTGCTTACGTGACCATACACGTTGTCAGCTTATTAGAGGGGTCATAACATGAGGAATAAAAATTCCCTTGATCTTTTGACATATAAGAGGTCACTGTACTGTAAAAACATACTGATAGTTTCAGAACTGAAAATTTCCTCCTTAATAGAAAAAGAGCATTTATTTAAACCAAGCTCCAGAAACAGGCTTGGAATTGGTGGAACTTGTGACGTCACAAGAACCAAAAACATCTGCATATAACTACCTCTTCAGCAAGACATCAAAGCCTATTTTTCCATCATTGCACCCTTGGCCCCACCTATTGGTGCTCAGTTACACAGGTGAAGTGGAGAGAGATGGGCCTGTCATGGGAGATTCATCTACACCAAAGCGGACTTACACAGGACACCTTCATGTGCCTATCTGGATTTAAATGTTTTCTACATAAACTCACTAAATGAACGGCTTTGACCATTATCATACATCTTGCACTGCTTTTAAATGACGCAATATCAAGTTATAACTCTAAAAAGGAGACCTTGATTCTGTTTCACTCAGCTGTGCTGTTTCTTGCTGTTTTGAAGGCATCTTGGACCATGTTTGCACCCATCTATGCTATTTTTAATTGTTAGTCTTTGTAACCATGAACCTATATGAAACATGCACCTATATAGCGATGTGCACTGAGCTTTAAGAGAGGTACAAGTGCAACTTTTAAAAATGCATCTCATTCTTCTGCTGCCACAGACTGGGATAAACACTTACTGTTCTGTGTGTAAACAAACACAGACGATTTGAGATGTGAAGACCAGAAGCTCCGCTTTGGCCTGTTGAAGCACCCAATGTCACTGTGGATTGTATTATGTTTGCATATTCGGAACATTTCAGCGTGAATTGTATGTGTTTCAGACAGAGGGTCGGAGACAGGGTGGAAAATTATTATATATTACTAAATTATGACTGTTGTTGTGCAAAAAAATCTATACTAACGATATTCGTGGACCTCAGGGAAGATAATAAAATTATTTAAAAAAAAAAAAAGAGTATGTCATGACACCTTTAAGCATAATCAGTTTAAGATCATACCTGTAAGCACAATGTACAGTTGAAGTCAGAAATTTACATACACATAGTTTGAAGTCTTTAAAACTTTTTTTTTAACCACTCCACAGATTTAATATTAGTCATTTACGGCATGACATGAGTAATTTTTCAAACAATTATTTATGGACAGATTGTTTGACTTTTAATTGATTATATCACAATTCCAGTGGGTCAGAAGTTTACATAGTTTACTGTGCCTTTAAGAAATTTCAGAAAATGATGTCAAGCATTTGGACAATTAGCTTCTGATAGGAGGTGTGTTGAGGATAGGATAGGAGGTGTACCTGTGGATGAATTGTAAGGCCTACCTTCAAACTTAGTGCCTTTTTGCTTGACATCGTGTGAAAATCAAAATAAATCATCCAAGACCTAAAAATGTTTGACCTCCACAAGTCTGGCTCATCCTTGGGAGCAATTTACAAATGCCTGAATGTACCTCGTTTATCTGTACAAACAATAGTATGCAACTATAAACACCATGGGACCACGCAGCCATCATACCTTCCTCAGGAAGGAGATCCATTCTGTCTCCTAGAGATGAACATAGTTTGGTGCGAAAAGTGCAGATCAATCCCAGAACAACGGCAAAGGACCTTGTGAAGATGCTGGAGGAAACAAGTATAGACAAGTATCTATATCCACAGTAAAACGAGTCCTATATCAACATGAAAGGCTGCTCATCAAGGAAGAAGCCACTGCTCCAAAACTGCCATAAAAAAACCTGACTACAGTTTACAGGTGGACAAAGACAAAGATCTTTGGTCTAATGCAACAAAAATTTAACTGTTTGACCAAATATCCCATTATTATGTTTGGAGGAAAAAGGGTGAGGCTGAAGAACACCATCCCAACCGTGAAGCATGGGGGTGGCAGTGTCATGTTGTGGGGTTGCATTGCTGCAGAAGAAACTAGTGCACTTCACAAAATAGATGACATCATGAGGAAGGAAAATTATGTGGATATATTGAAGCAACATCTCAAGACATCAGCCAGGAAGTTATAGCTTGGTTGCAAATGGGTCTTCCAAATTGACAGTGACCCCAAGCATACCTCCCCATGGCAAAATGGCTAAAGGACAACAAAGTCAAGATATTGGAGTGGCCATCACAAAGCCATGACCTCAATCCGATCTCAATCTGTTTTTATTTAATTAAAAAAATAAGCTATTACTACTTCTACTAAACATATTTACTACTTGTTCTGGCTTTACTTTCAAGAGAAAACAGGTGTTGACAATAGGTTTTTTGTGGCACATAAAGACGTTCATAAATTGATCTTAAATGTGAACATTAGACAGTTTCCTAAATGTTCCTTAGAATGATTTATAAAATGTCCATATGCTAGAAGAAATGCTCCTAAATGCATCCCACTTTATAAATCACAATTCAGCTGAAAAACACCTACATAATGCCCACAAATCCTAATATGGTGAGACAGAATACAATAAAATACATGCGCAAGTTATTAATTTGTTCATTCATTCATTCATTCATTCATTTGGAATGATCTTGTGCAGTTGACCATGGTTTTTAAAAAAAGTTGAGTGCAGCTACCTGTTTCTGCCCATATAATGCAGCATATTCAACAACTCATCATCAGTTATTCATGTTCATTATCAATAATAAATACATTAATTGGCTGCGTTTACTGTAAGTCCACAACATTCTTCAAACAATGTTCATGTTCTTGCTAAACCTTTATTCCAAAAAGAGGTATACTCCTTCATATATAATTAAATATGCATAGCTACTTTACACTTGTGTTCTGTATAAACTGCATGCACATTATTTTCCCACTGTTCTCTTCTGTTTGCTCTTGCCATTGATTATGCTGCATTTCCATTGTTTTTATTCATGTTCTCAACAACAGCAGACAAGGCTGAAGGATTAATAATAATAAAAAAAAGTAGACTGTTGCTGTGATTTTTGTAGTGCTTTAGGTGTGAGAAAGGCGCTTTATAAATAAAATGTATTATTATGATTATTATTATTATTTAATTTTAAATATGTGAACTGATTTAGCTATGTTTAATGCTGCCTTCATGTGCAATTGGAATTATCCTACTTCCCACTTCTGAAGTGTCTTATATCTGCTCGTATCTCTGTCTGCCTCTCAGACATTTCGGCCTGGATGAAGGAATGACACCTTCAGCTCAAACTTGCAAGGACAGAACTCTGTTGACCACTGCCTCACTATTTATTTTGGTTCAACTACAACACCAACCAGAACAGTCTGGAACCTTGGAGAGGTGGTAGATGACCAGCTTAATTTCACTGCACACATCTCATCAACTGCCCAGCCTTGCAGATTTGCACTTTACAACATCAGGAAAATCAGACCTTTCCTGTCTGAATATGCTACACAGCTCCTAGTCCAAGCTATGTTCATTTCAAGACTGGACTACTGCAATGCTCTGTTGGCTGGCCTTCCAACTAACACAATTAAGCCACTGCAGATGGTCCAGAATGCAGTAACACGTCTGGTCTTCAATCAGACAAAAAGGGCTCATGTCACCCCACTCTTGATTTCACTCCACTGGCTACCTGTAGCTGCCCGGAAGGCTTTGACTCTGGCTTTCAGGATAGCCAATGGAACTGCACCCTCTTACTTCAATTCACTTCTCCAGGTCTATGCCCCAACTCGCACTCTGTGGTCTAAGAGCGAGCGATGACTGATGGTCCCATCACAAAGAGGCTCAAAATCTATTTCACAATCGCTCACTTTCTCTGCTTCTCTGTGGTGGAATGATCTTCCAAACTCCACACGATCTGCTGTTACCTTCTCAATATTTAAGAACCAGCTGAAAACACATCTGTTCCGCAAACACTTGACCAACCCACATTAATTACACTTACTACTGCACTTAACCTGCACTTACTGTACAAAAAAATGTAAAATCCATGTCTGTCTCTTTCTTCTGTGCTAGCATCTTTAATACTCCAGACACTGTGAGAACTTGGCAGTCCTATACTGCAGATGTTGTTAAACTTTGTATGAAAAATTGCTTGCTGTGTGCCTAATTTGTAAGTCACTTTGGATAAAAGCGTCTGCTAAATGACTAAATGTGAAGTGGTAATTAAAAGTATGTCGTGTTGAGGAATTTTTATTTTGACACCATAAAAAAATATCACTCAGCTTGTTGATGATAATGGAATTTTGGTCAAATAAAAGCTATTTTTACGGTGTAAAAATGTACAACATGCATCATGTAGTTGCTGATATACATAAATTAATATGACCAAAACGGTAAGTGCTAACAATTAACTGTATTTATAAAACCTGTAATTCACTACAAAAACCATAGTCTCCTCACCATGTAAACTTGGGTATCAAAATGATCTCCGATGCTGCGTCCAAAACCGCGTGCTGTCACAGCATGCCTAGCATTCGAGTAGTATGGATAGATTTCAGACATACTCCATACGGGCACGTGGGGATTGTCTTGTGAAAACTATCCGCTCAGGTTTTGTTAAACAAACACCATTTCAGCACAGGGAACAATTATTTTGGGACATATAGCACTTACAGTTGAAAGGAGCTGTCCGACTCATGATTTTCCACCATTCCTTTAAATCCAGCATTTTGAACGTGATGTCGCCTCAGCTCCTGATGGATTATGGGATCGTAACATGTCCAGTCGATCTGCCCTTAAGAATCTTGCTGGAAATAGTTGGTCATCCGGGTACTTCTCACTTACTGCTTCATGAATACTGTGAGGGAATAGTTTATGAAGGAGGGAATAAAGGAGGGAAAAGTTTTGACTTCGAAGTAAAACATATTCTTCTGAAGCAAAGCAATCTTCTCAGGTAAAAGTTATTAGAAGAATCAGAATCAGCTTTATTGCCAAGTATGTTTACACATACAAGGATTTTGTCTTGGTGACAGGAGCTTCCAGTGCACAGCAATACAAAAAACTGTTTGTAGAACCGCGATACAGAACATCTATCAAATCACTGTGTTAAACGCTTGTATCTGATTCGCTCCCGACGCTTACGACAGAACAGCTAACCAATTACTGATCTCTTCTTCGGTGGACTGCTTGAATACTATAGGTGTGTTCGACTTCATGCAGTTCTGCACAGACCGATTGGCACTGGACTTGAAGCAGTGAATGTCGGTTAGAAATTTTGTCCGACTTGAACCGGCACCACCGCTGCGCCACCGTTTCATATCCCATCAGAGTACCGTGAGAGCGATTCGAGAGCAGCCGGCTGGTGCACTCGCTGCAGTTGCTCCAGAGGAGCTGCACAAGCTCTGATTGATGACACAGCTCATTTACGATTGGCCAGACTCACAATGTGACAACGGTTATGTGTTTCATGGGCTGTGTTCGCAATTGCATACTTCACATACTACTCTTACTACTACTGCTATGTCAGTCTTTGGCAGAAATGTCAACTCCAACCATAAGACACAGGATACTTCATATTCCAAAGCCTGAACCTTGGACTCAGAATAGACCTCACCGAATTTACCGGCCAGGTTGAACTGCGATGAACCTCACTGCTCTCTGCCTACATCACCTCAGTCTAATGATGGACTACACTCTTGAAATGGAATACGTAGACTATCAGTTAATTGCCAACAAAAGCCTCCATCAGACTTGAAATAAGAGTAGTATGGTAGTATGCCATAACAGTGGTGTTTATTCTGACACCACCAGTTCGGCGAAAACTCTCACAACTTTGTGTTTTTATAATAGTACATCATGTTTATATCATGTTATATTATGTTTGTCTAGTAATATTATGTTTATTCATTAAAAACATTAAAAATTATTACAAATACGGACGGTTTTTATTGTACTTTTCTTCTTTCACAGCCAACAGGCATTGTATTAAACAGCACATAAACCTTTCAAATGAATAATGTTTCTAAATTATTTAGTAAAATTCGAGCATCTGTCTATCTGAATCACATTTTGTCATATTGCGTGATCTTCTGTGACTTTTGGCTTCCCATAGTGACTGGTGTAGGTTCAGCAGACGACGAGAAGCGCAAGTATCCAGCTTGCTTGTTCTCTTTTCAACTCCTCTCCCATCTGCAACCGGCAAATCTCGCCGATCTGTAAATTGTGACGCAGTTAAAGTTGAACACACCGTATAACTGATTTGATTACGTCAGATAAATAGAAACAGCTAAGGTCTGACTCTCTTTAAAAACTGACTATCGTTCTCACAACCATGCATTGTTACAATTCATAAACATTTTATCGGCAAACTGGCGGTTAACACCGTTTCATATACCCGACAACACCGATTTTTAGTTGCACTTGGTGCTTGGCTACTGTGGACCCTGCTGATTAGGCAAGACATACAGGTTTTTATGATTAGGAAAAGATTTCAAATCTTAGTTAAAACTTTGGCTATATGCTACGCGTGTGTTTAATATGGTTTATATTAACAATTAAAATGTAAAACATTTGCTCTGCCTTGGCTCTATGGCCATCAAGTTTAGGATGACAGAGTTGGGCTGTGAAGAATGCTCGTGTTAGAGCAAAAAAGTAATTGTGAGATCCACTCCAGGTCACTCAGACAGACGTATGGACCAGTATGCATATGTCTGACATAAACATACAGGGTTTGCGGCCAACTAACAGTCCTCATTGGTCTCTATATACATAATATCTGAACTCCACAAGCATCTGGGAAAGCACTGCAGTGGATGGTGCTCTACAGGTTTCTGCATCTCTGTTCGGTTGAGTCATCTTCTGTGCTTCTGTTTATCTTAATTGTGCACTAAATTTATTTTTTATCTCTTGTTATTTACTGCTTGTTGGATGAGTGTTTAAAATAATTTAAAACTATAAAGAAAGTATGTATTATAACCACAAGAGGGAGTAGAGTGATGTCACTGTCATGCAACATGATGTAAGAAATGTAATCATTGCAGATATTAATGTAAGTAAATTGTATTTTAGTTAAAATGACTGTACATTGGCCCCAAACACTATTTGAACACTTAATCAACAAGTGTCATACAAAAATATTAATGATGTCTTCACATTATAAAACATAATATCAAACCAAGGGGCATTTATTTTCCATAAATATTCCAAATTATAAAACAATAGAAGTACATTTTATATATATATATATATATATATATATATATATATATATATATATATATAGGCCTATTTATATATATATATGTGATCTCTCTCTCATCGCACCACCGTCTGCCATCGGCTTGATTAGCCTGATACGGGACCGGCCCTCCACCCTGCCACATTCCTCCCTCATTCTTTCAGGCTGGGGAGCCCACGGCCTGACGTACACACCCCCCCCCCCCCCACCCTACTTTCCTTGGGGAGGGCAGCGCCGTCTGCTGGCAGGTCATCACCATCTACCTGGATGAGGGAGGGGACAAGGGGAGGGAAACAGAAATAATTAAAATGTGACTATTTAAAAGAGAAGGAAAAAGGCCAACGCAGAGCGGCAGTGAGAGAGAGAGAGAGAGGAGAGAGAGATTTAAAAAAAAACCTACTCGGCGGTTCTCCGATACACCGTAGCTTGTTCCTCGGCCACTCCTCCACCCTCTAACGGACGACAGCCACGCCTCTCTGGGCGGATCGGAGGCAGTCCTCCAGCACCTGATGGACGGAACAACCCGCCACGTTCTCGGGGAGCCGAAGGGGTCACCCCCGCCCCTGGCAGCAGTTCTCCCGCTCCAGGCAGTCGGTCTTCGAGCCCCTCCCTGCTCGCGGTTGGCGGTCTCAGATTCCACCGTGTTTCAGCGGCTGGAAGGGGACTCCTCCGCCCCTGGCAGCGGTCCTGACCGCTCCAGGCGGTCGGCTAGGAGCACCTTCTCCCCTCGCGGTCGGCGCCCGTTCCTCCACTTCCAGGCGGCTGGGCTCCTCGTCCCCTGGCAGATGGCTCCATTGGGGTGGACGGTAGTGGCGAGAACTCTACTACGGCGTATACCTCCTCCTTCCCAGATTTCGGCACCAGTGTAAAGTTTAAGGGCAAGGAGGAGGCGAGAACCGGCTTGACAATATAAATCGCCCTCTGCCCTGCCACAACAAGCTCTCCACAACATTGTAAAACTAAGTTTCAGGGTTTAAATATAACACACATTTCATCAGAATACTTTAAACTTCACTTAAGCACAGGAGCATCATAACTAACATACAGTCATGCCATTTGAAATATTAATGAATTAATCTGTTTACTCATGGTTTTGCTGTCATATCCTAGTGTTTTAACTGCCCCATTCTTCACTAACAGTTCCTTTGCAAAGCTTGAATCATATTATGACTGGTTCACAAGCACTAATACCACACTGATATTAGCAGCACAAACACAGTCCATATCACGGTAAAACATGACACACACACATAGGTGCGCTGAGGCGCAGATCACCAGAAAAGCATCCAAATGGTATAAAATAGCACAGATGGGTGCAAGAACAGCAGGACGCAGAGAAGCTGAATGAAATCTTGTCTCCTTTTCTGAGTTTTAACTGACACTGTATCTTTTAAAAGTGGTGCAATAAACATGACAATGGCCAAAGACATCTGTGAAATGCATATTATATGCACAAAAAATTCTAAATAGTCCAGATGGGTCCCCTTTTTCCAATTAGGAATATTTGGTTACACTAGGCCTGCCTGTCTCCGTCTCTGTTTATGATACGAACTGTGCGCCAGTGGGCGGGTCCAAAGGTGCAATGACGCATGTTGTGGGGTGTGTAAATACAACTGAGCGATGTCTCGTGACGTCGCAAACTCCCAGTTTTGAAAACAAGACTTTTCAATAGAGCAATATGAACAAATGCTCTTTTTAGACTAGGGAGGAAGTTTTGAGTTCTGAAATGTACAGTATGACCCCTTTAAATATAACAGATTTGCTGTGTGGTATATTTGTTATAGATAATGTGCCTTACTTTCTTTTTCAAATGTGTTCAAATGTATGTGTATGACTAACAGAGCATGAATGAATTGCTGTGTGTTTACCCATGTGTTAAGCACACAGATAGCTATGATAACCATTGAACCCTTGACTTTTCCTCTCCGGGAGGTTTTTCCACCACACAGACAGCCAGCCTGCACAACAGGTGCCGATGGTCTGATGGTAAGAGAGAGAGAGAGAGAGGGAGAGAGAGAGAGAGAGTGTAAGAGCAACTTAAATTTCTCCAGAGAAAAATCGGTACACACGTTACTGGAGGAGTCACTGAGGAGAAAGAGAGTGAGTGAGAGGGAGGCAGATGAAAAAGTAGTGAGTCAGTAGTGAGAAAGATAGTAATAAGTGAGAGGGAGGGATGAAGAGGAGGAAGGTATAATTACAGAGAGAGAAAGAGAGAGGGTACACACAGTGAGAAGCTAGAGACAGGGAGACTGCGACTCAGAGGACTGTCTAACCCTGCCCACTTTTCACTAAACCATTCAACTCAGGCACAGGGCGCTCTGCTCTGTCAGGTTTCTCCAGAGCACACAGCAGCCCAGACAAGCACTAGGACCTGTATGCTCTGCAGGAGTTGCCTACAACTGATAAACTGCAGCTCAACTGCAGGAGCAGTTATATATATAGATATAGATATATATAGATAGATAGATATATATATACCTGCAGAGGAACCAACGGCAATTCATTCAGCTCTTGAACTTTATCAGCATGATAAGGATTATTTTGAACTGGCCCCCATTTATCGTATCGATTTGACCAGAAAGCCAGAGCGCTGACTGTGATCTATTGGCAGTGGAGCAGGACTGATTGCTGGAAGCCAAGACTGAGGTGTGAGTTTTCCATCACTCAGGATGTCCTCTTTCACGCTAATGACAGGAATACTGCTCTTCTCCGGCTGTTTATCAGGTGGCTGCTCACCCACGCTGGCCGAGACCCTTGTGCAGGGCACAGAGGGGCAGCAGCAAGCAGTCGGATCTCTGGAGGGTGATGCCGTAACCTCCTGTCCCTCCTGTGCTCTGGCTCAGAGACAGAGAGACTCGGTGGGCTCTGAAGAGCAGACTGACATGGTGGAGGCGGTGAAGAGGCACATCCTCAGTATGCTGCATCTGAACAACCGACCCAACATCACATACCCAGTGCCCCGCGCTGCCCTGCTCAATGCCATCCGTAAGCTACACGTGGGACGGGTGGGTGAGGATGGCACGGTGGAGATGGAGGAAGATGGAGGTGGGTTCAGAGAGCACAGTGAGCTACCTGAGGAACAGCCCTTTGAGATCATCACCTTTGCAGAATCTGGTGAGTTGCCATTCAGTGCTGATGTACTAATGCAGGCTTATTAGGTTCTGTTTGAGAAGGATTTATCGAAGATGACAAATTATTAGGCTGCTCATGGTTGCCACACCTGTTAAGTGAGACAGTGGAGAAGCGGTGAAGTGCAATAAATGTTAATTATTGTGACTTTTAAAAACTTTTATCAGTAACACTATAATAAATTTAATTAATACATTAACAAATATTATTATATGATATAATGCTTAAGAGATCATTAGTTAATGCACTGCAATGTAACTTAAATGTGCTTCATGTGGTAAAATCCAAATTAAATGGTTTTATGGTTTTAAGTCAAAAATATTATTTAATATGTCAAAATCAACTTGACTACATTAGGTACACCAACAAAACTCATTTTTAAGGTTTAGATCAAGTATACACTTAAACTACTTAAAGCACCAACTGAACATATCCTCTTTTTACAGTGTGTGCATGTATATAGTCATGTCATTACTATTTGATTCATATGCACATTCAGAAATGAACATTAACTACTGATCTGCATTACATAATGCTTGTTCCTGATGCAATAATGAAGGTTATTATAAAGTATGGCCTTTTTTTATCTAAACTCATGCCTCTGTTTCTGAGTTAAATGAGAAAAAAGTAATTTCTTTTCTGTACAGTTTTTTAAATTTAGTTTGAGCTGTCTCATATTCGCCCTGTTAAGATCAAGAACGGTTCCTTCATGGTTTCCTTGTTAAGACATTTACAGAAAATGCTTGGAGTATATACTGTATGATGTACAGTGGATGTCACCTTAAATTGCTCCACTCAGACTACTGTTTCCAAGGAGTGCTTTTAAAAAGCACTCATATAGGTGTTAGCGGAGGTCTGCAAGAGATACAGAGAGTCAATGTAAGGGGAACACATGCTCTGCAGCTGTAGAGTATTAACACTCTGACTGTACACTGCTGCGGAAGGCTCTCAGTGCTGCGCTACTGATATCAAATGAGGAAATGATGCCTCTGTTAACAGCTATTGAGTGCTTCCACTTGAACATCTTCAGTCCTGCCAAATAACGGCAAACTCAGAATTAGTTTTAGTTTAGTAATTCAGTATCAAAATGAGTTTCTGCTTCTAAAAACACTGTTCAAACTTTGGATATGGTTTGCTTCCAAACTATGCCAACTATTCAAAAAAAGGCAGTGTTTGTCTTTTTACCACCAAATTGCTCAAATTAGCTCTAATTTAGTGCTATTTGATGCTGAAAGAAATTGTGCATCTTTCACTTATCTAATGATCTGTTTTGCTTTCTATGGAGGAACAGAAAAACTAAAGTCCCACAAACAATGCTATATCTTATTGAATCCTTATTTGGCGCCACCAGTAACAAACAATACATCCTGGTTGGTTCAATGGACTAAATCTGGGATGGGAAGATCCACAAGTACATTCCATTTTTAATTGGTTCCTCATGACTTACTTATAACAATGTCACTGATCCACAAATCAGTATGACACTGCTGCAAAAAAGCTACATTTATCTGATTGGGGTACAGTGTGCCACGGAAGCACACTGATGAAATGCCGCATCACATGGGATTTTTGTTCTTTTTTGCCCAAACAATATAGCAGTGTTTCTAAAGATAACAAGGCTGACCTATCTTTAGAACACCACTGGCATCCAGGATGGCAGTCACATCTGAATCTTTTGCGCAGATTGACCACCAACACTCATAATGGGAGTTCTGTGGCTCGTTAATTGCAGCTATCATCATTGAGTACAAAAAGGAGACCGAAAACATGTGACAGCGCTGCCTCTTTTGCCTGTTTGCTTACATAAATGTGCATAATGCCCCTGATGCTATAAATAGATCTTTTGAATGAACCTTAGATTAAAAAAGCCCCCTCCAAGCCTTTATGAGATTGCAGGGGTGTTAATGATGCACCAGGGCCTGGAGAGAGGGATGGGGTGGTTTGATCCCATACAAAACCCACAGGGCTGTTAGCCGGCCATAATTGCTCCATTCATCAAAATATGGGGCCCAGTAATTACTCTGGGCTGCACTGTTAGTGTGTGGAATAGTCGGGTTTCTTTGAAAGTATCTTAGTGCAACAGTGAGACTGGATGAGTTGGTCGGAGAGGGAGAGGAAGAGAGAATCATCAAAAGTTTCTTCTAAAAGAAGAAAAACTTCATTAGTGACATTCCAGTGCCAGTTTTGGTCTACCGAGAAAGGGAGAGAAAGATGCTTCATTTACAGATGTTCTCTCAGGCTTGCATGGGTTTTCAAACACAAACTCTTCTCTTGAAGCTGTCTGGAGGTATAGTGTGAGAGTGAGAGAGCTTCTTTTGAGGTTTTGGAATTGAGGTTAATCGTACAAACTCTTCTCTCACATGGGCATTTGATATGGAACCTGGATGATTTTGCTGATCTGTTCTGGTTAGCTTGGATTGTTGCCTCTGTGCTCAGCTTCCTGAAATGGCATAGATCTTGACCGACGCATTACTGTCTTAAAGTACCTTGAAGTTTACTCAGACGGAATTAATCAAGGATGGATTATGGTCCTGTGAGGGCCAGGGGCCCCAGCCTCCGTGAAGGCTCCTTTTTAACATTGACATTTTACATTTAGTCATTTAGTAGGTGCTTTTATCCAGAACGACTTATAAATGAGGAACATAACAAGCAAATTGTAATCCAAAAGCCAACAATATCTGCATTTTTGCACTGCCAAATTCCAATGGTAGAGTACAACAAAATGAAAGCAAAGAAAGAAGAAAGAAACAGACAAGAGTGGAATGATTTTTAATTAAAGGAATAGATCACCTAAAAATTATAATTCTCTCATCATTTACTCTCCCTTGTGCTGTCCTAAACTCATATGACTTTTGAATTTTGAAGGATACGTGATGTGATTTTCTCGATATATTGCATATTGGGGTCCAAAACCTTCAAGCTGCAAAAAGCACATTAAAGCAGTATAAAGTTCATCCATATACAACTCATGCGGTTTAATCCATGTCTTCTGAAGCGATATGATCGGTTTGGGTGAGAGACATACCAAAATGTAACTGCAGTCTCATAAGTGTGATCATGAGATAAGTTTGATTACACTTGCTCATGTTTGATACATGTGCAAAGTGCTGGATTTCAACTACTCAGGTCGTATTGTTCACTTTTATGCTGCGTTTATGTTCTTTTTGGAGCTTGAAAGTTTTGGACTCCCTTGACTTGCTTGTATAGAGAAAAACATATATCCTTCAAAATGTCTTCGTTTGTGCTCTGCAGAAGAAAGAAAGTCATATGAGTTTGAAATGGCACAAGGGTGAGTAAATGATGAGAGAATAACATTTTTGGGGTGAACTATTCCTTTAAGTGCTCGTGGAGCCCCCTTTTGCCACAATTGTGAGATACAATGTCCAAAAAACAAGAAATTACAAATGCAGATATGAGTATGTGAGATATATATATATCTATATACACATATATATATATATATATATATATATATATATATATATATATATATATATATATACACATACTGTATATGTATATACATTTGTGATATGTATATCATTTATTTCACATTGTGGCAAAAGTTCATGGCACACTTTCAAGTGCTGTTTGTCTATCTATATCAGTTTTATCTACAGTGGCTTATTTCCAGGTGTCTCTCACCTAAGGCCCAAATTGGCCTGATCCATAATTCATCCTTGGATTTATTTATAAAAAGAAGACTCTTATTTCATCTACTGACCCTTGTAGCAGCCCTGTCTCCTGACAAATAATTCCTGAAGCTTCATTTTTAGGGAACAGATAGGTGATAGATTTTTGTATTTTAAGAGACAAAACAGTGCAAGACTGTATTGTAGGTGAACACAAGATAAAACCAGATTATGTATTGAATATTTTTTGTGCTACGGCCATAAGATATTTGTTTTATCTATTGTGGCAGTGATAAGGGATTGTAATATCACTTTTACATCCTGGTTCAACAATACAACTGACTACATTGAGACCTCTTGTTAAGACCAGTTTTGGGTGGATGCTCTTTTATCGGACACAAAAGCGATTGGCTGTTAGTCCATTTCTTTAGTGAGTCAAAGCTATGACATCAAATTGTGAATGCCCTTAGTGTGAAGCGTCTGGACCTGATCTCAGAAAGGGGTAACAGAATAATATCAAGTGTCATCACTGGTCTCTCAAGAGTTTTGTCTATTCAAAGTCAAAGTCGGGTTTATTGTCATTTTTACATATTGCAGAGTAATAGACAAAAAGGTCCTTTGGGAAATTACAGTCCAGCATTTAACATCTCCAAGCATATGACACACAGTGCACTATATCTGAAAAAGTAAATGACAAACAATATATAGCCATCAATATGACAATATTTACAAATATGTACGACTCAATCTATCAGACAATCTGTCGTGTACGGTATAAGTACAAAGGTTATAAAATATGATCATTATTATTAAGACTCACTGCATGTACATAAAACAAAGCAAACTATTATGTTATCTTCTTTAAAATTCTATGTTGCCAACTGATGCTAATTTGTGCACAAGGTAAATGTTGATGCAACTTTGTTACTTAAATACAGTCTTGTCCTTTCTCTTTTATTAAGATTGATATTTCAGTGCAAAGACACAACTATAGCAAACTTTCAACAGATAATCCAGATGCAGAATAGTAACAATATGAGAAGCATGTCCAAATAAGAGGAATAAGTCAGTGTGGAGAGGCATAGGCCCATGGGATTATATGACAGTAAGCACGGCTGACCTTCGCCTTTGAAGAGCCACTTAAGAGCTTCTGATCAGTTCTCCTCATTTGGAGCTGACACTTTAGAGGAGAGACACGTGGCATGCTTTTAAACCTTCAAGAAAGACAGCACACAACCACTGAAATGACTAAGGAACCAAATGGCTGTGCCAGAAGAGCAGATGCCTTTTAATATGGGAAGAAAGGCCAACTCTTTATACATAGTCACACACAGCAGCTTTTATTTGAGTTAAGAGAAGTTCTGATAAGAGATTAGGTTGGATAACGTCACAGCGAGGGAGAGACAACATTCAGCTGCGAATACGATGTACTGTAGAAAACATGCAGTGCTGCATGCTATATCCCCTCTATGACAAAACATTGTTCTTTTCCATTAACCTGCAATTTCTGAGCTGTATTTTTAAAAATGCAATACTGTTCAGAATTTCCATTGTCCACTCTCAACACTAGAGATTGACTTTTTTTTTTACCAATACAATACAGATTATTTTTTAGTGTCTTATATCTTATATTTGATTTTAAATAATGATTTTATTTCTGATTTTGTTACACAATAAATAAATTAATGAGCATGAGAGTAAAACAATAAAAACAATATTCATAATTAACATACAAATATTAATTTGATCAAATTTTCAAATTAAAATTAAATTGCACTTGATTTGATCAGTATTAGTATTATTGTTATTATTATTTATCCCATTATAAATGTAGTCTATGGCAAGTTGTTTTGTGATTAATGAGGTAATAAATAGTGACTAATTGTTTTTATCTGTTTTGGAATAAGTGTACTGGTTAAGTGTAAAGCTCTGTTTCTCACTTGAGAATGAATGGACACTTCAAAAAGAGGGAATACAATTCACATTAGTGTGGTGGCAGTCCATTGCTCACTAAGCTATTTTTGACAATTTAATCCACAGAGTAAGGGAATATTGGCTTGAAACATTTAATTTCAACATAAAAATAGTTCTTCCTGTTATGTATGAAGTCTATTCAGTCCTTTGTGGGAGTTTTCTAACACTGGCAGATTCATTGAAGAGAACTGACTGCCCAGTATAGTTGCTCACTCATCGCATGACTCCAAAAGCTTTAATGAGCTTTAATGAGCAGGCATTTATGCAGTTGTATATATGTATATTGTCTTTAGGCAGTAGTAAAGTATGGATAGACATTGCCATTAATGGCATGACAATCGTGGCACATCTGAACAAGATTGCACTGATGCATCTTCATATTCAAAGTGCTCTGTTGTACAGTGTCATATGAGATGGCACTGTATAATAGGTAAACCTGTATAGGTAAAACTGTATTTGGGTCATTCTATGACACATTTGATCAAGTAAAAAAAAAGAAGAGATTTCACATTATGATATATGTTTTTTTTAATTTATGGAGTAGCGACTTATGATGTATGGAATAGAGTAATATGTCTTTTTAATAATAAAGACAAAATGATAATGTTGTTTTTATCACTATCAGCATATTTGCTATTAATATAGCAAGGCGAAGTTGGAAACACATTGGTGGGGACAGGCAAAAAAAGCATCCTCTGTATGATGGAAAAATAAAAAAGCATACAAATAAAATAAAATTACTGGATTTTTGTTGATTGTGTTTTGAAAATATCTATATTAACCCATGCAAAGTTGGCATCACCTATTCATTGTTCAAGTCATTTTACTTGAACTTTATATGTATATGAGGGACTCAAATGGCACCTGTTTTCTTTGAATCACCCATTTTTCTGAGATATCTCTGTGCCAAATTGAAGAGCATAAAAGATACAGTTCTTCAAAAAACAGAGGATGTTTTCACAGCTATGCTGGCTTTCCTCATTTATATCAGATAACATGGGATTTATTTAATGTGGACATGTTGACTAAACGGTTGAATTAATAGCAGTTCTGCTGAGGAGGGGTTGGCAGAGAGTAATTTAAGAGAGTCCATATATTAGATCTGTAAATCAGCAGTGGTTACTGATGCTGAGCGGGCTTATAGCAGACAGTCATGTGCAAGTTATAGGGAAGGCCCTTGTCATAACATAACAGGCTTTATGTACACAAATGAAGTGCCAGGATTTTAGGCGCAGGAAATGTTTTTATGGACTGAGGCTAGGTGTTGACGAAGGACTGCAGATGGTGGAGCTGGACTGCAAAATGTACATATCCTCTCACTGTAAGAAAGAGAGAGGGCTGTTGAGCTGTTTCTCGTCTATCAAATTGCTGTATGCTAAGAAAGAGGACTAGTTTTCTGCTTCGTGTTTTTACTGTTATAAAGTATAAAGCTGAATTGTGTAAATATTTCTGATGTTTTCAAACTTTTTCCTATCCCATTTTAATATGCAGGGGCAATCATAAGGGACCATTCACCATGAACATGTTTTTGCATACATCTGTGCTGTTTTTCAATTGTTTTCCTATGTTTTCAGTGTCTTGTGTATAAACGCCTAATTTTTTAGTCCCAATGTTAAGTTAAAAAACTGTTAAAAATGCATCTCGAGACCAGCGTTCTGCTGTATTTGTGGCTCTGCATCTAGATTTTTTTAGTGCAAGACGTGTTCACTGTGAACGGTCCCTATGTATGTTCATTTCCCCAAAAAGTGTGAATACTTTGACTCGGTTGCACCAAACAAATTAAAAAATCACTAATTTGTTTGATAATCTGGACCAGTCTGACACAGCAACAACCAATAGCTCGAGTCTGAAGCGGGCTTATTTGTTTGTTGATCTATGACAGATGGGGCAAGAGTTTGGGAAACCTGTTTAAAAACAGTCATAATTTTTACAGTTCCATTTGGTGATGCGCGTGGTGCAGAAATTACACTTAAACTTCAAATCTCAAAGTTAAACAATGTCTCAACATAAAGATAACCAATTTCTTAATGTCTTTGCCACAGGTGATGTTGCTGATGTCGTGACATTTGAAATTTCCAAGGAGGGCAGCTCTCTGACTGTGGTGGAGCAGGCCAATGTGTGGCTGTTCCTTAAGGTTGCAAAAGGCAATCGAGGGAAGGGCAAGGTCTCCATCAAGCTACTGCAGCAAGGAAAGGCTGACCCAAGCTCTGCTAATGGGCCTCCAGAGGTGGTTGTGTCTGAGAAGACAGTAGACACACGGCGCAGTGGCTGGCACACACTACCCGTGCCTCGCACAGTGCAGGCCCTCCTGGACAGGGAAAGCACTTTGATCAATCTGCGTGTTTCCTGTTCAATGTGTGCCGAAGCCGGCGCTACGCCCGTCATGGTGCCTGCGGAGGGTAACAAGAGCAGGGAGAGAGAGCAGTCTCACCGACCCTTCCTCATGGTCGTCCTCAAGCCATCTGAAGAGCACCAGCACCGGCGCAGCAAGCGAGGCCTTGAGTGTGACGGCAAAATCCGCATCTGCTGTAAACGGCAGTTCTACGTCAACTTCAAAGACATTGGGTGGAGCGACTGGATCATTGCTCCATCTGGATATCATGCCAACTACTGCGAGGGTGACTGTCCCAGCCATGTGGCCAGCATCACAGGCTCCGCCCTCTCCTTTCATTCCACCGTCATAAATCATTATCGGATGCGTGGCTACAGCCCCTTTAACAACATCAAGTCGTGCTGTGTGCCCACGCGCCTACGGGCCATGTCTATGCTCTACTACAATGAGGAGCAGAAGATCATTAAGAAAGACATTCAGAACATGATAGTGGAGGAGTGCGGCTGCTCATAAGACTCCTGATAAACTGTTATGAACTATCTTAAATGTTGGTACAAAGCACATATCGGAGGATAAACTTATTTGTTTATAGATCATTCCAATAGAACTCCAGTGGTATTGGAATGGTCTTTATGGCACTTTCATATATAAATGGGTAAAAGGATGAGGAAAAAAAACAATCTATTTTTTTAATGAAGGGACACAGAGACTGAGAAGGAACGGGTGCATGGGATAAAGTGTCAGCCCTGATTCTCTGCACTGCAATAAAAAGACAATTATTTGGAAGTGTGGAATTCTATATTCTGAACAAAAGAACCATGCAACTCTATGCAAGTCAAGTATTATTACTGGATGTCATTCCTTTTTTTTAATTATTTGTCTTTTTGGTTTTGGTTTTATGTTGTTTTTATTGTCAACCCTTTCTCACAAAAAGAATATTTGTGTTAGTATAGCTTACTTAAGTCGTCATTTTTATTTTATTTTTTCAGAAATACTTGAACAAAAACTAGTTTGACCAGCTGCTGGAGCCAAACTACATTTATTTTTATTATTATTATTATTATTAATCACCTATTATAATTTTTCCAGTAAACATTATGAATGTTGATGAAAAGTAATATGAATTTGCACTACACCAATATTTCTACCATGTTAGCCCAAAGCGTGATGGGCTGCATTCCAGTTGCCATATCATAGTGTAGAACTATATGCTTTTGAAACTTTCACATAGTAAACCATAGACCATACACATCCCATTCTCAGAGCAAATCCCCAATATGCTCAGCTCTCTGAATTTAATGAAAAAAGCAACAACACTGTATGGCCAACATAATGTACCATTAACACAATATAGCACATAAGATAACTTTTAGTTTGTTTGTTTTTCCTGAAACAGCCTCTTTGTGTTTCCTTTTTCCTTTTTGTATTTCAACAGTGTTTGTCTCAACCAATTTATAACAAAGATCTTAGAATCTAAACTGAAACCTAGGCCTCAAACATTTTTCTCAACAGAAATATTCAGTAAAGAAGGTGGCAAAATGAGCTGGCAATGGCAATTTGCTTTGGTCAGGGGCAAAGTTCAAGAAACTAAAGGAAGCTTTCGGATATAAAAAGAAATGTATGTATAGTTATTCAACATATGGTGATATGTTGCTATGTTGTACAAATCAAAATATGTGCTTATGTTTTATATCTAATTTATTTTGCAGCATATTCTTTGCTTCACTATTAAAGCTGAATTGTACAAATACATGTATTTGGTTTAAGTCAACAATCTGTGTTTACTAGACCAGATGATAAGCTGTCCACCATATTTTCAACACTAAATTTAAGCTTGTTTGACTTTCTTGTTTTCACTGAATGTAGTCTAATTATAATTTTACAGATTGATTGACCAATCTGTCACTTAAACCTAAATAATAATATAGTTTGCTGTGAGAACTCCTAAAGACCGTAATTTGCTGTCATTTTAGCCACGCAGCAGCTGTCAAAAGGGATATTTCAACTGAGGAATCAGAGAAACAGCTTTTTTTTTATCCGAGTTCTCACATTAACAGAAAATGCTTGATTCTAACTTTGACATTTAACTCTGTTGCATACACCCAGTGCAAGGAACTGTGCAATTTGTGCTGAAGAAAGACAACAAATATGGGATTTAGCAATGGCTGATTCTAAAACAATTACCCCCAAACCTATGTGGTTACAGCCTTGCAAAGCAGCAAAAGTAATAATCATTACTAAGCCTTATGGTGCGTTCACATACAATGTGAAGCGAGCGTTTTGCACAGCGCAATTACATACAAAGTCAATGTAAAGATGTGAATAGACTGAAATTCGGAGCCTGGCAGCGCGAATGAAGCGAATCGAACACGCTAAATCACTTCAAACATGCAAATTTAAATTTTTCAACTCGAGTGCAAAATTGTGTTGTCATGAAAGCCTATCAGCATTGAAATTTTTCGGATGTCACTGACGTAGAAATCTGCAGAAGAAATCTGGAAAAATTTATGAAAAAATTGTTGTAGCAGTGTGTCGGCCCCCGGAATTGTATGACACAACGTCATACATGTACAGAGACCGGACGAAAAAAGACAGCTTGGAGGAAAGTGAGCG
Source organism: Moxostoma hubbsi (assembly GCA_032164185.1). NCBI lineage: Eukaryota > Metazoa > Chordata > Actinopteri > Cypriniformes > Catostomidae > Moxostoma > Moxostoma hubbsi. Next base: position 17,853,584 of record JAVLUX010000004.1, on the reverse strand, counting down.
AGGAAGTTGGACTACCTGGTAAGTTCTGAAAATATGCAAAGTTACTTGATTCCAGCAATTGGTTGTATTTTACTATGAACCAAGTCGTAGAAGCCCCTCCTCCTGTCCTTTTCCGGAAGAGAAGAGGGAATACTCGAACGTGAGTTTAAACACACATTTATAATCCAGCGGTCAAACTCGCGTGAGCAATGTGAGGAGAAAATTTTCTTTGCGTTGTATCATAAGTATTCAGACTCTGTGACACTTGAAATTTAGCTCAGGTGTATCCCATTTCTCTGAACTATCTTTGAGATGTTTCTGATTGGAGTCCACCTGTGGAAAATTCAATTAACTGCACATGATTTGGAAAGGCAGACACCTGTCTACAGCATATAAGGTTTCACAGTTAAAAATGCATATCAGAGCAAAAACCAAGACATGAGGCCAAAGGAACTGCCTGCAGATCTCAGAGACAGGATTGTGTCGAGACAAAGATCTGGGGAAGGCTAAAAAAAATCAACTACATTGAAGGTTCCTAAGAGCACAGAGCTGGCCACCCAGCCAATTTGAGCAATCGTCAAATGGTCCAATGACCAATGGTCACTCTGGTTGAGCTCTAGAGTTCATGTGTGGAGATGGGAGAAACTTATAGAAGGATAACCATCACTGCAACACTCCACCAATCTGGGCTTTATGGCAGAGTGTCCAGATGGAAGCCTCTCCTTAGAACAAGACACATGAAAGCCCAATTGGACTCTAAAGGACTCTCAGACTGTGAGAAACAAGATTATATGGTCTAATGAAATGAAGTTTGGCCTCAATTCCAATCGTCATGTCTAGAGGAAACAGACAGACATCGCTCATCACCTGCGCAATACCAACCCACCGGTGAAGCATGGTGGTGGTAGCATCATGCTGTGGGGATGTTTTTCAGTGGCAGGAACTGGGGGACTGGTCAGGGTTGAAGAAAAGCTGAACACAGCAAAATACAGAGATATCCTTGATGAAAACCTGGTCCAGAGTAATCAGGACATCAGACTGGGCCAAAGGTTAAACTTCAATGACAGTGACCCTAAGCACACAGTTAAGACAATGCAGGAGTGGCGTAGGGACAACTGTGAATGTCCTTGAATTGCCCAGCCAGAGTACGACATGAACCCAATCGAACATCTCTGGACAAACCTGAAAATGGCTGTCCACCAACGGTCCCTATCCAACCTGACAGAGCTTGAGAGGATCTGCAGAGAAGAACAGCAGAAAATCCCCAAATCCAGGTGTTCAAAGCTTGTCGCATCACACCCAAAAAGACTTGAGGCTGTAATGTGTGCCAAAGGTGCTTCAACCAAGGACTCAGTTAAGGGTCTGGATACTTATGTCAGTGTGATATTTCATTTTTTCCTTTTTAATAAATTTGCACAGATATCAAAAATCATTTTTTTTTCTTTATCATTATGGGTTATGGAGTGTCGATTGATGTGGAAAAAAATTATTTAAAGTATTTAAGCATATGGCTGCAAAATAAAATATGGAATAAATTAAAAAAATTAAAGGGTCTGTATAAGATTCAACTTTATTGTAATTGTGCAGAGTACAGGTACAGAGCCAATGAAATGGAGTTGTTTTTGCATATCCCAACTAAGAGCAGGGTCAGCCATGAAACAGCACCCCTGGAGCAGATATGGTCAAGGGCCTTGCTCAAGGGCCCAACAGTGGTATCTTGAGAGTGCTGGGGCTTGAACCCCCAACCTTTCGGTCAGTAACCCAGAGCCTTAACCACTGGCCTTTATATACTTTATGAATGCGCTGTATTTACTACTGTTTGAACCTTATGGTCAGAAAGACTTTGATTATGTTATTCCCTCAAATATGATGTCAGAAAGCTATAATCATAAAAAGTAAAAAACATTTTTAAAAGGATGAATGTTAATCTATCAAAGCAAAATGAATCTATCAAATATTTCAGTATCTGTGATATTTTCTGTTATGTTGATCTGTAGTAAGTCATGGGGACACAAACACTTCCTGAGAAAGGGCCAAAACAATCTCAGACAGGTGACACTCAAATTAATCAGCTTGGTGTCTCCCATGGCTTCACAATAATGCTGATGGCCATTATAAGCCACTGTGGGATCAAACTGTTTTTTTTTGTGTAGTAATTTTTGGTAAATTAGTCAACTACAGCAAAGTCAATACCAAATCTAAGAGAAAAAAATTCATCCATCCTGGCATGGCTCAGAACATTTAAAAGACATGTCTATTTGTACATCATAAAGTGATATGTCTTACAGTATATGTTTTCTGTTTAACAAAGTCAAAGCATAAAATGCCTTAAACAGAGATCTGTGCACTTACAGAGGGACCTTGTCAGCACACTGGCTTGCTGTGTCAGGACAAGAGATGTGACCCATGGGTAGAAAGGTAATTACCGCTATCATCACTCAGCAAATAAAACCCCCACAGGTCCTGTGAAAAAGAGCCTCTCTCTGAGGATGACATAATCTCTTCCCCATAAACCCTTTATGCCATTTAGAGCACAGCAATAGAACACATAGCTGCCTCGGCTGATTCATAATCATGATTTGAAATAAATCTCTCTGCATAGTGCGCAAAAGAAATGTTCATAGATCATATACATATCAACCTACTTATCCAACCAATCATATTACATTTCCTGTATTATTGCTGTCTTCTTTATAATCATTGTGAGGAGTACTGTATATATGACTTCTATCTGTTAAGATCAATAATAAATCTAAACATATTAAGGTCAACTCTTACATTTATTCAAGTTAAACTTTACAGAGATGTTCTCTTAGTTTTAATTGTTAGCTTATATACACAAAAAAATGCTTTGATGCAACTACTGCTTTTGCAATATTACTGGTGGTGACTATTATCCAATGTGTCATGCATGCACAGTTACAAATTCACTGAGCATTTGAACCACTTTTGCACACAGTATTTTAGAGCAAAACCTGCATCTTACTCACTAACTACCAGCAAACCAACTTTACCAGCTGCTGAATAAACTGAAATATTGCCATGTTACGAGTTTTAAAGTAAGACTTTGTCATTTTTTTAAACATGAACACAAGTCTTTTCTATGTAAATTAGGCTAAGTATAGACTGTACTTTATTATCAAAACTCTGCACTATTTGCCCGGTGCAGTTAACAACATGCTATAACAGTTATTATCCGGCAATTGTAATGTCATATAGTGATCAAATGGTGGAGAAAAGTGTTATAAATGGGGATATATACACATATGGGGTTTTTAAAAGAGATGGATTGCCAGGATGAATGTGATTTCAATGTTAATGTCAATTTATTTATAAACAACAATTAAAAACAATACTGTTGGACTCTTGACCAATATGCTGTATGATAATCAAGTATAAAACACTGTATAAGGATAATACCAATGATCATTCAACATTAAAACATGTAAAATAACTGGGAATAATTATCTAAACTCTGTTGGACCAAATGCCACAAAAAAAAAAAGATGAGTTTTCAGCTGCAATTAAAAGATTTATAAATAAAAGGGGTATTTCTTATGTACAAGGGTAAGCTGTTCCAGAGTTTTGGGGTGGCTACTGCAAAAGCCCTGTCACCCTTTTGCTTTAACCTGGACCTGGGAACAATCAAAGTTCTTTGCTCAGAGGACCTAAGAGACCTTGCGGGATTATGTAGCTACAGTAGATTAGAAAATGGGGCTAAACCATTCAACGATTTAAAAACAAATAATAAGAACTTAAAATCAATTCGGTAGTGCACCGGCAGCCAATGGAGAGAGACCAAGTTGGGTAAGATATGATATTTCTTGCATATACCCATCAGGAGCCAAGCAGCAGCATTCTGAACCATTTACAGATGGGACAATTATGACTGACTGACTCATACGTAAAGAGAATTACAGTAGTCCAGTCGTGTGGAAACATAGCGTGAATCACTTTCTCAAAATCAATAAAAGTATGAAAAGGCTTAACTTTGGCCAGTAATCTTAAATGAAAAAAGCTAGATTTGACAACTGAGTTAAACTGTTTGTCAAATTTAAAAGTGTTATTAAACAGTACCGAGGATATCCTCAAAACATTTTCATTTAGATTTAGAAAGTTCATAGACATCCATGCTTTAAACCATCAAAGCAGGCCAGTAAGGATTCTACAGCACTCTTAATATTTGCATGTCATCTGCATAACAATGAAAGGAGATGCCATGTTTATCAAAAAAGACAAAAAGAATAAAAAAAGGACCTAAGGGCAGCATATACAGTGGAAACAAAGTGTAACCAAGGATGGACCCCTTGGGGAACCCCACAAGTGAAGGGGCAGAAGAGGATGAGACTTGATCAAAGTTAACTGAAAAACTTCTATTGGACAAGATTAAAACCATTTGAGGGCATTTACTTGGATATCTACTGACTGCTCGAAGTGGGAGAGAAGTATATCATGATCTGTGGTATCAACTGCTGCATTGAGGTCCAATAACACAAGAATCACAGAGCCTCCAGAATCAACAGATATATAAATGTCATTAAGCACTTTTAAATGTTCAGACTCTGTGCTGCAGACTCAAACACCTAGACAGGAAGACTTCAAAAACAGCATATGTATCTAAAAAACTCTGCAATTGAAATCGGTCTAAAGTAATGTAAACTGTTGGGTCCATATTAGGGTTTTAAGAGTAGGATGTACCACATCATGTTTAAAATATGCTGGCACATACCCAGTTAGAAGACAACTCTTAATTATAGTCAGGATACTAGGCCCAATAGTATCAAAAACTTGTGGAATAATGTCATTTGGACAGTATGAAGGATTCAAATCATCCACTATTTCAGCCAGAAAAGAAGTAGTAACAGGCTCAAACTGGTTAAAAGCAGCGGGACATACAAAAGGAACAGATCCTTCTGATGATGATGACAGATGCTGTTCAGTCCCAGTAAAAGTATGCCAGATTGTGGTAGTCTACTACAACGCAGACAGCACATGTAAATAAACAACGCTATCGGCGAGTGTAATTTATTCATAGTAAATTCCCACAAAGCACAGTGTTTGTTAGGTCTACTTGTGTTTATAACTCTACATCCTCTGGTTACATTAACTAGGAATCAAAAAGTGATGAAGCAAAATAAACATGGAGTTCAAGTTCATTTCCTGGTGATGATGGTAATAGCTTCCACACAAATACAAATGCTCAAACAATATTTAATGTAATCTTCCTCGCAGGAACAAACTCACAGATAGTATTGCTCCTCGATGAGGTTGCCATCCAAGAGTGACATTGAATATTATCAGTAGACTTTGTGAAAGATAAACAACACATGCATTCCTGCCCTTCAAGGACAAAAGTTTGGCGAACTCAAGATACCCCCAACAAGAGAATAAATGCAGAGCAGAGGGGGCTGGATCTACATCAATTGTGAGGGTGTTAAACATTAGCAATCCTCCCAGAATAAATGTGTTTGGAATGGTGTTTGTATACATTACAAGTGCTGAAGTGTTTATGTAACACCTCATCTGTCAAAATAAAGACAGGGGCTATGTTCTAAATGCCTTTTACCACTTGAACTCTGTATATACCATCTTTCTGATAGAGTGACACAATTTAGCCCCATGAATGGCACACGGCGGCCTTGAATCAGGCTAGCACCCTCCCATTCATGATTACAAAGACTGTCAGTGGTGACCGGCTTAAGTTGAGTCAATATTAGCTCAAGTTCCCTGTTCAAGAGTTGTGAAAATTGGTAGCCTCTGTTCAGAAATTATGCAGAACAGCTTTAAAAAGTACTTGGACACTTAAACCAAAAAAATACAAATAAATGTATGAATGTCTTTGCATTATATAACAAAATATCAAACCAATAGTATTTATTTGAAAGATAATGAGCACAAACAGTTTTCAAGCAAAACATTTCACAAAGCGGTGTTTGCTTGGCTTCAAATTGTTCAAAACTGAAGCAAAAAGTATTTGGATACTTTCAAGTTGTCAAATATTAGTGAAACATACAGTATATAGTATAGTTAATTTAATGAACTACACTGCAAGGACACCTGTGTGAACTTGAAGGGGAACTGATAAAATAAAATTTAAATAATATAATAAAAAGGCTAGGGAAGTTAATTCTGAGAAAAGTTCCAGCATTATGTGTTTTTGGTGCCACTTGGCCTGATGTTTGTTATCAAATGCAATGACGTTTTAAAGTGTGACTTAAGTGTCCAGAAGTATATACATACTTTTTGAGGCCACTGTGCATTAATTTTAGTTGCAAAAAAAGCTATTTTCGTACTTAACCCATATAATCTCATCAATTACAATTGTAACCGAAATTTAGTTTGAAATCTGAAGGGTCTAAAAAGAGTTTACACAGAGTTGTCAGTTGTAAATGACAGTGCAGACTGTCTTGATTTCATGTGAATGTTTTACATGAATGGTACAAATAGTCACATGATCAGAGACATTGTATTAAGTGTGTGTTCACACTTGTAGTTAGGTTCTCTTGGTTCTCTTGGTCTGAAATAAAAAAGAAAATGATACATTTAGTCCTGGTTCGCTTAGCGTTCACACTGGCATTTTTAACACTGGACCTTAAGATACAAAACAAAAGGCATAAGTATCACAACCTAAGGTTGGTCACAACCTGATTGGACAGCTTTTATGACATATATTTTGCGACGGAACTTGATGAAAATCCAAAACAATGCTGGCTGCTGGGCGAAATGTGCTCGTTGGACCCACTTCCCCTTAATCAATCACTGAACATTTTGAACACTTGTGCATTTTTGTATGTTTTTCAAATATACTGGAAATTTGCTTGTCGGACCAAATGTTAATAAGGAACTTTACCTCCTCATTGCTCCATGTTTACCCTCTGCTCATTTTGTTTTGCATTGCTCTTTCCGCTCTTTCTATGTTGTCAAATCATGTGATTTTTTGGGTCGCATCGTGTTAAATCACATCCTGTTATTTGTCCATTTAGATGTCTTTGGTCCATGCTGCGTTCATATATCAATCAAACCACACCAGAGTTAGTTTGGAAGCGGACCGAGACCCGCTATACAGGGGGTCTCGGTCTGCTTGTTTGGTGTGCACCAAGGTTCGGATGGCAGCGTTCACACTTGTTCAAATGAACTGCACTAACAGAGCAATCGCACCAGAGTTTGTTTTAATCAAACTTAAACCCCCAAAGTGTGAACACACCATAAAACATAAAAAATCAGTTGTTATATTGCCTGTGCTTTGATCCTACCTATCACCACAGATCTTCTTCTAACAAAGGTTATACAAACTTTACTTCAGTTTCCCCAAAAAGACCAGTTCAAGAATAAATAGTCAAAACCCTAAAACAACATCTGTGTGTTAATTCAAAATTCATGTGTGTTAATACTTGATGTGCAGTTGTCTTTTTCAGACAGCCTTCATTTTCCATTCGAGATTCAAAAGTGACAATGGTACCATGGCCGTGACAATGGCTCCCTCCTGGGAATGGCAGTGAAGGTAGAAGGTTATCTCAAGGTTGTCAAGAGCTTAATCTCATGCCAAGCTTGCGAGGGGTTGCGCAGATCTTGACACTCTTTTCAGGGCGATAAAAAAGCCTGAAAGATAGAAAAGGGGGTAAAAAACGAGGTCTTGCTGCCTTGGCCTACAGTCGAAATCCAAACAAGGTGGTCTGTTGTTTTCAAGGCTGAGAACAACGTATCATGTCTGCTGGTCTGGTCAGCTTTCTCACTTTGACAATAGCAGCGAGAGTGACTGGGAAATCTAACACTCATCTCTTTGTTGCGCAGAATAATTACAACGGCAGCCTACAGACTGCACGGCTCCTGTGTTATCACTACATACCTACTCTTCCCTTTTTTTCCACCCCTGATTCCTTCTTTCCTCTGCTGAGACATAAACTCCTTTATGGTGCATAGCATGCAGACTTGAACATGGACAGTGGTAAAGTAATACCTGCTGAGGGCACAGAAAGTACATTCAGGACAAGAGAATGGGGACAGATAAGACAGGTTAGCAATAGGCAGCATGGCCCTACCCGATTCTGTCCATTTGTACACTGACCCAAAATGTTATCAATTGATTTGTAAGTGATTAGCAGGAAAACAAAAGGGTTTTTAGGGTGATTTGCTCATTCCAAATAAGGAGTGTCATTTTTATACCAGACAACGCCGACAACTAAAAAGTGTTGCAAGCATTTTATTCTTGTCTTTTAATTTAGATGGTTTTAGCTATAGGCTACAATGCAATACTTGCACAGTCAACCAATAAATAGGCTCTCAGATCAAAGCTTGTAATGCAGTTGAGGTAATTTCAGCTAGACAATTTTGATTCTTCTTTGTGCTCTTTTATACATCACTGAATCAAAAAGAAATAAACAGAATATAAAAAAAGACATTAAACAAAAATATAAATATCTTATGGCAATTAACGACTGATGTCATAAGCAATACCCTTGCTGTCTTATAAACACAGATGTTTTTGGAAAAGCCCAATGTGTGAAAGCTATTTAGTTGTGAGTTTTTGTAGTTAGGTAATTAAATGAAGCCCAGATGGGTTTAAAAACATAACTTTGTCCTCACTGTGAGAACATGCAACTTTTTCAATAGTTACTAGATATTTTATGTTTTATACTTGTGTTGAATGCCCCTCGCTTCAATCATACAATCAATCAACACCAGCAAACAACTTTGAAATAATGACAATTTAAGAACCCTCATCATCTCCAGATCACATTATAATTGTGGTGCCCTTATGTGCTGAAAGTACACAAATGCAGTAAAGTTACTTTAGGCAAATGAAAAGGTGTATATGCTATAAGTTTGATTAATCTGCATTCCTAACTCTTTTAGTTTGTATAAGTGCACTCTAGTAAACTCTCGTTCTGTTTCACAAATAGGAAAATTTATTCAAGCAGTCTGCTGTGTGCAACATGAATCTCAGCTGAAAAAAAAAAACGTATTGTTGAAAAGGGGGAGTGCAGAGCCAGTGGACTGAGCGACAAGAAGGTAAATAAGGAAAGATTCTGCAAACAGACAAAGTGCAGCGGCCCTTTTGATAAGTTGGTCAGCACTTTTTTCGGAAACACTTGAATGCATTGGGCTCACAGTAAGGCAGCTCAGCATGTAGTGTAATATTTACCAATCAAACTTTCACAAGAGAAATCAATCAATGTCAAAAAAGTTAGTTTACTTAAAACTATCAATAAAGTCAACTTTTATGCCATTTAAGTCAGAGCAACTTACATTTTTAAACATTGAGCACATACGATGTCAAGTTTGGTGGTGAAGGTAGAATGTGCAGGCTTTTGAGCATGCTCAGTTTGATCACTGACCCTCCAACAGGGCCGGATTTAGGGGGGTGCCTAGATCCTATTCCTATGCCCCTAAGTGCAACTGAAGCACTTCAGGCAGGGGTGTAACTAGAGGGAGGACAGGGTGGGCAGTCGCCCTAAGGCCCAGGGTGAGAGGGGGCCCATTACGGTCGACCAAAAGAAACCATAGAAATTACAGCAGGCCCGAGGTGTGATAAAAACAACCAATGCAATCCAGGAAGGAGTCCCGACAGTTTCTTTGCACTTAGGGTCATGGTGCTAACCATAACCCTAACGCGAGTGCACCGGAGACACACTCACGCAACAACATCAAAAACACTGGCACCCATGGAAGACAAACTCGAGTAACACGTGTGCAACAATTTCCCGCTCTGCAGGATTTCTGGGCTGCCACCTGACAAATTTTCACACTGAAATGTAAAAGTTCCCTGTTCACACATACATGTATAGTACAGTGGAATAATTTAATAAAAATGGTCTCATTTTACAGATAACCCCCTAAATTTTACAAACGTTTACTGGGCTCTGGGATTTATAACTCATCAACAGTGAACACTTAACACATATATACAACACACCACAAAGACACCACACCACACAACCCAACATGTCCATTATCAGCATATTAAATACCTTTTGACAAACAAGTATAAAACTGAAAAAAGTTTTTTTTTTTTTTAAAAACTTTGAGTTTGCCAGGACATGAGAATAAATGACAAAATGTCTCCCTTTAAAGCCTAAACCTTTCATGTTTGAGTTGGCCTGTTGGGATAGCAGCCAGGTTTGAGGACAGCCTCTGATGTGAGTCTCATTCATTGAGGGCCAGTGTTGTCCTCATGTTATTCTAGGCATAGGGAAGTGACGTTGATGAAATAGTCAGCCATTGTCTCCTGATGCATTGACCTCATGCTCCCTTTGGGACTGTCTAAATATTATTTCTTACAAAAATGTTGAGCACTGTTGATAGGACGATTTTCACAGAGCCACCGCTCTACCCATCAGTATGGCGGTTTTGTGTGGTAATTCTATCTGTAAAGCAGCTTCTTTTTTGTGTACAGCAGTCTTCATTTTGTGTACAATAAGGTTCTCCAGGGTCACATGAGGTCTGAATGCTGGAATGTTTATGATTTGTTGCTGACATTGTGCTGTGTGCCAGCAATGGATTGTAACAAATAACATTACTGCTAAGCTACAATGCAGTATCCATATTCGTCAGTGCTACTGAAAAAAAGCACAAAGGATGTTTATCACATGAATTTCAACCTTGTAGATTATAATTTTTATTTTTATAATAGATTACTGTTTGCTTCTATTGTTTAAAGGGTATTGACAGGAATTTGTGCTAGGTATCCTATGTACTTATTAATTTTATATGACTTTGGCAAGTACACTTGTTTTAAGATAATTGTTTTTTTGTTTCCACTGTCTTATGAACACTTGTTGTCTGTGAAAATTTCCTTTATGAATATAAATTATGCACTTAAAGAAAACCCCATTAAATCAAAATGAGTCCCCAAATTGCCCAAGTCTATGAACTTTTCAGCCAAATGCAAGTGCAGTTCTAAAATGTATAAATACATTTTAAAAGATATATACATTTAAAATGCACAGACTTGTTCCAACAGCAATTTAGACCAACAGACGCTCCATAGAAAGAAAAAAGAGAGAGAGATGGATTAGAGCAGTCAGAAGAGAGAACATTTTAAAATTTACAGTCACTCCCTCTCCCCCTGTATGTGAAACCCATAGCAATGTTGACAAATGAATTAAAGGGATCATCATTTACTCACCCTCATGAAATCCCAAATATCTACGACTTTCTTTCTGCTGCTAAACACAAACACATTTTTTTTAGAAAAATATCTTGGCTTTGTTGGTTTAATGCAAGTGAATGGTGGCTAAAACCACCATTTGAATCTCATAAAAACACATAAAGGCAGCATTAAAAAGTAATCAATACAACTCCAGTGGTTTAAGCCATGTCTTCAGAAGCGATATAATAGATGTAGCTGAGAAACAGATCAATATTTAAGTCCTTTTTTGCTATAAATGTCCACCTTCACTTTTGTTTTTGGTGATTTGCATTCTTCGTACACATTGCCACCTACTGGACAGGGAGGAGCATTTATATTAAAAAAGGATCTGTTTCTCACACCTATACAATCGCTTCTCAAGACATGGACTTAACCTTGTGTGACCCCTCATCCTTCTGAACGGACATTATGTTTTGTCTTTCCTATACAGTATGTAGTTCAGGACACTCTGGCTGTCAGTAAAGGGCTAAACATTCAACGCACGGAGTCATGTGAAAAAAACAATATGGTGCCGATCACAGCAAAGTTTGTCTTTGGGAGAAAGACCAACAAAACTACATCTGGTAATAAATATAAGTCTCTAGAGTCTCTAGTTTCATTCATTCTGCCATTTAGAAAATTTTAGTGATTTACTGCGAAATGGCATGACGTTAAACACAATGACCACTATAGTGGACAAAAGTTTTTCTTTAGAAATCCTGAAATTTAAAATATTGCTACAGAGGCATTTCAAACTGTTCTCATACCAGTACAGATAGACAGCACATTGGAGGTTAAGTAATTCACCAAATAGGGAGCAAGGCAGCAACTGAGCATCCTATAGGTTTCCTAGACAGCTAAGTGCATTCATTCCAAAAATTTTAACCACACAACCTGTTTGACAGATATGGGACAATGGTTATCAGTAAATAGAATCAGAATGTATAATGTAACATTTTATTTTCACATGGTTGGTTTGGACAATGCTGGCCATTACTTGTGTCAGAATTAATTATGCTAATTTCTGATTGGTAAAATGCTTCAGCACTGGCTATTACTTGCTTGTTTGAATTTGCAAAGAGAGGACTTTGAGATTTTGTTGCCAAAATAAAAAAATAAAAAAAACATAAAAGTCAAATCAAGTCAAATAATCTTTTATTTGTGCTTTTCCCAATACACATTTTCAAAGCAGATTTATAGAAAATCTTCTGTAATGTCTGTAACATCTCAAAAACAAGAATAACCAACACTCTTGGAGACATAATAAACAATTTGATTAAAAAAAAATACTTTCTATTGCTTGGTTTCATTGACAATTTTCCAACTTAGTCCTGCTTTACACGTATGAGGACATACATTTTTAGAAATACTATTTGCTCTAGAATTTATTTATTTATTTGTGTTTATTAGGTGCTACTAGTTGAAAATCAAAAAGGGAAATGTAAAGTGCACACAGCAGTCACACACGGTTCTCGGGAGGTCCTATGGATTTATTTTATGTTGTCATTATGTGCTTTTTGGAGATTCTAAGTTCTGGCCACCATTCACTTATATTGTGAGGACCAACAGAGCTGAGATATTCTTCTAACCATCTTTGTTTGTGTTCAGCAGAAGAAAGAAATTCACACACATCTGCTATGGCAAGAAGGTGAGTAAATGATGAGAGAATTAAACATTTTTAGTGAGCTGTTCCTTTTAATGTCAGGGAAATAATATATTCATGATATATAAATAATATTCTTAATTTACAATAAATAATAACAAATATTTAAATATGTGTAACAGTTCGGGAAAGGAGGATGCGGGAACCGGCATAACAAACAATAAAACTTTAATCAAATAGAATACCAAATTGAAAACAGCAACATAAACACACACACACTCACTCACTCTCTCTCTCTCTCTCTCTCTCTCTCTCTCTCTCTCTCTCTCTCTCTCTCTCTCTCTCTCTCTCTCTCTCTCTCTCTCTCTCTCTCTCTCTCTCTCTCTCTCTCTCTCTCTCTCTCCCTCCCGTCCCTGGCTCTTCCTTTATCTCCCTTCCGCTGAACTCAGTGCCAGGCGTGTATCCTCACAGCCCGGCCACGCCCTCCTCCTCGTCACAATATATATAAAAAAAGTTTGCTAGATTCACATTGCTGAATAAGGCAGAAACGTGTCATCACACTCTGTGAAAAGGGTCTCTATAGGAAATACATAATCACATGAAAGAAAACTATTGACATCAAGTGATTTCATAGTCTATAAAGGATGGGTCTGTGAATACTCTGTGGACAATAAGGTATTGGTGCATGTCCTAAGTAGAAGGACAGTGTGTACTGAGTACTATCTGGAGCTTAGAGTAGATGGAGTTGTGTATGGTGGAGTGTCAGCTGCACTCAGGATGCATCCTTCCTCTGATGAGACTGGAGATGCTGACTCACTCCTACAGCTATAGTGGGTGATTAAAGTGTAATGCCATGTGTGCCACCTCCACATACTGCACATGCACACACACATACAACTTGACTGGTCATGCAGAAGAAACTAATTACATACTCAAACTGTACAAATACAAACCAAAGTTGTTATGTAGTGTAGTAATGCTGCTGGTTTGTCAGTGTTTCTCAGAATGTGCACAACGTAAGCTCAAACTACAGCTATAACTTTACTGAAGGCCACACTTCTCTTTACAGTGAGTAATACACATTGATTAAGGACATGGCACACACTGTGTGGGGGCTAGTGAAGTATGTAGGCTGTTGGATGAGGGACTAAGTCTATATTAGTGTTTCTATTTCTTCAGTTGGGATTTTCACTTCTAAGAACATTTTCAACAATTAATAAGAATGAACGTGTGCAGTGTGTGGTCCTTACTAATTACCACAGATTACAAACACTGTACTGAAATATTTGCCAAAATATCATACAGGCCGTAACTGAGAGTCTCTCACATACCACAAGCCTTTATAAAGATGCTGTACTGGGGTTGAGGCTGTAATTAAAAAGGCAAACATGTTGTTGGATTTTATATTGGGATCTCAGTGTTCACGCCAGTTTGGAGAGGTACATTTAATACAGTGCTCTTTGTAACAGTTTATGAGCTTGTCAAATGCTCATTGGATTCTAAAGGCTGAAGTACACATGCAGCATGCACAAGTTCAAAGCTGTAATTACTCTAGATGTCTAAGTATTTGAGAATACTTCCTCTTTTTCCCAGGTTTGTTTGGAAGTACCGTCAGTGCAACATTTCTGGATTCTATTATATTTTGGATTCTATAGACAGTCATGTCATTGGCTGTGGCTGCCACTGTGATGATGACATGAGCAGTGTTAATGCACCCAATCGTCATACTTAAAGTAAATGTATTTATTTATTTGGTATAGGTTAAAACTGAAAAAAATCATGTTCAAGGCAGAATTCTTGGTAAAGAACTACACTTTCCATGATCCTAAAAAGAAAATATCTTCCAATCAGAGCATTGCGGCAAACAAAGTATGCAGTGCTGGAGTCTGTGTTGGCATGTATGAGTTAACAGAGGCAGGGGTTTTCAAATTAGGGTCCAGAAACCTCCAGGGGCCGCAAGTGAATGCTAGGGTGTCTGTTGAAAATGTATCTGGGAAGTGTAAAAAATATAATTTTTAAAAGTAAAATGTTAACATTTAATTTGACATTATCGGTGCTGCTAGAATTAATCGAGCTCAGAGCCCTCGCCTTGAAGACGGCCCTCTTGATCACACTCACTTCCATCTAGAGCGTTGGCGATCTGCAAGAGTTCTCTGTCAGCAACACTTGCCTGGAATTCGGTCCGGCAGACAGCCATGTCTTCCGAAGATCTCGACCGGGCTACGTGCCCAAGGCTCCAACGACCCCCTTCAGGGACCATGTATTGAACCTGCAAGCGCTGCCCCTGGAGGAGGGCTGTGCAACACCCAATACCTTTACGAGATTCTACAATCTCAGGGTTGAGTCAGTTTCGTCCTGTGTTCTCTCTGGTCTGAGCACGTAGAACTTGGTAAAACAGAACGACTGACAGGGTGTTCTGCTTGCACATAGCATCCTTCCCCTCCGTTGAGGCAATCTTGTGTGCTCTTTCACCCAGGAGAGTCCACTTAACTTGTGCTCCCTGGATGTCTTTCCTCTCTAGCCCTCTGGTCCGCGAATTCAGCGGAGGAATTCCTGACCAGACCCACTACGGGTACTAACTATACTGTATTGGAATAGGTGCTCCACAGGGTTTGGCCATCACAGATTAATCTCCCTGTTTGTATTTTCTGCAGTACGGTCCACCTCTTGGCGGACCCGCGTCTCCTTTGGGCAGTCCCCACCGGTCGCTGTGTTTGTAGCAACTCCTCCCTCGCTAGGTAGGATCTACCACCGGTCCACTTCCACATGTGGCCTGAAAACCCATGTGACGTATTCGCCACATTTAACCTCCCCCAGCCTGTGCATGATGTGGTCTCTGTGGGGTCTTTTCCCTCTGAAAGAATAGAAAATTTGCGTATATATGATGCGTGTTATAGAGTTAAATGGCCCAAGCCGCTTTAACTCTATGCGAGAAACATAGTTAGAGAAAAGGCGCGGCTGGCATGGCCTGCTCCCATGCTTGGCACGTCGCTTGTCCCCCCCCTTTGGGGATGCCGGGAACCTAAAAAGTTTATGATGTTTTTATGGGGTGTTGGGGAAGGGTACGTGCAGTCTGACACAGCTTGCTGCTTTAGCACGCAACTGCCTGCCCGCACCTGCGTCAGCAGTTCACGTACACGGTTTAGCGCATGGGGTGATTGAATAGGGACCCCTAGTGTTAATATTGTAACCCCCGTTCCCTGATGGAGGGGTTCCCCACGATGCTGTACCGAGCCACTGTAATGGCTGAACCTCATTCTCGGCTCCTCAGTGCAAAACCTGAATGGACAGATGCACAATTCCCTACTTTTATACCCGTATGTCCGGGGAAGGGGCATGCAAATTCTGTCTGCCATTCTCATTGGCCTTTTCTCAAGTTCAGAGGTAACCAAGGCCTTCAAGAAAGACCCCTAGTGTCGCTCCATCAGGGAACGCTGGTTACAACAGTAACCTAGATGATTATTTTTTATCTCTTAATTATGACCTTTTTAATCTCAAACTTTTGACTTTTTTCTTATCATTTTGACTTTTCATTAAAAAAAGTTTTACTTTCAAATCTCATAATTATGACTTAAGCATAATACATATTTTTCACAATTTCTGACATTTAACCGAAGAAAACATTCCCTATCTTAAATTAGTTATGATCACTACTTTATTTTAAGAATGTGAAATGTCAGAATAATAGTAGAGAGAAGGATTTATTTAATCTTTTAATTCCTTCATCACATTCCCAGTGTGTAAGAAATTTACATACACTTGTAAGTATTTGTTAGCATTGCCTTTAAATTGTTTGTACTTGGGTCAAAACGTTTTAGGAAGCCTTCCACAAACTTCTCACAATAAGATGCTGGAATTTTGGCCAATTCCTCCAGACAGAACTGGTGTAACTAAGCCATGTTTTTAGGCCTCTGTGCTTTCACACACTTTTTCAGTTCTGCCCACAAATTGAGGTAAGGGCTTTGTGATGGTCACACCAATACCTTGACTTTGTTGTCCTTGAGCCACTTTGCTACAACATTGGAGGTATGTTTGGGGTCATTGTCCATTTGGAAGACCCATTTGTGACTGAGCTTTAACTTCCTTGCTAATGTCTTGAGATGATGCTTCAATATATCCACATAATTTTCCTCATGATGCCATGTATTTTGTAAAGTGCACCAATCCCTCCTGCAGCAAAGCACCCCCACAAGATGATGCTGCCACCCCCATACTTCAGAGTTGGTATGGTATTTTTCTGCTGGCAAGCCTCACCTTTTTTTCTGCAAACATAACAATGGTCATTATGGCAAAACACTTTCATCTGACCAGAGGACATTTCTCCAAAAAGTAATATCTTTGTCCCCATGTGCACTTGTGAACTGTAGTCTGGGTTTTTTATGGCAGTTCTGGAGCAGTGGTTTCTTCCTCGCTGAGCAGCCTTTCAGGTTATTTCGATATAGGACTTGTTTTACTGTGGATATAGATACTTGTCTACCTATTTCCTCCAGCATCTTCACAAGGTCCTTTGCTGTTGTTCTGGGATTGATCTGCACTTTTCGCACCAAACTACGTTCATCTCTAGGAGACAGAATGTGTCTCCTTCATGTGCAGTATGATGGCTGCGCGGTCCCATGGTGTTTATACTTGCGTACTATTGTTTGTACAGTTGAACATGGTACTTTCAGGTGTTTGGATGAACCAGACTTGAGGAAGTCCACAACTTATTTTCTGAGGTCTTGGCTGATTTCCCCATGATGTCAAGCAAAGAGGCACTGAGTTTGAAGGTAGGGCTTAAACTACATCCACAGGTACACGGAAATTGAAAACAGGCGAATCATGGAACACTTCCGCGTCCAGGAAAAAAGTAGATATAAAGACCAGAAGTTTTCAATTACCAGTCACCAGTGTTTTCACTCGCATTGGAGTATATTCTTAACAGGCAATGTAATGTTTAAGGTATTACATTTGTAAAAATTGTTTAAAAACATGTGGCTCTATAGTGCCGATACTTCACAGAGTCGAAACGTTTTTAATGACAGTGCCTTACCTGAGTGTGTAGATGTCATGGATCGATGGTCAGAGGTCAGTTATGTTGATATCATTAACTACTTTGAGTTGTCATGACAGTCAACAACAGCACAAGTTGAGCCTGAAATGTATTTTTACTCTCCAGACCAGAAACAGAAAACAGGCCATTAGAATCATCATGGTGCCACCCAGTGGCTGCTCAGGAAAACTGTGGATTAGATTCTGAAGTGGAGACACAATATGCATTGCCTGGGGTTCTCATCCAATTTTGAACCAATATAGCCAATTCAAAATAATCAAATTGATAAAAAGATTTGACTCAAACGATTATTTCACGAATCAGACCTAACGATCACCTATCATTGCATGCACCTTTACTTCACTTCACTTACTTTGATATATTTCTCCAGACCCTTGATTTACATTTGCAACTTTGTAAATTTTTTGCAGTGTTCAGTCAATGACAGGTCTGAGGTCAGACAACATGTCTGAGTAAGAATAGTCCCTCTGGAAATAAACTTCTGGTCTAGGTTTGATTGAAAGTTCTCTTAGTTCCAAATTTCTTTATCCTACTGTATACAAGATTTTATTGAACAATAAGCTAACCACTTCCTTTAAAGTTTAAACTTTAAAGATTACTGTGTTGTTTACCATTTACTGTCATTGCATCTTTTTTCCATACAATTAAAGTTAATGGTGACTGAGGCTAATATTCTGCCATCTCCTTTTGTTTTTTGTATTTAAAAAATACCTCACATTTTGGAACACCATGAGGATGAGTACAGTAAATGCTAAAATAATTAAAATATTTTTTGATGAACTGTGCCTTTAACATCTAAAATACAGACTTGTCATTGGCCACAACTGGCATAGTGAAGATGACACATCTGTCACGAGGCAGCTCTATGCTTCTTCGTCCTCCCCATCCTTGTGGTAGTGACCTAACCCCTACATACCCACCCTCAGATGCAACCCACATAGAGCCAGGCCTCACTACATAGCGAGAAGGAAAATAATAACTTAATTATAGAGCTGCTTCAAAAGGTTACACTACAGCTCACCTACACCTATTCCTTCTCCCACACTCAACTGAGCTTATTATCAGATGATGCTTCTCACATAGGCCTACAGTTGAACACATGCTGCTGTGTATTTACAGAAAATTTGTCTCGTTGTAACTCGGTAAATAGCCTCAGTGATCAGAATCCATTATTGACCTCTCTTATAATGAAGTTTGGTTAGCACAACACTACAACATAATTCCTTGAATTCAGTCAGATTCGTGGTGTTTTGAAAAGTCTGTATTCAAATGAAAGAGGTGTTATGTTATATATGCTACAGGGAAAACAGAAGCAAACATGTCCAAATAAGGGAAACATGTCCATATAGAGAAGTCGGTGGCTAAAATCAAATCAATCAAATCAAATCACTTTATTGTCACACTACTGTGTACACGAGTGACAATTTACATATCAAATGTACACATAATTACACAACATAGTACTGATATACAATGTACAGTAAACAATACACACAATATAGAATACACATACACTAGATAGGGTATATAAAAATATATATGCAGTAGTTATATTTTGGAGAATATATTTGACAGTCCAGTGTGAGATAATAAGATGAAGATTAATAAAGTGCAGTGCTGATTGTTGATCGTGAGAGATCATGTGTTCAAAAGTCTTATTGCTTGGGGGAAGAAGCTGTCATGTAGTCGACTGGTGCGGGTCCTGATGCTGCGATACCGCCTGCCTGATGGAAGCAGTGAGAGCAGCCCATGAATAGGGTGGCTGGAGTCTCTGATGATCCTCCGAGCTTTTTTCACACACCGCCTGTTATACAGTATATGTCCTGGAGGGAGGGAAGCTCACCTCCAATGATGTGTCTGGCAGTTCGCACCAACCTTTGCAGTTCTTTGCGGTTGTGGGCGGTGCTATTGCCGTACCAGGTGGTGATGCAGCCAGTCAGGATGCTCTCTACAGTGCTGGTGTAGAACCATGTGAGGATGTGGTGGTTCATTCTGAACTTCCTCAGCCGTCTCAGGAAGAAGAGGCGCTGGTGAGCCTTCTTCACAACGGCCTCAGTGTGAATGGACCATGTGAGTTCCTCAGTAATGTGGACACCGAGGAACTTGAAGCTGCTGACTCTCTCCACTGGTGCTCCATTAATGGTGATGGGGCTGTGCTCTCTGTCTTTCTTCCTGAAGTCCACCATAAGCTCCTTGGTTTTACTGACATTGAGGGAGAGGTTGTGCTCCTGATACCAGCGTGTCAGAGTGTGCACCTCCTCTCTGTAGGCTGTTTCATCATTGTCAGTGATCAGACCTACCACCGTCGTAACGTCAGCAAACTTAATGATGGCATTGGAGCTATGTGTCGCCACACAGTCATGTGTGTAAAGGGAATACAGGAGTGGGCTGAGAACACAGCCCTGCGGGGCTCCAGTGTTGAGGGTCAGTGATGAGGATATGCTGCTGCCCATTCTAACCACCTGACGTCTGCTTGACAGGAAATCCAGGATCCAGCTGCACAGCGAGCTGTTTAAGCCCAGAGCCCGGAGTTTCTCATCAAGCTTGGAGGGCACTATGGTGTTAAATGCTGAGCTATAGTCTACAAACAGCATTCTCACATATTTGTTCCTTTTTTCCAGATGGGAGAGAGCAGTGTGTATTGTAGATGCAATGGCATCGTCAGTGGAGCAGTTGTTGCAGTAGGCAAACTGTAATGGGTCCAAAGAGGTGGGCAGAACAGAGCAGATGTAATCTCTGATCAACCTCTCAAAGCATTTGCTGATGATGGGGGTCAGAGCAACAGGACGCCAGTCATTTAAGCAAGTGATTTTTGATTGCTTCGGTACAGGCACAATGGTTGATGTTTTGAAGCATGATGTTTGAATTGTCACATTATAGTGAATATAGTGATTTCTCAGGGTAAGGTTATTTTTTTTAAGTATTGACTACTAAAAAGCTATAGAATAATTCCACGTTACTGACCAGGAAAAAGATACACTTTATTCCCCCAACAGTGGGTCATGTTGAACTACAGTATATATGTATTATAATGGGTGACCTATAATTGAAACATTTTGAATAAAAACTAATATAATTTAACCTGTTATCTTAATGTATCCCATGTGTGTTTATTGTGTTGACAAAACAAATTTTACAATAAATAAATTTAATTGAATTTATCAACTGATTTAATTTAAGACAGTTTTGAACAAAGTGTTTGAAACTAGCATAGATAACCATTACTAGAGAAAACAAACATCTGGGCAGCTTGACTCAAAATTTGGTAGTTACTGAGAGATAATCCTTGTGACATCTTCCACATCGGACAACTAGCCCCAGTCTCCCTTATGTGCAAAACAATTAACGAAATACTAATATTAGTTAATGGGATAACGTTGTGCAAATCCCAGAATTTAAAGTGTTATTCTCTGAAAATCACACTGTGAAACTTTTTTTTTTTTTAATTTAACTATAGTACATAGATATTAACCTACACAGGTTCTGAATGTAATTCAGGGGTACAGGTAATAAAGAGTTCCAATTTAGTCATAAAGCTGATGCCACAAGACATCTGTCCCTTTCTGTCACTCACTCGACATCGTGTCAATTGTAGTGACACAAGGTGTCTTTCTTGAGAGCTTCGCATACCTCTGAACTTGAGAAAACAGAATTTGCATGTCCCGCCCCCAGTCATACGGGTATAACAGTAGTGGATGTGCGTCTGTCAGTCAGATTTTTGTGTTCACGACTGCTTCACCCACCTCTGCAGCCTTTTCAAAACACCAGAAATCTGAATGAATTCAAGGAGCTTCTGTTGGATCTGATGGCGCATTCCAGCGGCTTTGTCCTCTCTGCACGCTGTGCAGCCTCTGCCACTGGGTGCTTCGACAGCGCTTCTCTCAGAAAGAGTGTGATTTTCTCTGAAAGAGTATATTTCCTCTAAATGAGTTTATTTCTGGTAAAAGAGCAACATACACAAGCGAGCGTTGAATGTTCTTTTCAGGACGCGTCTTTTTAAAGATGCCCATTCGCCACTGTGTAGTTCCTGGATGTGGTAGATATCTCTCCAGATCCGATGGTCATAGATGCTGCCTCATGTGCCTGGGTCATAATCACACTGAGGCGGCATTTGTGGATGGTTCATGTTCTTATTGCGAGAACATGACCATGGCAACGTTGCGGTCGCAGCTTTCGTTCTTAAAGACGAACGCCACTCTAGCCTCCCCCTGTGTCGCTCTTTCTTCCCACGGGATTGAGAACGACCCGGCCGACGGGCTCAGTTTCACCGAAACACCCACCCCCCAGCACGCTTGTTCGCTTCTGTCCGCGCTCAGGACGACGGCGGCTTGCCTCACGGCCAGTTTGCCACTTCCCTAGAGCCAGATCTGGATGACATCAACATCGGAGAGTGCTCAGGCATCTGACACTGAAGATTCGACTGAGCTGCCGCCCTCGGGCCAGCCCGCCCAGTTTGAGCTTTCCCGGGCCACTGTGAACTTTGGGCTGGTCTGGAACCCTCCATCTTCTACCCAACCCTTGCGGCTTGACAATTGGTACCTCAGCTCGGGGCGCCGCTACCAGTCAGCCCCCCCTCGGTACCTTTCTTACCGGAAGTGCTTGACGATCTGACGAGTTCGTGGAGGGCATCTTTTACTGCCCAGAACTGACCTCCTCGCTTGTCTGCTCTCACTACCCTGGACGGTGGGGTGGTCCACGGATACACGGAGGTCCCTCAAGTGGACAGGGTGGTTGCAATCCACCTGTGTCCTGAGAACACCGCCACCTCCCGGTACTCCCCTCCAAGGCCTGTAGGACAACGTCGTCACTGACTGCAAAACCTACAGCACCACTGGATAGGCCGCCTCCACCTTTCATGCCATGGCTTTCAGGCCAGCTCTGACGAGTTTCGAAGAAGTCCCTGCAGGACCTCCTCCTCTGTCTATAACCCGGAGCAAGATAAGTGCTTTGAGTCTTTTCTCAGCACCCAAGCCACAGGATGCACTTTTGCCTTCCGACACATTACCTGCTCACATTATTACCTGCAAGGCCCCAGCTGGTACGTCCAAAAGGATCATCCTGTTAGTGCCCCTTGCATGGAGCTTAGATGCATGGCTTGCGCTACCCAGCCCATCGCGTTGGCTGACCAGGGCCATTCGACTCAGTTACGCGATTCAGTTCACCAGGCTCCTGCCTCGTTTCAGCAGTATTCGCTCCACGTCAATGCGTGGCAAAACGCCTGTCCCACCATCCGAGATGAAGAAGGGTTTCTACAGCCCTTACTTCATCGTACCCAAAAAAGGTGGTGGGTTGCAGCCAATCTTGGACTTACGAGTTCTCAACCGGACTTTACACAGACTCCCATTCACAATGCTCACACAGAAGAATATCTGAACCTGGATTCGGCATCAAGATATCAGTACATGGTCCTCCCCCTTCAGCCTGTCCCTGTCCCTTCGCGTCTTCACCAAGGTCGCAGAGGCAGTCCTTGCCCCGCAACAGGGCATCTGCATACTCAATTACCTCGACGACTGGCTCATCCTAGCACACTCGAGAGAGTTACTTTGCGCCTACAGAGATCAGGTGCTCATGCACCTCAGCCGTTTGGGGCTTCTGGTCAACTGGGAAAAGAGCAAACTCTCTCCGGTCTCAATGTCAGCGCGCCTCACAACCAAGTGTGCGCAGTCAGTGCTCAGGTGCATCGCTCGCTTCAAGCCAGGTTCCTCTGAAACAGTTTCAGAGGGCATCTCCTGGGGCATATGGTACCCTCGGCCGGGGTCACACCGCTTGGGTTGATGCATATGAGACCGCTTCAGCACTGGCTTCAGACTCGAGTCCCAAGATGGGCATGGCACTGTGGCACATACCGTGTGTTAATTACCCCTTCCTGCCATCAGACTTTCAACCCTTGGATAGACCTCTGTTTTCTGTGGACAGGAGTCCCCCTACAGCAGGTGTCCAGATGTGTCGTGGTCACCACAGATGCCTCTCAACTGAGTTTGGGCACCGTGTGCAACGGGCACGCAGCCGCTGGAGATCCGCAGAGATGTGCAGTTCGGTCAGTGCTTTTATTCCTGCAAGAGAGGTTGGAGGGGAGGCTGTCCCCCTCCACCTTGAAGATGTATGTTGCTGCTATCACAGTCCACCACCACGCAGTGGACGGCAAGTCCCTTGGTAAGCACGACCTGATTATCAGGTTCCTTAGAGGCGCCCGGAGGTTGAACCCTTCCCGGCCAAGCCTGTTCCCCTCCTGGGATCTCTCAGTGGTCCTCTCAGGCCTTCAGAGACCCCCCCTACTAGCCACTTGATTCAGGTGAGATCAAAGCCCTCTCCTTGAAGATGGCCCTCCTGATCGTGCTCGCATCCATCAAGAGGGTTGGGGACCTGCAAGCGTTGTCTGTCAGCGACACTTGCCTGGAGTTTGGTCCGGCAGATGCTCACGTCATCCTAAGACCACGACCGGGCTACATGCCCAAGGTTCCTACGACCCCCTTCAGGGACCAGGTCGTGAACCTGCAAGCGCTGTCCAGTGAGGAGGCAGACCCAGCCTCTTCGTTGCTGTGTACGTGCTTTGCATATCTATGTGGACCGCACGCAGGGTTTTAGATGCTCCGAGCAGCTCTTTGTCTGCTTTGGTAGATGGCCGAAAGGGAACGCCGTCTCCAAACAGAGGTTGGCTCATTGGGTCATTGATGCTATCTCCCTTGCCTATAACAATCAGGCCGCGCCCGCCCCCTTGCGGGTGCAAGCACACTCTACAAGGTGCTAGCAGACATCTGCAGAGCAGCGGGCTGGGCAACACCCAACACCTTTGCTAGATTCTACAACCCCAGGGTTGAGTCAGTCTCGTCCCATGTTTTGTCAGGTCCAAGCCAGTAGAACTCGGTAATATGGAACAGCCGACCTGGTGTTCCGGCTGGCACCTTGAGCCCTTCACCAAGTTGATCCAGTGCGTTTTCTCTCCCAGGTTAGCCACTAAACTCTCGCTTCCTGGATGTTCTTCCTCCCTAGCCCTCTGGCCTGCGAATTCAGCATTGGAATTCACCGCCAGACCCACCACAAGTCAAATGCTCCGTGTTGGGCTCCACAGGCATAGTTCCCACACCAGGCAACTCCCTGTGATGTATTTTCCGTGGTACGGTCCCCCTGCTGGCAGGACCCATGTCTCCCTTGGGCAGTCCCTGCTGCCTCCCGGTTGCCCTGTCTGTAGTAACTCCTCCCTTGTCAGGCAGGATCTACCACCGCACCATGTCCACATGTATTGGCCACAAGTTACCTCCCCCCAGTCTGGGCAGGTTGTGGTCTCCGCAGAGCCTTTTCCCCCTGAAAGAATAGGAATGGAAAAGGATGCCTTCCCTGACACATCTATAGCGTTTGAACTCTATGACGAGAAACATAGAGAGTAAAGGCCACGACTGGCCAGCTTGCTCCCATGTCAAGTCATGCCACCTGTTCCAGTGCGGGTACTGGGAACCTAAGAGTGGTATATGATACCTTTTATTGGGGGCATTGAGGAGGGTTACTTGCGGCCAACACAGCTGCTTCTAGTACGCAACAGCCTGCTTGCACCTGTCTCAGCAGTTCGCGTAACATGGTTTAGTGCATGGCGTTTTTAAATGGACCCCTTGTGTCACTACAATCGACACAACGTTGAGTGAGTGACATAATGGGCTGTTGTAAACTCCGTTCCCTGATGGTGGGAACGAGACATTGTGTCCCCCTTGCCATGGCACTATTCCTACCACTGTAAAGTGCCGTACCTTATACTCGGCTCTTCAGTGCAAAAACCTGACTGACAGACGCACGTCCGCTCCCTTTATACCAGTATGTCCGGGGGCGGGACATGCAACTTCTGCCTGCCAATTTCACATTGGCTTTTTCTCAAGTTCAGAGGTATGCGAGGCTCTCAAGAGAGACCCCTTGTGTCACTACAATCGACACAACGTCTCGTTCCCTCCATCATGGAACGGAGGTTAACAGTAACTGTGACGTTTCTTGGTTTCCATAGTAATGGATGCGTTGCCCTGAAAAATATCCTGAAATTATATAAAAGTTTATATGGTTTTGCTGTTGAATATTCAGAGCACTAACCTTGAATGGCTTCCAGACATATGTTTTCCTTGAGCATGAAAAAGTGCCCCAAATAAGTTTTTCTTGTAATAGAGAGATTAAGAAAAGCCCTTTGAGGCCATCCTGAAAAAGAATGGCCAGTTTCATGTTTCATTGCATTTTATTATTTTCCTGAGAATTTTTAAGACTGCCTTAATCTCAACTCCCTCTGGTCATACAGTCATTCACAGACATCCTTGCCAATTGGACACTAATGCAATACAGGGATTCAAAGAACAATGCACAATATGGACAGCCATGTAGTGGAACAAGCAAGCCTATGTTAGTCAAACAATCTGCCATTGGTTTCCCTCACCTTAACAAGACAAGTTGCCAGTATCACATTTATTTACTGTACTCAATTTGCTTTTAGTAAATAAAAGAGTGAATTAGGGCTGGGTGTATGACAGAAAAAAATTGATTTTTCCATACCATGCATTCCATTGTAAACATATCCATGCTACTATATGTAAGCAGGAGTGATGTTTGTTATTTTCACATGAAAGCAAGGAATAAATATGGGGTAATGCAAATCATAGCATGATATGTCCCAATTAATGCTGAGTAAGAACTTTTTTGAGTCAGGGTTTTGTTAGACACAATGCAAAGTAGTGTTTCCATTGTTTATAAATGTCAAATAATGATGCAGTTCAACTAATGTGCTGTCACAGGTCTACATATTTGGACATGGCTCATCCAATCAAATATTATTGCCAGGGCTCGAGTTGAGGGGAGATGTGAGGGGATCCCTAGTTACAAGAAATACCAAAAAAGCATCCCCCTTGTAAAACCACCATCCTCCCTTTCCATTCCCTTTAGATTAATGCTGTCATGTATTACTTAGAATTAATCATGTAAGCTTTGAGTCTAAACTAAAAACTACTTATCAGCTAACATAGCATACTAATACACACATACAGCTACATACTACCGAACTATACTTAGACAGTTTGCTGTTGCACTGCACTGTTATGTTGCATTATTGTATGTTTTGTATGTCATATGTAGTACTACAATCAAGAAACCAGTGTATTTGCTTAAGTTTATTCTGTATATCTGACTATTAGTATAAAGAGAAGATTGTTGAAATTATATGCTTGAAAAGCCCGGCCGATGTTCACTCTAGTTTTTGCTCGACCATGATCAAGTTCACGCTTACATTTACGTTACATTTATGCATTTGGCAGACGCTTTTATCCAAAGCGACTTACAGTGCACTTATTACAGGGACAATCCCCCCGGAGCAACCTGGAGTTAAGTGCCTTGCTCAAGGGCACAATGGTGGTGGGGTTTGAACCAGCGACCTTCTGATTAGCAGCCCTGTGCTCTAGCTACACCACCACCACTGGCTTAGCCAGACAGGATTCGGTAGAAGGTTCTCGGGAGCATGCATAAAGGTCACATCCTTTGGATTTTCCTGGCAAAACCAACCCGCTCCCTTAGGAAGTCTGGGTAGGGCACACACTGGCAAAAAAGGGCGAATATTACACAAAAATTGTTACATACTGCACCTTTAAATAATGGTGATTTGCCAATCAGAATTAGATTTCGACATGTGTAAAACTGGCAGATTTCTATAGATGAAATCACCCTATCAAATCTTGTCCTTTGAACAGTCCTTTGAAATATTCTAGAGAGTGACCCTTTGACATGCAATATGGCAACCATGAGCATGCAAGCTCTCCCACTCTACCACTGCGAAAAGACGGCGGTTTTCTGGAAACACTGGCAGGTAGTTTAGCGATGCGTTGATCTGTGCTTCCTAGTGTTCACATGAAAGTTACCCCTCTGAAGGTAATGCAAGTTTTTGAAAGTGACACGCTTTTGTCTTACTTTAAAAAGAGAGAGAGAAAAGAAGGCAACATATTGCTATGACAAAAGTTCAGTTACAACGTGTACATGTTTTTAACTCAAACAATTGTCTGGGTTTCGCCTATAAAATGCTTTTGTATTGTGGTGTATTTTTATCAAGTTAAGTATACATTAATCAGGAGTAATCAATGCCATTTTATTCTACAATTATTTCTGATGGTCAAGTAGGTCTTTTCCTCTCTCTGTGTGTGTGTGTTTGTGTGTGTTTGGAGGCCTGTGCAGGAACAGAAATAGCCTCACATATGTGCTCTCATGACTGCTGAGAGAATATATGGTGGGGGCTCTTCCACAGGTGTCTCCTGTCCACTTCTTAAAATAATCAGACCAGAGTCAAAGAATAGGATGATGGATTATGGTGACATGTTTGAAGTACATTAGCCCCACCTTGTTAGAGGACATGTATTTAAGTGAACAAAAACCCAGAGATGCTTCAGTTGTTCTGCAGGCAACTCGGCTTTATGGTCTGATAATAAAGCCTATTCTTCTGAAATCAAAATCCCTAAGACTTTGAGTGATTTTTCACAAATTGGGTAGTAACTACTAAAATATGTAGAACAACAGTTACACCACTGTTAAAGCATCCTTCATAGAAACAGCCCAAACTTCCTTTACTAGTTCAGTTACTGGAGGAGAAAAAAATGTGTGTCTGTAACAGTGCAGTGGGCGAGCAATCTAGAATTTAAAAAAAAAAATTCATGATCATAACGAGATACTTTTCACAGAATTCATCATAAAATACAATAAAATAGGTTCCCCGTCTGTTGCTCACTTCGATGTTGTGTCGAAGAAGCTTTCTTTTAAAAGAGCAATACACAGCGGCGTTGAACGTCCTTTTCAGGACGCGTCTTTATAAAGATGCCATTCCGCCCCTGTGTAGTTTCTGGATGCGGTTGATTTCTCCCCACCTCTGACAATCATAAAAACTGCCTCGTGTGTCTGGGCTGCGATCACACGCAGGCAGTGTTTTATGAATGGTTCATGTTCTCAGTGCGAGAACATAGCCATGGCAACATTGCGGTCGCGGCTTTCTTTTGTCATGAGAGAGAGCCACCTCGCCTCCTTCCTACGGGATTGGGGCAGGAGCCGCGGGCGATGAAGAGGACTTGGGGATAATGACGGGTTCATTTCATCGGGTAAACCCCCTCGAACCACCCGCCTCCCTGGCACGCTTGCTTGCTTCCATCCGAGCTCGAGATGAGTGATTTCTATCCAATGGTTCATGTTCTCAGTGCGAGAACAAGGCAGTGGCAGCATTGTGGTCGCGGCTTTCTTTTGTCATGAGAGAAAGCCACTTAAGCCACCCCCCCGCGCTACTTGATTGGTCCTGCGGGCATGTGCGCTGCTCACAGCCGCGCACCCCCCGGTTCCTTTCTTCCCGGACGTGCATGACGAGTTGAGTAAGCCGTGGCTTTTAGAGTCAGTTTCGTCCCGTGTTTTCTCAGGTCTGAGCCGGTAGAACTCGGTAACACACTGACAGATTGATCGGGTATCCCCCTGTGTGTATCGTCCGCGGTACGGTCCACTTACGAAATGGACCCGCGTCTCCCTTAGGCAGTCCCAGCTGCCCTCCGGTCGCCATGTTGTAGCAACTCCCCCCTCATTGAGGCTGGATCTACCACTGCGCCACTTTCCACATTTTTCTTTTTTAGGGCATTGGGGAAGGGTACATGCAGTCTGACACAGCTGGTTGCCTTTGCACGTAGAATACCTGCCTGCTCCTGTGTCAGCAGAACACGTACACGGCTCAGCGCATGGCGTGATTTAAATTGGACCCCTACTGTCGCTTCTTCGACACAACGTCGAATGAGCGAAAGACAGGGAACGTCTATTTTACGGATGTAATCTCCGTTCCCTGATGGAGGGAACGAGACGTTGTGTCCTCCCGGCCACGTCGCTGAGCCGAGCCACTGTAGTGGCCGGACCATTTCCGGCTCCTCAAAAAAATCCTGAATGAACTCAACGTATTTCCCCGCTTTTATACCCGTATGTCTGGGGGCGGGTACGCAAATACTGTCTGCCAACTTCTCATTGGCTTTTTTCATAGATCAGAGGCATATTTGGCGCTCAAGAGAGACCCCTATTGTCGCTTCTTCGACACACCGTCTCGTTCCCTCCATCAAGGAACGGAGGTTACATCCGTAACCTAGACGTTAGCAGGTGCATATTGTGGCCATGTTTCCTAAGAGTCAATAAAGTGATGCACATTTATGTCCAGATCTATTAAATTAAATATACATAAAAAAGAAAAAAAATTATATAAAAAAAGCAATTCACACAAACCATTAACTTGAATAAACCTCTTCTATGATGAGCACATTTTCATATTTTCAAGTCATATTGATATTTTTTCTGGGGCTTAAATTAAAAAATATCATGTGGTGTCCAGAGACAGTAAAAAAACTAAATCTCATTAAAGTCTCATTAAAAGCTGACATTTCTGAATAAAGAAATGTTGGCATGTCTAGAGCAGAATAATCTTTTTATGTTATTTCTTAAAATATTAAGCAGTGAAAACATTTTGTTTTAAAATATGATTAATATTTAAACATGTATATTTAATATATAAACTTTTGGATGGTCAGTTTAACATCACAGACCACATCACAAAGACAGCCCAATCTTGCAGATTTGCATTGTGCAACATTAGGAAGATCAGACCTTTCCTGTCTAAGCATGCTAAACAACTCCTTGTCCAGGCTCATGCTATATCAAGATTAGACTACTGCAATGCTCTTCTGACAGGACTTCCTGTATGTACAATCAAATATCTGCAACTGATCTAGAATGCAGTGGTGCATTTGGTCTTCAACAAGCCCTAGAGAGCTCATGTCACTGCACTGGCTGATGAAGGTTGGTCACGGCTAGTTGATGCTCGCATGTAGAACAGCAACTGGCTTTGCACCTTCCATTTACAGTTCTCCACCTCTATGTGCCCCCCAAAAGCCTGAGATCAGCGGGTAAGCAAAGCCTCATGGTTACATCTCACAGACGCACAAAATCAATCACAATTAAAATCACTCACTACTCTCTGACTTTCCCTTCCACCATTACAAGCAGGTGGAACGATCTTACCAACTCAACCCGAGCAGCGAATCTCTTGCCACTTTCAAGAAAGATAAAAAGACACATCTTTTCTGTGAGCACTTGAACCAATCCTACTAATGCAACTGTCTCCTCTATTTACAAATAAATATTAAACAAACAAATAAATAAATACAAATCTCAATTTATTCTTTCACCACTGTCTATTCCTCTATGAGCTTCCTCTCTGCTTGTACTTCTCAGAGCAAAACGGAAACTTTATATTTAGTTTAGAGCTTTATTAATCCCCATGGGGCAATTCATTCAGACTGTCCTGGTGCTTCACATATACAAACAACACTGAATACACGTACAACAAAAATCAAAATACATTAAATATATAAGCAGAAAATAATAATAATAATAATAATTTAAGAATAAATAACTTCAAAAACATTTTTTTTTTAAATTAATAACAAAATAGTCAATTATGTTTGTTACATAAACTAATTGCCTTAGGCACAAAAGTACATTTGTAACGGTTTGTGAGAGACCTGATTGTCCTTAAACGCCGCCCAAGGGGCAACCACTCGAATTGAGGGTTCAAAGGGTGTGTGCTATCTCCCATTATTTTATGTGCCATCCTCAACACTTGCTGTTCATAGTAAAATGTTAAACTACGTAAGGAAATACACATAATTTTTGAGCACAATTTTACAATACCTTGCAGCCGATTTTTGTTCTTCATTGACAATGTAGAAAACCAACATAAGAAAGAACACGACAGAATACTTTCAACAAATGAATTATAAAACGACCTTAGAATGGGTCTCTGTACATCAAAAGAATTAAGCTTCCTCAACACGAACAATCTTTGGTGTGATTTTTCAATAATGGCATCAGTATTTTTATCGAACTTTAACATGTTATCAAAAATTGTCCCTAAATACTTATATTCCTCTACTACATTTACCTACTACATATTGCATCACTTCTCTTATTACAGCCTCCTTAGGATGATTTGCTTCTGCTGTATTCCTGATTTGTAAGTATGCTAAATGAAGAAATGTAATAAATGTAGAATTTCCAAAAGACAAAAAAAAAAAAAAAAAAGTTATTATTATATACCGTATACAGTTACCATGACATAAAATCATACTGTGATAAAAGATTTTGGTCATTTTGCCCATCCCCAATGTGAATAAGACAGAGTTTTTGGGTACACTGTTTAGATGTGATGGATCCAGGAACTGAAGTTTCTTCTACAATTGATAGCATTATTTGCCCTGGGAAAGGGCCATATGCCATTGTCTTGCCTGCCTAAACAACGCTTCACTCACAAATATGGGAATATGGGATGTTTTTCCCACTTTCAATGACTGTGCAGTGATAAACAATCCACATCCCACTCCAACCTTTGATAATTAAGGACTGTCACGCATGCCTGACCACATGGTGTGTTCTCTGTTTTGCTCTCTTTGTTCAGGATGTTGATGTGTAATCAGCCACATCACAGAACGCCATGGCCCAACTACAGGGGGTATGAGCCATATGTCCCTCACCAGTCACTCTCCAGGTTTCTAAGTGAGTCAAAAATTGGACCACACTTTTTTCCCTCCACCAATTTGTTTTACTGTATGATTTTGTGCACTCATCAGCACTCTCCAGAAGCAAGAGCAAACTCATACTGTAAATGAGCTTGGTAACTTCATTGTTGGAGATCGTTTGACCATAATTCTTAGTAATTATCATTTATTTACACCCAGTGCCATGTTGATGTGCAGTTTATTAAAACAAAAGCTTGTAGAAATGTCATCTGTATTTTGACTAGAACAGACACAGTATATTGACAATTTAATACTCAACAGCGCAACTCTATGTTACTGGTTAAAATGTTACAATTGCAAACAAGTGTAAAGCATTTTTAAATGTTATTGTATAATTGTTGTATATTGTATTGTGTAACTGAATGCAACAGCATGTTTCTGGAAATAAAAATCTAATTCTTTTGAGATTTACCTGGAACTCATCCATACACCTATACACCACACTAGACAGTCGCACTCATGATCGCAGGTGTGACGGTTGGAACAGGTGATCCTGGTGCTTTGTCAAAATCACTGAATTGTGATTGTGTGTGTGACATCAGAAAAAACACCGAAGCATAAGAAAGGCACTTATTTACACCATCATCTTCTGTTTGCCTAAAGTTCTCCAGATAACTCTGTGAAACATATACCCTTGTATCCACTGACATATAGTGAGACAAACTAAGGCATTTCCAGGTGTCTGTGGGTTTGTGGTCAGAGACATGGCTGCACAGCCTGGCTGGATGTGACTGTATGTGAAGTGCCCAGGTGTAATATTCTAGTCTTCTATGGCAGCAGTTTGTGTGTTGTGGTTGTGTGGAGGGTCAGAGGCAGTGGTTTGTTTTTATCTGAGCTCCCCCTGAGCAAAAACCCAACCATTTCATGCTCTTCAGACATCCTCCATCCGGTACTTCCTGGCAAGGTAGGCACATATTCATTTCTCCCAGATGCACAGAAGGAAATGTGTACATTTATAATCCTTTGATCATCCAAACCTGTACTGCAGTGAGTTCTACAGCACCACATGCTATCTTGATCACAACTTAATTTAGGCAACATGTTCTTAATTTTTCATTCAAAAGTCTTCAAATAGTAGAAAAAGCACAACAGAGATCTTTTTAATATGGCAATTGTTTCTCCTAGACATCAATGAGATTAAATGGAGAGAACAAATGGAGACTTTCATATGGTGCCTTGATCCTGTCATAGTGGAAAAAAATAAAAGTTCCTTCTATCTTTATCTCACAATTGTGACTTTAAGTTCATTCTAACTTTATATCTCACATTTGTGACTTTACATCTTGTTGTTGTGACTTTACATACTACAGTTTCGACTTTATTTCTCACGACAATTGTGATTTTACTTCAAGCAGTTGCGACTTCACTTCGATAAAGTACAAGAAATAAAGATTTTATTTCAAGCAGTTGCGACTTTACATTACACGTATTTAGTGCTTTTCTGACACTATTCTCCTGAACCACCATCAGTGTGCAGCATCCACCTGGATGATGCAACATCAGCACAGTACACTCACCCCACACCAGCTGTTAGTGGAGAGAGTAGAGAGATACAGCCAATGGATGGAGATCATTAGGAGGTCATGATTGAGAAGGGCCAATGGGGGAAATTTGGCTCACACTCCTACTCTTTAGTCAGGACCTCTGTGTAACGTTGCATCCAAAGGTCCGTGCCTTTTTACAGTATAGTGTCTCCGTCACTATACTGGGGCATTGGACCCACACAGACAGCAGGGTCAGCAGCACCCCCTTCTGGCTTCACTAACACCTTGCAGACTTGACTTTAGTGAAGTTTAAGATTACATTTATTTGATGAATATAGAACAGAAAAGTAATGTTTCTCTTTGGCGTAGGCCCCGTCTGGTGGTCCGAAGAAGTTGTACTCAGTACCGTCATATCCTGCCAGAGATAGGAGGCAGGGGTGAGGAGCCTACCCCTGTGCAGGACGGGATTCAACTGTGAACGTCTGATGTCGCAATTGCAATTCTCGCAATTGCGACTTCTTAGGACTTTACACTTTATTTCTTATCATTCCAAATCTATTGTCAAAACTGTGAGATGTAAAGTTACAATTCTGAAATGTAACGTCATAACTGCAAAAGTCACAATGACAAAGTCACATTTGTGAGAAAAAACTTATCCTGCCAAGGCTTCACTTTTGCTTAAGTGTCCTGCTTTTCAGACTTTTCTTGAGAAAGAGACTCCAGTTTCTTCCATGTGTTTCTTGAGTTTTAGAAGCAATTTCAACAATGTCATAAACTGTGCTCAGATTTGCCAAGATACCAAAGTCTGCAATCGTAAGTCAGATTTCAATTTGAACTCCAAAACTTCTCGTCAAATACTTCCTACAGCAAATTACTTAAACTGTATGCTATCAACATTAATCTTATACTAATCTTACACTCTTTTTGACAACAATTGTATCATTTGTGTCTATCTTTATCTCTCCTAAAGAATTTTAGAGGAAATATCTGAGGAAAAAGTTGATACTTAAACAAAACATAATTGAGAAGTAAATTTCTTTTAAAGAGGAACTTCTGAGCAATAAAATTATTTTGGTTTAGAGAGACAGAACAGGGTTAAATGGGGAGCTGTGTGTAATAATGACAATATGACCATCATGCCTGTGATAACGATTGAACAGAAATACACTCAATTTAACAGTTCAATCACTTTTCATATATTTTTACATTATGTGTTCATGATACCTGATATTAGGAAGTTTTGTTTCAGCATTTAAAAAAGGTTTAGAAATTGTTGCCATATTGTTTCTTAAATTAGAGAACACATGAATCAGTCCACACACAAACACACTTGAAAGTTAATAGTATTGTGTTGTGTATGCAGTACTGTTAGAAAGACTCAAGAGCATTACTATGCTTGGATTTGGCTGCCAATTAAAATGCCCATGTGTGTGAGCAGTGTGTGGGTATGGGGCCGAGCTCTTTCACACAAGAAAAGCATCAGGGGATCATTAACATAAAGATAATCAGAGACCTGGTCATTGGGCATGTGACTCTGTGTGTGTGTTTTGGGAGCGGGTTTAGTCATTCTAGAAATAGAGGTTTTATCACTGAAATGGACCGTGTAGACTTGGGAAGCTAGTCTTCAGCATGTTGATTCATTAAATTTGTATCAAGCGATGCATTATATGTGATCTATTTCTGTGTATGTGTAGCCTATGACACAGGTAATTTTATTTTTCACAATATGACCAATCTGCCTGGTGTGACGTGTGAAAATGGTGGTGTTCTCCATCAGCACCTTCATTACTTGGCCTGCGTGATATGGCCGCCCACCCTGCATGCCTCTGTGAGTGACTCTGATTGGTGAGGAACAGGCCATGTGTGGGCAGAGAGGTGTCATTCTCATATTAGTGGCCTCACGCTGTGTGTACCTACACCCTGCCGTCCATTCCATATCTCAGGGATGATGATAATGATGCTGATGATGCCCACATAGTGTGGTCAAGGAATGTTTCATCCATTACATCTCCTGTAGCCACAGATAGAAGTGAGATGTGTAAGCATGCACGCACAGACACGCTCATAGACACTTGAATGGGGGGACGTTAAGGACGCAAAACAGTATAAACACACTTAGGCAAGCACCCACATACTGTATTCAGACATTCACTAACTGAACTGCTATCTATCCGTCTATCTCACTGTGTCAATAATTATTTACCTGACAGAGAGAGAGAGAGAGAGAGAGAGAGAGATGTAGTGAGGTAAGAGGGAATTCCTTCTGCATAGTTTCTTTCACAACTTTCCTCTCCTCACAGATGTAAATAACCACACGGTAGGAGGTGTTACTCTTCTTTTTGCTGTGATGTCACAGCGAATGTTTAGAATGACATAAAGATTAAAAATGACATCAACATTAATCCAGTCAAAGAGACTGTGGGTTGTCTATCTAGAAGCACCACAAGATGTCATTTTTTGTTCTAAGGAGAATTTCTTGGTGGGTGATTCAAGAGGCACTTGACTACTAGATAATGAGAAGAAGAAAAAAAAAAAACTTCTTCAAACTATGTTTCATATATGTTTAAACATTTATCAAATGCCCTGAAATAAAGGACTGGTCATGGCCTTGATAAACTTTCAAGTGGATTTCAGTAAAATTCTGGGAATTTTTTTAATATTGTGTGTGATGGACATTTTTCTGTTTTTGGAGAAAATATTTTATAATCCACTTGTTGTGGACATGCTAACACAACAATTAACCTAGTACTCAACTAACTTTGATTACGGAGTTAAATTTAGAAATTCAAATGCAATTGATTGTTTCAGAATTTAATTGTCAAACAATAACCATTTTTATAATGACTCCCAATAAAGCTACTCTTAGATCAGAATGTAAAAATATTTAAACTTCAAACTGTCTGGTGTGCTCCTCAGTCAATTTTCATTTCCATGATAACTAATTATAATCTTTTTTATTCTTTTTTAATTTTGTTGTTGAGAAATTCAGTTGTTTTCTAAAATACATCATTGGCATGATGTTCTGACAGTAGACAGCAATATTGGGGACAGTGATTTTTTGCTATTAAAATTACATTAAATTAAATTAAATAAAATACCAAAAGATTTGAAAATCTGTCAAATTAACAAAGATTTCAACACTCTTAAAAATAGGTAAAAAGTAACTAAAGAAGCACAATATAATGTTTTAAATGGTTAAAAATAATAAAAAATAAGACATTTCTTCAAAATAAACCTATATGACATAAAAATTCCCTCAATTGAAGAATCACCCCTTTACTTGAAGAAAGGATTTTTGTTGTCCAACTATCAAAGCCCTCCTTTAAGAAATAAATCAAAGACCAGCAGTCACGACATTCAGTTGTACACAAGAGCATTTTTCCAGATACAACATGGCCATAGTCATAGTCATTCATGTAGCCAGAGTAACAATCTATTCACCCTACAATTTTTGTGACTTGTACACAAATAAACAGTAAAGCTGTGTTAAATATGCAGGAAGGGATACTGACACCATAACTGACGTAAATGTAGAAAGTTTTACTAGGAGCTCATGTGTTCAGATTTCTTGGATGTTTTTGTTCACACAATGAAACACAGCTGAGACAGAGCACTAATACTGCAGAACTAATTTAATGTCCACCTGTTTTCTATAAAGTTTTCATTACCTCTGTATAAAACCTGTCTCACCATAGTCTCTATGGCCACAGATGACAAGAAGAGATGTGAGGAGTCTTCACCCTGAAATTGTATTATCACATTGTACAGCTCCCAATGGAGTGTGGAAACCTGTTAGTGAGACATGCGATGTTACACACTCGCAATACTCCAGCCCAATAATCAATTTCTTCATTGGTATTTCCAAGAATGCAACTGTCTGACCTTGGAGGAAGTGCATACTCTGTCTGTTGGGGTGAACACAGCCATTAAGTCAAAATGTGCAGGCCACATGCACTAAACAATGTATATGTAATTTATAAACTAGCTCATTTCTTTAGTGGTTCCAGAACAATAGGCTGCATCAGCAAAGCAATAGGATAAAGTGAATCTCATGTGAAAATCATTTTAGAAGCTTTTTTTTGTGATAACTATATACAAAATGTCACATGATAATGCACTCGGTTTTACTGTCCCACAAAGCAGTGAAAAACTCAGAAATGATTTAATCATTATTATTTGTATTTTTTTTTTTATCTATTTTGACTTGGAGGTTTCTCTGAGTCTGAGCATACTGCCAAACTTGTCTGTCACAATGCAGAATATAGTAAGTTAAGTTTCTCAAACTTTTTATTGCCAAGGATCCTGAGATATGACGATCTCCTTGCGATCCCCTTAAATATAAAGGCAGACATATAGATTCACATTAAGACCAATTTATACTGTGGGAAAAATAGTAATATTATTAGACAATAGAAGAAACACCCTAGGAAGACACAAGGGACAATAGTGCCAAGAAGGAGAAATAAACCATTGTAGATAAACACAAATCAATGTTTTCTTTTCTTAAAAAAAACACACACACACAAAAATAACCAAGCTAAAATCTTGTTTACAGTGAAGCACTCTCAATGGAAGTGAATGGGGCTAATTTTTGGAGGATTTTAAGGCAGGAAAGTAAACTGTATAATTTTATAAAAGCACTTACATTAATTGTTCTTACTTGAGCTGTTAAGTTGCTTAAATCATAATTTTTACAGTTGTTTTAGGATTTAAAGCTAATTTGATATGCATTGTTGCATATTGGATATAACTGTACGCTGCAAAGGTTTGCAAGCCATTTGATCACCTTAAAATCATGTTACCATGCACATTGTTTACATCTTGTGGCAATGCTTTTGAAACAGTGAGGGGCAAGTTGTTTTAATAATTGTGCCATGTTTGCGTGTTACTTCGGCTGCGACTTATCCACAACCCTCCCGCAATCTAGTTTACGTAAATAGGCGCAATTTATTGAAATTGCTATGTATTTAATTTAAGCCATTATCATTCCTTTCTTTGCAACTTTCTTTCTATATAAATTAGGCTTATTATAGATTGTGCTTTATTCACAAAAAATGTCAGCCACAATTGATATTGTGCTTTACCACCAAAAAAAAGGAAGCGTTACAATAAATTGCACTTAAAAGATAAAAGATCAAATTTATCAGAAGTAATTATTCAAATTATGATCAAATGATGGCAAAGTTATAACCTGGAATACATTGTATCCAGATGCATGTTTTAGTAAAGTGCACTTTCTGCATGTTAAAGGGATGATTCACATGTCTGGATTACAGTAATGGGGTAATGCCCTACAGTCCCAGCAGAGTGTATCAGATGACTATGATCTGCCTATATCCTACAGCGTTCAGAATTGGTCCGTAAGATCAGAATTGCGCATGAAAAAGCTCTACAGCCATTTTGTGGGTACACTGTTTCCTGATCTGCATAATTCCTAGTGAATAGGGCTCTAAACCAGAGCTGGGAAAAAAAGCACTTCTTTTACTGGACGCAATTCATTCTTATTTAATCCCCCTTGAGTATTTTAATGTTTACTGATTGGCCCCATTCATTACCATTGTAAGTGCCTCACTGATTTTTGCCTTTTTAAACAAAAGAAATGGGCAATTCGAAATTATTTTTGGTGTTTATCAACATTATGCCACAAATGGTGATGATTGAGCTTAACTTGTCTTACACCAGGAATATTCCTTTAATAAAATATACATTCTTGTTGACTGTATTATGCCCTAACCCAAACAATAACCCTGAACCTAACCATCAGTGGACTAAATACATCATGTAAGAGGGAAAATACAACCTCAAAATCACACTCACAATTGT
Organism: Moxostoma hubbsi; assembly: GCA_032164185.1. Taxonomy (NCBI): domain Eukaryota; kingdom Metazoa; phylum Chordata; class Actinopteri; order Cypriniformes; family Catostomidae; genus Moxostoma; species Moxostoma hubbsi. The sequence continues at coordinate 17,813,929 of JAVLUX010000004.1, read as the reverse complement.
TTATATTAACATGATTCCTGCTTCTCATGGGACCAAAACCTGTCTCTCTGAGATTGCTGTCACAACACACTTTGGTAGTAGTGGTAGAGGCAAATGTGTTCACCCTTGAATTAACCCCTTAATTTACCCCTGGTCTAAAGGACCTGCTTTCGGTCACAACTCAAAATGTGTAACCTTTGCTTGTTGGTATAATGGGTAAACCATGAGAGCAACATAAAATACTTAAAACATAACATTAAAGCATCCCTAATATCCGAAAGAGTGCCCAGGGCGAAGCCATGTTTGTCATTCAACATTGCTCAACAAGTTTCCAAGAGTAACTTTTAAAACTCCACATGTAACACCTTAACCATATGTTTAGAGGAAGAATCAACATAATATGTCCCAACATATTTAAATATTTAAAATATGCCTTGCTTTAAGACATGTTTAATTTTGGAATCATACTGTGATTGAGTTTCTCACAGGCTGTTTTGCACCTCCTATTGCTCCTATTACATTGACTGAAAATCAGCTAGATACTAATTCATTTTCACAGGCTTTTTTCGAGCAGCAGATGTAAAAACATTTCAGTTTGATTGAGCTTTAGACATGTGGTTTCAGTCAAGTCTGAAGTATGCACATTGTTCACTCTTTAAAAGTCTTCAATTCTCTGTGGTGAGACAAATAATTCCCAGCCCAAATCTTTCCACCATTCCTCATGCAGTCAACAATCGATTCCTGTTATGATTCTGATATGATAGCCAATTTGTAACAAATACTGTAATAAAATATTTTTGTATTGTAATGTTCCTCTTTTTATCATATTGTTCTCAGCTTATTGACGTTAGAGGAAACAAAGTCGTTAGAATAGTGCACGATGCCTGACCTCCACATACTTATTTGATAACGATAAGCATTGAGGAATGTGGAAAAAGAGACAGATCTTTTGTGCCAGAGGGCGATACAAGAGATAAATCCTGTGAGGAATTCACGAATGTCAAATTTGGTTAGAACTAAGTCAAGTGTTTTAAACTTTTCATGATAGAAACTAGTTTACCAGCATGACTGAACATATGTTGATTGTGATTTATGGGAATATTAATGATCAGTGACATCTGAATGGGCCGGAGGTTCTACAGACTGTCCAAACTTTGTATGGGAGACCAGAGCCACAGGTTTCAATTAGAAAATGTTGCTTATTGCCTTCTGATCCTGCTAGAGAATTGTGTGATGCTGCATCTATTGAAAACAAAATATGCATGACTCTAAATCCTTCACTGAATTAGCTACAGCAAAAATTGCGAAACTGAGATTTTAATGCTTTAGATTCATATTTTGATGTAACAGAAGGATATGATTTCAGCTTGCAAGCAATTTGAATTGACATCATGAAATGGGGACTTCAAGTGATTTTCTAAACTTAATCAACTGCAAACTACTCTCATTTCTGTCATTTCCTCAAGAGCCTGTGCCTTGCCAAAGCCATGTGCCTAGCTGCTCTGACTGGATGCATTGTATTTTCCATATAAAGCCGATCCAAAATAGCCTGCATGTTGTAATTAACATCAAATTGTCCATATCAAAGACGGAATGTTCAGCAGATTCCCTATAAACCAGATTTTAACCAAAGTCTAATAATATTCTCTACTGTTAATGTGAAATACAAACTCTCTAACCATTTAGAAAATGACAAACACTTTGGTCCCTGTAAAGTCAAGGAACAAGAGGATGTGATTGTATGTTGAGAGGGGATTTCTACAGCTTTAGAGAAGCCAATCTCAGATCCTGGAAAACCGCTCAAATCCACAGGGAAAGTAAATTGGAAAAAAAAGAATCCTTATAGGAAGTTTCAACAGCTGACAGAAATGGTTAAGCTCTTTTCCTGCGCCGCTGATCTCTGCAAAAACACTTCACAGTATCAGGTCTTTTCATTCTTAGACACAAGGTGAAATGTTGGAGGATGTGAGGTGTGAAAACATCTTTAAAACATAGTGCACAGCTGGCCATAATTCATCCCAGTATATTCTCTCTCACTCTCGCGCTTTGTTTTGATTAGGAAATAATGAGTGGTAAATAACGAGTACATGCAAATTAAAGCTTTTGCAGATTAAATTGTGTGGGTTTCATGGAAGAAGCGTGGCCATCTTTACACAAATACAGGACATTTTGGGGAAAATACATGGGTAAGTACAAAGCTGCTCCAACATACTCAGGGCCAAACCATAACTATTTTCCCTCTGGCTCTCTTCCAGTTTTCCCATTCTTGACTGCAGGTATTGCAGTTTGGAAAATTTGTATTGTGGCTTTCTGTTTATATCATCAACAGCATCAAATATAAATGTCATGACATTATTTCTGGGACAACTATAACAGCATACCTTATTCCCTGATGATGTGAATGACTCACCAATTCAACCTTGATGGGCATGAGACCTTCCACTTGAATGATGTATCTAATAGAATGAGGCCTGCAATGACAAAAAAATTAGATGAATGAGACACTAATTCAATGCTCATTATAGACATTTGGCCTGAAAGGTCTTACTTAAAAGATTAGAGTTTTTATGCATTATCTGTAGGTAAATATTTTATTTTATGAATGTATCATAGGAAATAGATTGTTTTGGAGATTGGAGTGGTTTTGATGTTTAAGTTGGATGGCAAGGAGAATTTCCTCCCCCCAGATCTCTGCACAACCTACAAAGGAACATGCACAATTTTGGGTTAATCACCTTTGGGTTAATCATCAATCAATGGCAACTATATATACAGTGGCCCCAAAATATGTTTGAAATATTTTGTGCACTTAAGTCACAGTTTAAAAGTGAATGAATTAGATAAAAAATATCAAACAAAGTGGCATCAGCAACCAAACGATGCTTGACCCTTGCTTAGAGCTAACTTTTCTCAAGTTAACTTTTCAACCAACTTGCCCCAGGTGTGATGTTTAGCTCCCCTCAAGTTCACACAAGTGCTCTAGCATAAATTATCACAATATTCATCACAGTAACTATAGATACAGTATATGTAACAAGTTTGATAACCACAAAGTGTCACAATACTTTTGTCTTTAATTTTAAACAATTTAATTTATATATACTGTACATCACTTAGTTTGGATATTTTATTATCTAACCTAAAGACATTTTAAAGTGTTCAAATACTTTATGGGGCCACAGTATATAAAATACTATACACATACTTTATACTGTATACACTAGATGCATATACTTTATACAGTACATATGTAGCTAAATATGGTAACTATGTACAGCAGCTCAGGGAGCCAATAACATGTGGATGCTTTTTTCCCCTTCATTCCTTTTCTAAAGATACCTTTGAAGGAGAGCAGCGAACTGAGGAAGGCTGGAGGTTAACTAAAGGCTAGAGTGATACTGGAGAGTTCTGAGACAGGCTGGTTTAACCTTTTCACATGTGAGTTTCTATTGTACTGACGGACCCTCCAGTGTGAGTTCTTTAATGCGCACTGTAAAAACAAAAACAAAAAAAAAATCTAGGTTACCGTTGTAACTCCCGTTCCCTCCTGGAGAAAGAACTCACATGATTCCAGCTGGGGCCAAACGTATTCACGTCGGGGTAGGTGTCCTTGGAAAAAGACACCACAGAGACCACACCCTGCCCGAAGTGGAGGTAATTGTGTGGAAATACGTCACATGTTCTTACGAGTATTGTCAGCAGTGTCGCATGTGGAGAGGTACCCATGGTAGGTCCTACACGGAGGGGATGGAGCCCTACAATCTTGATGACCGGTGGCAGAGGGGACTCTCTCCAAGGGGAGACACGGGTCTACTATCACGGAGACCGTACCAAGGAAGATTACGTAATATGGGGTTACCGACAGGGAACCAACACATATGGGGCACCAATCCCAGTACAGGGGGTGACCTGAACAGGGCATACTGACACAAGTACTGGGCCTCTAATTTCTCCACGAATTTGCTTTCCACAGGTGCTGAGGGAGGAATCCAGGGTTCACCGATCCAGGGAACTTACGTGGATGAAAGAGCGCACGTCTTGCCCTGGGGAAGGGGAAAGGCTCTTGTGTGCCAGCGGTACACCCGGCCGGTAGTCCCGCGACTTACCTGTTGCCTGTCAACCCGGAGATTGTAGAACCTCGCAAAGGTATTGGGTGTTGCCAAGCCTACTGCTCTACAGATGTCTGTTAGAGAGGCGTCATTGACTACGGCCCAGGAGGAGGCTACACGCTTAGTAGAGTGCCCTTGTAGTCCCAGATGGGGACAGGCCTGGTATTCCGAAACAGACAAAGAGCTGCTCAGAGTGTCTAAATCTCTCTGAGTGGTCCAAATAGATACGCAAAGCACGTACCAGACACAGCAAAGACAAGGCAGGGTCTGCCTCCTCCTGGGGCAGCACTTGTAGGTTTATCACCTGATTCTTGGGATCACTTGGGATTCGTGGGAACCTTGGTTACATGGCCTGGCCAGGGTCTCAGGATCATGTGATAGTACGCCGGACTGAAATCTAGGCATATATCGCTGACAGAGAATGCTTGCAGGTCCCCAACCCTCTTGATGGAGTTGAGCATAGATAGGAGGGCCGTCTTTAAGGAGAGGGCTTTCAGCTCAACTGATTCTGGGCTTGAAAGGGGCTCCCTGTAGGCCCAGCAGGACCACAGAGAGGCACCACGAGGGAATGAGGTGCAGCCTAGGAGGATTCAACCTCCTGGCGCCTCTAAGGAACCTGATGATCAGGTTGTGCTTTCCTAAATTCTTACCGTCCACTGCACCGTGGTGTGCCGCTATAGTGGCTACATACATCTTAATGGTACAGCGGGACAGCCACCCCTACAACCTCTCCTGTAATAAGGAAAGCACCAACCTGACTGCACAACTCTGTGGGTCTTCGCCTTGGGAAGAACACAATTCGCGAATAGGCGCCACTTCAAGGCGTACAATCGACTGGTAGAAGGGGCTCTGGCCTGAGTGATTGTGTCTACCACCACGGGTTGTAGGTCGCTTAGATCTTCCGCGTCCTGTCCAGGGGCTCGACGTGGAGGTTCCAGAGGTCTGTTTGCAGGTGCCAGATCGTGCCTCTTCCCTGAAAAAGAAGGTCCTTCCTCAGGGAAATTTGCCAGGGAAGGGCTGTCGCGAGGAGCGAGAGTTCCGAGAACCAAGTCTGGGTGGGCCAACAGGACCTGTTCCTCATCCTCCATGACCTTGCACAACGTCTGTTCAAGTAGGCTCACTGGGGGAAACATAAACTTGACAAACCCTGGGGCCAGCTGTGCACCAGTGCATCCGTGACGAGGGGGACTTTGGTTGGGGAATACCACAGCGGGCAGTGGGAGGATTCCCAGGAGGCCAACAGGTCTACCTGTGCCTCGCCGAATCGACTCCAAATCAGCTGGACCACCTGGGGGTGGAGCCTCCACTCTCCCCTGAGCATTACCTGCCATAACATTGCATCCACTGTGCGATTCAGTTCGCCGGGGATTTGAGTGGCCCGCAGTGACTTGAGCCGCTGCTGGCTCCAGAGGCGGAGATGGTGGGCGAGTTGCGACATGCAGGGCAAGTGCAAACTGTCTTGGCAGTTTATGTATGCTACCATTGCTGTGTTGTCCATCTGGACCAACACATGCTTGCCCTGGATCAACAGCCAAAGACTCCACAGGGCTAGCAGTACCACGAGCAACTCAAAGCAGATGATGTGCCAAAGCAGACGAGGGCCTGTCCGGGAACCTGCGGATGTGTGCCCATTGCAAACAGAACCCCAGCCCAACTTGGAGGCATCTGTTGTGATGACGACTCACCTGGAGATCTGCTCTAGGGGAACCCCTGCCTGTAGAAATTCCAGGTCCGTCCAAGGGCTGAACAAGCGGCGGCAGATCAGCTGCTGAACCTGGGCGGGCACCTGGCAAACTGAATTGTGTAGCCGAGTTGGATCGTCCTGGCCTGCTCCTGGACCACCAACATGGACATCGCCAGCCCAGGGCCCATGCTGTGACCTTCGTTGCTCATAGGGTGAGGTCGGTCACCAAGTGCAGCTCCTGCATTACTCCCGGGTCAGGAACACACTTGTGCTCTTTCAATGCCTTGGCCTGGTGGACCTGCAGGAGGGCTGTGGCATGCAGGGCAGAGGCGGCCCTCCCCGTGGCACTGTAAGCCTTCGCCATCAGAGACGACATAGTCTTACAGGCCTTGGATGGGAGCCTAGGATTGCTCCGCCAAGTGGTGGAGCTCTGTGGGGACAAGTGCACTGCAATCACCTGCTCTACCTGGGTAACGCCCGTGTAGCCCCTGGCGCCTAGCCATCGAGAGTGGTGAGGGGAGCAGAACTTTGCACGTTCTACATGCACTTCCGTGAAGAAAGGCACCGGGGCGGAGCATGGCCGTGAGTGGCGCTCCGATCCCAGGAAACAATCATCAAGCCGTGAGTGGCGCTCCGATCCCAGGAAACAATCATCAAGCTGCGAGTGTTCAGAGGCAGGGTGGAGGGTTCCACTCTAGGGTTCACACATGGAAGCCCGGGCAAGCATGGCCATCAGCACAGCATCAGCCTCAGACTGGGCAACCACAACCGAAGACAGAAGCCCAGCAGAGTCCTCCGCATTGGACCGAAGCAGACAGCTCTCCGATGCTGCTATTGAGATCTCATCCTCTTCCTGAGTGCCGAATGAGAGGTTGAACCTGCTCTGAGGCGGGCTGCCTGACTCATCCCAGAACTCAACCAGGGCGCACAAGCGTGCTGGTGAATGTGAGGTCCGTGGGCATTCACCCGGCGGAGTTATTTTCTTTAAAGTCCCCAAATCGCACCCAGCGCTAACCGCGGACAAAAGAACCGTGGCGGGTAGCGGCTGGAGTGGCTTTCCCTCTAAGGAAGGAAATCCACGATCGCAATGTGACCATGGTCATGCTCTCAGAGTGCAGGCATGAACCATCCACGAATGCTGTTTCAGCATGTCTGGAGCCCAGACACATAAGGCAGCGATCGTGACTGTCCGTTGGTGCCCACTCTTTAAGAGAATATATACTCTTTAAGAGAAAATATATGCTCTTTTAGCACTCAACGCATGCTGCCGAAGCACCCAGGGGCATTCTCCGCACTTATCTGTGCGAGAGTGGAGAAACCGCTGTGATGCACCATAGAATCCAACAGTCGCATGAGACAGTTGCTTTCTTACATACGCAAATGTATTGGAAGTGGAATATATCGACACCGCTCGGCTTTAAAGAGAAAATCTGAATGAGTGGTTGCACGCCATCTTATTTTATACCCATATGTCCGAGGAGTGGTATGCAAATTCCCCTTGCCAATTTTCATTGGCCTTTTCTCAAAGATCAGATGGGTTTGGGGCTCCCAAGTGTGACCCCTAGTGTCACTACATCGACACAATGTCAAGTGAGTGACAGATAGGGAACCTACCTTACACTTCACAACAGATGCACTAATAGTCAGATTATATATTATCTAACATATAATGTGGTTTTTAGATGTTTTTAATGAATGATTATGATAGATAAGATGTGATCATGATATCAAACATGACATAGAACATGCCCCCCCGTCTCTCAGACGTCCTCGAGGACCCAGAAGGCCCCATGTACATACAGGGATGATGACTAAACACCTGGAAACTAAGATGGGGAACAGATGGATGTGATCAGGGCAGTGAATCATGGGAATTGTAGTATGAGTCAAACTAAAATAGAAGACAGTGTACATAAAAGTCCTTATAAAACAGAACGGTGACAGACTGTGGCAATTAATGTATATTTTTGCCATGTTCTTGTTTTATCGTTATCATGTCCCTCCTCCCTCCCTCCAAAAATGTTTTATCCCACTCCTGCCCTGTGTCACGGTTATGCTAAACACCACTGCATGAAACAGAATGCCTGACTAATGTTCATTGTTAAATTTTATTTTTTCATTGTTTTATTAAATTGGCATGAAGGAGTTGCCAAGTCTTTCTCCAAATCTGGAGAAATACTGTCATTTACTCCTGTGTCATTGCATTATTTTTGTAGGATATGTTAATTTCTTAGCCAAAATATTTGGAAATATATGAATTATGGAATTCAGAGGTTGTGCAAAAAAAGTTTGGGCACCTCTGTTATAGACATTACAGCTGATTTTCCGTAAAGCTGAATAAACAAGTCTTTTTTAAAGTTATGGCCAGCATCATCCAATCCATGGGTCACCATCTTACCAGAAACTCCACCGGCTGCCCTTACTTGCACATTATACATTATTCAAAGATGTTAAAATATAATTTTGCATTATAAAATTCTGAATCTATGAACTGATTATGATTGTCCCATATCTGCCAAACATGTTGAGTGGTGCAAACATCCTCTGCAGACTGAATTTGAACTTCTGGTCAGATTTCAGGAGTGAATGGACTAGGCTGCAGAGAAAGCAATGGTATGCACCCTTGCTCCCTATTAAATAAATTACTTAACCTCTAGTGTTCTCTCTGACTGCACTGGTCAGAACAGTTTGAAATGCACCTTATTTTCAACCAAACTTCATATAAAGCCTCGGAGGCACTTTTTTTGTCACTGTACCTATAGTCGCACTCCACAGAAATCAAGGTAATCCTTAACCCTTAAATGACAGTGTAGGGTGTTGTGAACAGTACCAAAATGGTTTATATTCATTTAAATTATGCAATGTGGACATGAGGTCGCATGAGGATAATGGAAACAAGTAATTCATAAGACTCCAGTGGTTAAATCCATATCTTCACAAGTAATATAATGGGTGTGGTTGAGAATCAGATAAAAATGTAAGTCCTAATTACTCTAAATCTCCACTTTCACTTTTACATCTGAAAAAAGTCAAAGTGGAGATTTAGAGTAAAATATGACTTAAATATTGTTCTGATTCTCACCCACACCCATTATATTACTTGTGAAAATATGGATTTAAACACTGGGTTACTTCTATGTTCCCTTTATGTGATTTTTGGAGCAACAAAGGTCTGTTTCACCATTCACTTTCATTGTATGGACTTACAGAACTGCGATATTTTTCTACAAATCTTCATTAGTGTTCTGCAGAAGAAAGAAAGTCAAACACATCTGTGATGGCATGAGAGTGAGTAAATGATGAGAGAATTTTCATTTTTGCGTTATCATTTCCTTTAATGTCACTGGCTTATTTCAAAAGACATTCAGACAGCAGTAAAAAGGCGACAGGGCTATGATTTTTGGGGTAGTTAAAGAGACAAGGAAGCTATAAGAAAACCGTTCCCAACAGAACATTGTGCGCTTCAGCCACAATACTTTTTTATAGGATTTGTGTTACCAAAAAAAATCAAAAAATAAAAAAAAAATCAAAAATAAATATATATATATATATATATATATATATATATATATATATATATATATATATATATATATATATATATTCCCACATAGATTGCAGAGACAATGGACCTGCTGATGGAGAAAAATATGGGTCTGCACGTGCTGACCCAAGTGCAAGGTTGACAATCTGTGGTCACACAGTTTAGCCACAGTAGAATTGGGACAATTCAGTTTGCTTAATTAGTGTCTCTGGACATTCCCGAAAGGGGCTCAGACGCCAGTGTGGTGCTTTGATTGCTTCCAGTAATTGCTTTTTGTATGTATGTATGAGTCCATAGGTTTATATGTGTATTTATAGGGATTTCTGTACTTAACCGGACAACAATTTAGGGGAATTCAGACATTTATGATACCTCACATAATGAAATGTTCTTCAAACTCAGTCACAGATATACTGAACAAAATATTTTGGTACAGTATACTTTCATGCCATGCAGGCAATGTAGGGTTACTAGGTTACCCTGTACGTTTCAAATTTTTTTTTTTTTACAGTGAAATTGTATGATAATTCATGAAAGGAATACTTCACCCAAAAATAAAAATTGCATCATCACTTAGGCCTACACCACCCCAGGTTATTGGCACGGTATATTTCAAGTCTTTTGAATAAATGTGATAGTTCTGTTTGAGAAACATACCAAAATGTAATTTTTGAATTATCTTCATTGCCATTGCTCATGAATATCACTTGTGCTTGTGTTCCATTTAAAATTGGTACCTTTAGACGTGCTTCAGTTTTTAAATACTCGACTACTACGATGCTCTTTTCCACACAAAAAAATATCATATGGCTTCAAAAGACTTGTAATATAGTGCACCACTAGTATGGACTACTTTTATGATACTTTATGGTGCTTTTTTTGTCTTTTTGTTGCTTGGCATTTAAAATCATCATTCACTTTCGTTGTTTGGAAAATAGCTGCTTGGACATTCTCTCTGTTGTTTTTTTGTTGTTGTTGCCGTTGTTGTTTTTTTCATGGAAGATTGAAATTAATACTGGGTTGGAATGACAGGGGGTGAGTAAATTATAAAAATGTTCAGTTTTGGGTGAAATATTCCTTGAATTAAATTAAGCAAGATATGCACAACAAATTATGCTTTACACATTACAATTGCAATGTAATGCAGTGCTATGCTGCTGATACGTATCTATATTGAAAATCATGTATTATTATTCACTAATAAAAATACATTAGGTCCATGGACATGAAAATGATTCTGTACATTATCTACAGCATATTGTATAAATGTCATTTTATTGCATTGTTTGTTTGGCTTAACAACCCATCCATGTTCCTGTTGACTCATAAGCTCAGTCTGGAGTATCACTCAGCTGCAAGTCACAAACTAGAGAAGGCTTATTTGAGGGAGTGTCTACTGTCTGGAGAAACTAATTACCAATTAATTGCAATATGCCTCTGTGGGACAAAAACGATTTTTAGACAATTGGGAAGACCTGTGCTGCATGACAGTGCTGCATGACAGAGAAGTTGTACAACATATATTAATCAACAAATGTTGTCTCTTTAGTATCATTCTCCCAGCTGTACTCACACCTGTGGGGCTGGTTCTCTTAGATCAGTTGGAAAGTATCACAACCACACCAACACTAATAATATACTAACGCACAGGGAATTACATTTGGAGTAATACTATGTTCAGTCTAATTGTGTTACTGTGGAGATCATCAAGAGCACCAAATTCCTTGGTGTTCACCTGGCGGAGAACCTCACCTGGTCCCTTAACACCAGCTCTATTACCAAGAAAGCCCAGCAGCGTCTCTACTTTCTTCAAAGGCTGAGGAAAGCACATCTACCACCCTCCATCCTCACTACATTCTATAGAGGGACTACTGAGAGCATCCTGAGCAGCTGCATCACTGTCTGGTTTGGGACTTGCACCGTTTCGGACCGCAAAGCCCTGCAGAGGATAGTGAGGACAGCTGAGAAGATCATCGGGGTCTCTCTTACCTCCATCAAAGACATTTACAAAAAACACTGCATCTGCAAAGCCACCAGCATTCTGGATGACCCAACACACCCCTCACACAAACTGTTCACCCTCCTGCCGTCTGGCAAGAGGTACCGAAGCATTCGGGTCCTCACAGCCAGTCTGTGTAACAGCTTCTTCCCCCAAGCCATCAGACTCCTCAATACTCAGAGACTGGACTGACACTCACACACTTGTACACTATCCGACTTTTGCAAATGTTCAGAGTTGCACTTTAATTCATTGTCACTTTATACTTGGCTGCTACCTCAATAACTGCTATGTCCATAGAACACAATCTCATAGTATATTATGTTTACATTTAGCATTTTAGAAAGTGTCATCTTTTTGCACTACTCGATTACAAATGTGTAATGGTCACTATGTCTCACTATGCCTATTGTCCTGTTCCTTTTAGTAATGTATTGTACTGTCCCGTACTTTTTGCACACGTTTGCACATGCACTTTATGTAGAATTGTTATTTAGTCTGTATAGTCTCATGTGGTTCTGTGTTTGTCCTATGTTGTTTTTATGTAGCACCATGGTCCTTGAGGAACGTTGTCTCGTTTTGCTGTGTACTGTACTAACTGTATATGATTGAACGACAATAAAAACAAATGACTTGACAAACCATTGCTATACATACACCCCTGTAACACGGGGTTAGGATGGGCAAGGAGGAGGCGAGAACCGGCTTGTCAATATAAATAATATTTTAATAAAGAACTTAAAACAAAAGCACAAACAACACACAACGACATGTACGTGATTGATCTCTCTCTCTCTCTCTCTCTCTCTCTCTCTCTCTCTCTCTCTCGAACCGTTGTCACCGGCTGCCTTTATCCCTTGCGCGCCCCATCAGGCCGATTGGGGACCGGGCGTGCGACATTCCAGCCCGGCCCCGCCCCCCTCCACACTCCTCCCGGCATTACCTCAGACCAGGGGCCACCGGCATGACGTACCTCCCCTTTCCCTGGGGAGGGGCATGCTTTACGATCTGTCTGCCGGCTGGTTATCCCCGCCTTCCTCGACCTGGGAGGAGACAGAAGGGGAAAACAACAAAAAAACAAACAAAATGGTCGAGGGGAAAAGCCAACACGGTGCGTAAGCGCGAGAGAGAGGAGAGAGAGAAAAAGCTCACTCACCGGTTCTCTGATGTACCATCGCGTGGTCCTCGAACACTCCTCCACACTCTCTGGCGGACGACAGCCGCTCCTCTCAGGGCAAACCGGAGTCAACCTCCGACCCCCAGCGGACAGAACGCCCCTCCGCTTTCCTGGCGACGCGTGGGGACATTCTTCCGCCCCTGGCAGTGGCCCTACCGCTCCGGGCGGTCGGGGAGTTACTTCCCTCCTCCCCTCGAGGACGGCGGTCTTCCCTCAACCCCTCCGCGTCTCTGGGGATGGCATGGCACTCCTCCGCCCCCAGCAGCGGCTCCCTCGGTCCAGGCGGTCGGGGAATCCAGTCCCCACTCGTCCCCGCGGACGGCGGCAGTTCTCCGCGTCTGGGCGGTCGGGCCACTCGTCACCCGGCAGATGGCAGCGGCGCTCCCCTGGGAGGACGGCAGTGTCGAGAACACTGCGATGGGCATCCCTCCTCCTTCCCAGGTTTCGGCACCAATGTAACACGGGGTTAGGATGGGCAAGGAGGAGGCGAGAACCGGCTTGTCAATATAAATAATATTTTAACAAAGAACTTAAAACAAAAGCACAAACAACACACAACGGACATGTCCGTGATTGATCTCTCTCTCGCCTTTATCCCTCGCGTGCCCCATCAGGCCGATTGGGGACCGGGCGTGTGACATTCCAGCCTGGCCCCGCCCCCATCCACAACCCCTTAAGCTCATCTCTCATTCTGGCCTTTCTGCCTTTGTCTCACATTCCAATGAATCAATCAGATGCCTAAATGTGAATAGCCATTCAATACCAGAAGCAGAATCTTTACAAAACAGAACTATTTGCCTCTTCAAATTCTTCCAGCATCTGTATGTGGCAGGATGATTTCACACACCAAGTGCTGATCTCAAGGAAATTGGCTAACTAGGCCACACTGGGAATTACACCCAGAGAATGTTATCAATTAACCCTTTTATCAAGACACAAAGATTTGTGGTACTGAATAAAAATGGGTTTTCAATAAAGAAAAAACTTTTATTTATCAAAGTTCAAAAGTAGTGTGGGGTAATGGCCAGGCAAATGTTGGAGAAAAGCCAAATCAGGTTAAACATTCAATATTTATTCCAAATTGTCCCACAGTTCATTTAGAAATCAGAGGGTATTATAGTTACACTGATCTTATAAACCAAAGTTGAATGATTTGAATAGAATACATCAAAACAGAAACAGGGGCTGACACTTACCCTGGGGAGGCAGACTATCCGGGGGCGTGTTCCTAAACCAATACTGCCTCATGCCACACCCGTGCGAGATGCCGCCATGTGCGACTGCCCATGTCGCCATGCCTAAATCTGCCACTGCACTCATGCAAACACAGCAAGCAAAAGTGCAGGTCAACCTAAACACACAGTGAAAAGGAAACAGCATGCAGTGAGGGATACCCACCACCAGATGATTAACCTCCCAAATGGACTGTCCAGTTCCTGCTTCTAAAACAAAATGAAAAAAATCATGATAGCAACTAAAACTAATTATAAGATGGATACCAGTTGGCACCAGACCACTACAAGGAGTAGACAGAATCGCCAGATCCAGTTAAAGCAGACAATCAAAGCAAAAACCAACTTAAATAAAACACGAACAAATAACACAAATAAATAATTAAGACATAAAATCAATATCACATGTTGAAACATAGACAAATGAAAAAATGACATCAAGCATAACAATTACTAATTATCAAGTTTACAAACAGAGGCACCAAAAATAAACACAGCAACTGAGGAGATCAAGGTAAAGAAAGAAACCACAAATTAAAAATCAAAACAGAATCAGGAAAAAAATTTAACAAACAAATAAAGACAAAACAGCAGCTTTAGGCATTGCGTTCAGCTCAAGTGACTACAGCAGGCTACCAGGTGCCTCTCAAACTACCCACAGGCCGAAAAGCAGGGCACTCGTTTTGGACAGATAGCCTGGATTAGACAGGACCAGCAGACCGAAATGAACTATATATATAAAAAATATAAATATATATTTTTTTAGAAAAAATAAGTTTTAAATATTTATCTATTTCATACATCTAACGTTTTGCTTCAGAAGACATTAATCAATCCACTGGAGTCATATGGATTACTTTTATGATGGCTTTATGTGCTTTTTGGAGCTTCAAAAATGTGGCATCCATTTATTTGAATTTTATGGACCTATTGAGCTGAAATATTCTTCCAAAATTCGTTTGTGTTCAGCTGAAGAAAGAAAGTCATAAACAACTGGGATGCATGAGGGTGAGTAAATGATGAAATCATTTTATTTGTTTGGGTGAACTATTCATTTTAGCATTCAAAAAGCATGTTTTACGTTGACGTCTATTCAAAAGTAGCAGTGTTTTCTGGTTTATGAAAACCATAAGCACAATGTAGCTAATTGGAGAAATGTAATGTAATTTAACTCTAGGAACTTGAGACATGAGAACTTGCTTGCGCAAAAGAGCTACCGGTTAACACAAAATGCTCATAAATTGCATTAAATATGTGTTCAGAAGAGTTTAAATTGAGTGTTTGTTATGAATAATTTTTGAAGGATGCACATGGTTTTGACCACATTTTGTTGCACACGCAAGGACTAGGTATGTAAATTTAGAATTAACCATTTCTTATTTAATGATTTATAGCCCAGTGTGTTTTCAAGTTTATTCAACAAATGTATTATATATATATACACTACCGTTCAAAAGTTTGGGGTCACTTGTCTGAAATGTTTCTCATGATCTTAAAAATCTTTTGATCTGAAGGTGTATGCTTAAAAGTTTGAAATTAACTTTGTAGACAAAATATTATTCTGCCAAAACATATACATTTATTTAATTACAAATCTAAAATTTCCTAAAAAAAAAAAAAGTTTTTGAAATGGATGACTTGGATCAAAATATGAAGAAAAGAAGCCAATAAGTGCCCAACATAGATGGGAACTCCTTCAATACTGTTTAAAAAGCATCCCGGGGTGATTCCTCAAGAAGTTGGTTGAGAAAATGTCACGAGTACATGTCTGCAAAATCTAGGCAAAGGGTGACTACTTTGAAGATGCTAAAATATTACATAGTTTTGGATTTATTTTGGATTTTTTGGTCACAAAATAATTCCCATATTTCCATTTCTATTATTCCATAGTTTTGCTGACTACTATTATTCTAAAATGTGAAATAAATAAATAAATAAAGAATGAGTAAGTGACCCCAAACTTTTGAACGGTAGTGTATATATATATATATATATATATATATATATATATATATATATATATAATACACTTGTTGAATAAACATTATATATATGGCCCCATCTACATTAGTTTTTCTCTTTTTTAAACAGCCGTCAGAATTAAACCCCAAAAATACATTTTGTTATCCTGTGATGTTTCTTTGCAACTCGGCTGCATTTTAAATCACTAAAATTGCATTATAAATTAGTAGATATTTCACCAATGACATAGTGAAACAGTCTTAGGTTATGCTTTTCCTCTTCTGCTCCAAGGAGTTCTAATATAGAGCAGGTATAAATAGAAAAAAAAAGAAGCAAAATAAATCCAGAACTGAGTGCCCATAATGTAAAGATGGCAGCATTTTTCAGGTTGCATACTTTCGGGGGTTGCGTGTGCCTGCAGAGAAACTGCCATTGAGATGAATTTGACAGCTAATGGATAGCATTCTCCAGGTATATTAGACCTCTTTGGTCTAGCTAGTGAAATCATCTGTATCCACCCTACAAAAGGCTCTCAATATATACACAGAGTTGTTATAAAGACCATTGTGTCAAGCTAAATACATTGAGGAATATCACATTAATTATCACAACAACAAAAAAAGAAGAAGAAAAAAAAAAAAAAGATTTCAGCTTTGTACAGGGAAATAGTGTCTGAGCAAATTTACTGCACAACCAGATTTTAGGATGTTGCCTCTAAAATCTGTCTCTATTCTTTGGACAGCCATCAACTAATCAGACTGAGCCTACTAAATCACAGAAACAGCCAATTTGACATTTCTAAATGGACTACTATAGTTGCCAAGACTTTTACTGATACCACATAAGTTGGAAAATTGGCAAAATTTAAAACAAATCAATAGAGGAATCATCGCCTAAAAAATAAGGTTAACCTGATATCTCTATAATGCTGACACCTTACATTCACTCTATTTCTGAAAGGGAAGAGACTGTGGAGGCTTGATCCTGTACTCACATCTCTCCACTGATCCACACAACCATCACAGCCGTACAGGATTAAAGTTGGGCCCCATTCCTTCTTCTTTATCATGTAACAGCAATGACTCTTGTCCAAGGAAAGTTGGGTGTGCATGAATCTAAACTTCCACAGGATGTTTTTGTGTTGTTCTTAGCACACGCATTGATTTAGAATCACAAAATCGTCACATTATCACCAAGTGGAAACGCCGTTTGATTGAGATATCAAGAGCAGGGAGAAGTACATGCTTGAATACAGGATAAGCTTAACCTATCAGAACAGAGATAATCACCATACTTCCAAGACCTATTTTAAATATGGGGGCTAAGCACCAAAGGGACTTTATGTATGTGGCACGGGTCGTGACTCAACACGCCTGGTCCCGTATTAGTCTAATCAAGCCACCGAGATGAATAAAGGCCGACTGCAGAGGGTGGTGCGAGAGAGAGAGATCCTTATGGACATGTCCGTCGTCTTATGTGTTTGTCTTTTTGTCTTCCATTAAACCTTTAGTTTGTATGTCAAGCCGGTTTCTCGCCTCTTCCTTCCCGGGCTTTCGGCACCAATGTAAAACAGTTCACTCTAACGGGCAAGGAAGAGGCGAGAAACCGGCTTGACATACAAATAAAGGTTTAACGGTAAACTCAAAAGACAAACACATAAGATGACGGACATGTCCGTAAGGATCTCTCTTTCTCGCACCGCCCTCTGCAGTCGGCCTTTATCCCTCTCGGTGACTTGATTAGCCTAATACGGGACCGGGCGTGTTGAGTCACGACCCGGCCCCGCCCTCCACCGTGCCACAATGTACTTTGCAATACAGGAATGGTGCATGACCCTTATGCAGGGTTCAAATAAAGAAACTTCGAATCACCGACCCCAAACTTTAGCTACAGCACCACACTACCACAACTTTGAAAGAGTCAGCACACAATATCTTAGCACAGAAAATGCTGTTGTTGCTACAATAGTTTCTTGATACAAAAAAAAAGAGTAGTAAAGAATAAAAAAAACTGTTCACAAGGTGATCAATCCGAACATTGGTCTAATGATCATTTAGGTCCATTTTGATGTAATGACTTTTGAAACACAAACAAGTTTTCATTGAATTCAAGATGCTAACTAAACAAGTGGGTGGGTATAAACTAATGGGTTCATTGAATTCTGCATGGCCAATAGAATAAGAGGAAAATTTGTCTGGAATCTGAACCATAAGGTCCAAGAGTTATAATAAGATAATTTGTTGAAATCTGAGCAGTTTGTGACAATTTAGAGTTTAATTAGACCTCAGATCTGGGTAATTTTCAGTCTCTCCCTAATCAGTGTTTCCAACAAACCATTCTATGGGCTGCTTAGAAGAAAGACAAAAAAGTTAACAAAAACTTTTAAATAGTTCCTTCTGTTCATTCATTCAAACAATATTCACCACTTTAAAATAAGATCTTATTGATGTAATCTGGCATCTGTAATCTTCATGGACAATCTTCACAACATTGCCTTAAAGAGGAATGAAACCCAAAAACACTTTTTTGAGATGGTAACAGATATGTACAGTACAGGTTGCATTTGATGAAACAATTAGAGCAGAAATTATGTTTATTGGTAAGAGTAAAGTGGTTATGCGTAAAATGGCATAAAACCATTTCGTTCTTCTGGTTAAAACAAAACTTGTGATTGGTAGTCGAGTACGCTATACTTAATTTAGATTCTGAGCATTTCTCTACATTATTCATAAAAAGGGACACTTCCCCCTGATCGCTGCCCTACCTCATGCATGAGCTTGCATGACAGTGGTTCCTGGCTGGCGCAAGTTCAACAGCACTCTCGGAAAAGATACCGTGGTGAGATTGGAATCACTCGACAGAATGGACTGCAGTCGATAACTGGAACAGAGCGAGCAAAGATACCAAAGTTCTACAATTCTAGCACTCAAGACATAAAGCAGCAGCTTGTATCCACAATATTCTCAGCGAGTCCACTGAATTTCGCAAGGTGGGCGGAATTTCCAGTTGGCTAGCGGAAGTGGAATTGTTTGCCATTTTGTGTGTAGCCAGTCACTGTTTTCTTGCATGTTATGCAGTTAGATCCTTGCTTTTTAAATGTTGAAAGATGTCTTAAAAATTTCCTGGACAATGTGTACAGATAATGTTTATCCTAATAATCTAAAAGAGCAATGTTAGGAACCATTCACAAAGCACAGCGCTCCTGTCCCAGATGCTGCTTTTTCCATCGGCTTCCTACAGAAGGACTGACTTAGGAACATCTGTTTGAAAAACCTTGGAAGAATTTGTTTGTGAGTTCTTTTCACTTTATCGGCAAGAAGTCAGCAGTAGGGATTACTTATATTATCCACCATTGCAGTCCGGCTACAAACTTTTGTCTGCAATATTTTTAATGTGTATTGCTTATAGTTGTATTCTTACAGTTTATCGTATGACAGCTAAGACATCATTATTTCCTACACAAGAACACTAACTTCAATCTATCAGCAGGATCAGTTGTTCAGTCAACATTAAAGCATTTAATGTACACTGGTGACCAAAAGTTTTGAATAATATACAGATTTTGCTCTTATGGAAAGAAATCGGTACTTTTATTCATCAAAGTGGCATTCAACTGATCACAATGTATAGTCAGGACATTAAAAATGTGAAAAATGACAATTTGAAGAAAAAAATTCAGAACTTCTTAAATTACTTCAGAGATCTCGTCAAAAATCCTCCACTTACAGCAATGACAGCTTTGCAAATCCTTGGCATTCTAGCTGTCAGTTTGTTCAGATACTCAGGTGATATTTCACCTCTCACTTCCTGTAGCACTTTCCATAGATGTGGCTGTCTTGTCGGGCACTTCTCACACACCTTACAGTCTAGCTGGTCCAACAAACGCTCAATGGGGTTAATATCCATAACACTCTTTTTCAATTATATGTTGCCCATTGTCTGTGTTTCTTTGCCCACTCTAACCTTTTCTTTTTGATTTTCTGTTTCAAAAGTGGAATTTTCTTTGCAATTGTTCCCATAAGGACTGTACCCTTCTCTTTACAGTTGTACATGAAACTGGTGTTGAGAATTCAATAAAGCTGTCAGCTGAGGATATTTAAGGCATCTATTTCTCAAACTAGAGACTCTGCCGCCACACATCAACAGTCCCGGCATGCTAGACCCTAGCATGACCCTCCGCCCTCAGCCCCAAGCCTGTTCCCCTCCTGGGATCTCTCGGTGGTCCTCGCCGGTCTTCAGAGAACCGCTAGAATCAGCCGGACTCAGGGCCCTCTCCCTAAAGACGGCCCTGCTGATCGTGCTCACCTCCATCAAAAGGGTCGGGGACCTGCAAGTGTTCTCTGTCAGCGACACTTGCCTGGATTTCTGTCCGGCAGACACTAATGTGATCCTAAGACCGCGACCAGGCTATGTGCCCAAGGTTCCTACCACACCCTTTAGAGACCAGATAGTGAACCTGCAAGCGCTGCCCCGGGAGGAGGCAGGCACAGCCCCTTCATTGCTGTGCCTGATACGTGCCTTAAGCACCTACGTGGACCGCATGCATGACTTCAGGCGTTCTGAGAAGCTCTTTGTCTGCTTTGGCGGACAGCGGAAAGGGAACACTGTCTCCAAACAGAGGCTCTGCCACTGGCTGGTGGACGCCATCCTGTTGGCCTACCACACCCAGGCCATGCCCCCCCACCCCCCCTTGCGGGTCCAGGCACACTCAACAAGGTGCGTTGCGTCCTTGTGGGCACTGGCTAGGGGTGCCTCTCTGGCAGACATATGCAGAGCTGCGGGTTGGGCAACACCCAATACCTTTGCGAGGTTTTACAACATCAGGGTTGAGTCAGTCTCATCCTGTGTTGTCTCAGGTCCAAGCCGGTAGAACTCGGTACACGCTGACGGTCTAACTGGGTGAATCACTTGCGCCCAGCGCCTTTTCCCTCAGCTGAGGTAAAACAGTGTGCTTTTCCCTCCCAGGAGATCCCACTCACTCAGCACCATGGATGACTCCTCCCTAGCCCTGTGGGTCGGCAATTCAGCGGAGGAATTCGCCGACCCAATCCACTGCGGGTATCTCAAATCTACCCTGCACTGGGAAAGGTGCTCCACAGATCAGGCCTCCTACACGGACTCCTCCTGTGTGTATTTTCCGCGGTGTGGTCCCCTAACGAGCGGACCCGCATCTCCCTTAGGCAGTTCCCGCTGCCTTCCGGTTGCCGTGTTGTAGCAACTCCCCTCTCCTCGAGGCTGGATCTACCACCACGCCATTCTTTCCCACATGTGAATGAAGAGGCCCATGTGATGTATTTTGCCACGTTACCCACGTTAGAGTTTGTGACTAATGTACAGCATGGGGCGCTCCTTCACACTATGGGACAGTATGGCTCCCAACCTCCTGTCCAATGCGTCCATCTGCAAGAAAAAAGGGAGAGAGAAGACAGGAGAGTGTAACAACAGCATGCTATAAAGTGTAGGTTTCACC
The DNA here is from genome assembly GCA_032164185.1 of Moxostoma hubbsi. Classification (NCBI taxonomy): domain Eukaryota; kingdom Metazoa; phylum Chordata; class Actinopteri; order Cypriniformes; family Catostomidae; genus Moxostoma; species Moxostoma hubbsi. The sequence continues at coordinate 17,792,773 of JAVLUX010000004.1, read as the reverse complement.
CGCATGAATGACTGCTGGCACGTCTCTGCCATCTGGACCGGATCTAGTGCCCCCTTTTTAGTATGATCAATCAGTGGGCTGGTGATGGTCGAACAGTTAGGCACAAACCTACAATAATAGCCATCCAGCCCCAGGAACTGTTTCACCTCCTTTTTGGTCTTAGGTCTCAAGCAATTGGTGCAGTTTTATCAATTTGGGGCCGCACCTGCCCGTGACACAAGTGGGATACCATACTTCCATCCACCCAATTGCGCACTTCTTTGGGTTTGCCATGAGTCCCACTCATCTCAACAACCTCAAGACAGCCCTCAGATGCTGCCGGTGCTACTGGCAATCGTTACTGTAAATAATGATATCATCCAGATAGGCAGTGGTGTAAGCAGCGGGCGGTCTGAGGATTCAGTCCATGTGTAGCTATGACGTAGTCAGGACCCTGAACAACCTGAACGGAAGAGTCACGTATTGGTGTAATCCAAATGGTGTGGAAAATGCTGTGTTCTCACGGGACTTGGGAGTTAAGGGGATCTGCCAATATCTCTATAATCCACACAGAACTGGACCGAACCATCACTTTATGGGACCAGCACCACTGGGTTGGCCCTGTCACTGTGGGATTCTTATATTACCCCCATATCTAGCATGGCTTTTAACTCCTCCCAAATAATTTTTTGTGTGTAATCGGTAGGGACTACTGCTTACCACTACCCCTGGGGTCATTTTGATATTGTGCTCGCTGAGATTCGTATGACAAGGAGGCTGCGAGAACTCTGGAGAATTGCACTGATTCACTAATCCTTAATATTCAAAAGATGCGGGTATGATGTGCAATGTGTGGCTGGAGGAACTGACCATCAATCATTTTCACATTGTCAAAGTTAAGCCAAAGGGTTTTGTCTTGCATCTGCTCCAGAGGGAAATCCCCTGCAGGGAATCCTCTAAGGGCAGGGGAAGCAGTTGCTCCCTTGCATCATCCTGACGTGGAGCTGACGTAGATGGCCCTGGCACCGCCTCCCCAGTCAGCAAATCACCCACCACACACCGATACACTCTGTCACAGGACCCATCCACACAAATTCCCCTCAATAAAGTTATAAATTCCAGCAATTTGTACACAAAATAAGTGGATGGGTGAGGCAGGGACTAACCTCAGCCTTGTCCCTGAAATTGAATCATGACTGTTACTAAAGTGTCATTTTGAACATCCCCATGCACACACCTTACCTTCAACATTTGGCCTGTACCTAAAGCCTCGGACTGAACCAAGCTTAGGTGAATGGAGGTTTGATTACAACCTGAATCCACCAAGGTTTAGTATATACCCCCCTTAATACTCACAGGTATCTGGTAAGCTCCTGCTCGATGGAGTGGCCTGTGGTGTGTCAGGGATCTAGACCAATGTCCCCACCAATATTGTGGGGCATCGGTCCTGGAAGTGCCCAAGTTCCCCAAGCTCAAGCAGACCGGCCCAGACTTCATGTCACAACTGTGGCCACAAATTCACCAATCTGTGGAAGAGAATGGAGAGAGATAGGGGAAACCGATGGGTTAAAAGGTCCCTAGGCCCGGGGAACTGCTTTAGGGGGTACAACTTCCTGTTTCCAGGGAGTAGGAACAGAACAAGAGGAAGGGGAGGGGGGGAGAAGGACGAAGAGATAGAGAGAGAGAGAGAGAGAGAGAGAGAGAGAGACAGAGGAGAAAAAAAGATGGCTCGTCTGCCCCCTAAACAGCTGTCAAGCTATTCTCAGCCTGTTGGACAGCTGCATACAGCAACGGAGTGACACGGCAGTGGCACTGGACCCATTTCTCCATCCCCTTTGGTAGCCGGGTGATAAATTGCTCCAGCACCATCATATTGACTAAGGCCACTGCATCACATTCTTCTGTAAGCAACCACCGCAGGCAGGAGTCATGGAGCTGTTGAGCAAAGGCAAATGGGCATCCGAGCTCACCAAGCATCAGAGAACAGAACCACTGGTGATGTTGTTCTGGACTGTGTTCAACCTGCTGCAGAATAGCTCGCCGCAGCTTCTCATACTCCAGGAGATCGGCCACCGGCAGCTGCTGGACCACGAGCTGGGTCTCCCTGGTTAAGAGCGGCAAGACCACAAACTGGTTGTTGGGCCATCCCCAGGATTCGGCCATCTGCTCAAACAGCCATATGAAGTCCTCCAGATCATCCTGTGGGCCCATGTTTACGAGAGTGACGTGGGGGATGGCCAAGCTGTGGCCAGGGTCACGCCGTTCTTGACCTGAGAGCAAAATACCACACACTGGGGCGTCTACCACAGCAGAATTTGCTACAGGCACAAGAAAGTCAGTCCCAGCTGTATAACAGGGGAGCTTGGCTATGTGAATTTGCACTGGGAGCTAAAGTACTTGTAGTACTACACACATCAAGCTCTAAATTACTCACAAAGGGCCCTTTGAGGTCAAACAGCAAGTTGGGGAAGTTGATTATGAGATATGTATGGATAGGGGCAGGGATCGTCAAATTTACCACCTCAACCTACTGAAATCATGGAGAGAGGCAGTCCCTATATCCTTGGCGACAGTAGTTCCAGAGATGGAGGAGCTCACCCGGAGGCGAGTCTAAAAGCCAGTTCACCCCAGTCCCTTATGGAGACCATCCCTTGCTGTCACACCATACGGAGGTTGCCAGGTTGCAAAATAATTTCTCTGAGGTGTTCTTGCCTCTTCCTGGCCGCACTAATCTCATAAAACTCCACATTGAGACAACCCTAGGGGTAGTTGTACATAGTTGTCACTTACCCGAACACAAGAAACAACTAGTATTGGAAGACTTAAAGGCTATGATCGATATGGAAGTAATAGAAGAATCCCACAGTGATGGGGTCAGCCTGGAGGTTCTGCTACCCAAGAGCGATGGCTCTGTCCAGCTCTGTGTGGATTATAGAAAGGTCAATGCGGTCTCGAAATGGTCTGCTTATCCAAAACCAATTACACCAATTTGTGACTCTTCCATCCGGTTTATTTGAGGCCCCGGCTATGTTTCAGCATCTAATGGACCGAGTCCTCAGACTGTACGATGCATATGCCTCTGCTTATTTGGATGATATCTTTATTTACAGTAATTATTGGAAAAGGCATATGCACCATCTGAGGGCGGTTCTAAGGTCGCAGCGATAGCAACCTGCCCGAGACTCAAGACCAAAAAGGAGGTGAGATAGTTTCTGGGACTGGCCAGCTACTATCAAAGGTTTGTGCCTAATTTTTCCGACGTCATCAGCCCGCTGACTGATCTCACTAAAAAGGGAGCCCCAGACCCATTCCAGTGGACGGAGTCGTGCCAACAAGCTTTCACGCAGGTAAAAGCTGCACTTTGTGGCGGGCTGCTTCTGCATTCCCCTGATTTCTCTCCCTTTTGTTTTACAGACGGATGCATCAGACTGGGGGCTGCTGTTCTGTCCCAAGACGTGGAGGGGGAGGAGCACCCAGGGCTGTACATCAGTTGAAAGCTCTCTATTAGTGAGACGAAGAACAGCACCATAGAGAAGGAATGTTTGGCCATCAAGTGGGTGCCCCTCACTCTCCGCTACTTGTTGGGACGAGTATCCCCCCCTCTGTTCGGACCATGCCACGCTTCAATGGCCCCACCACATGAAGGATGCCAACGCCTAGATCACTTGTTAGTATCTGGCACTCCAGCCATTTAAGTTTGAGGTGGTCCAAAGACCGGAGGCACAGATGGTTGTTGCAGACTTTCTCTCCAGAAAAGGAGGAGTTGGGAGCCGGATGGTTCCCCCAGCCTGAGTCGGGCGGTGGGGGTATGTGGGCGTGATGCCGTGGTCAAGCACACGTCTGGGGAGAGAGAAAGTAGTAAGGACATCCACCTGAGATTAATTGTGATCAATTACCATCTGTACGTTCACAGTGAGATTCAGGGGAGATAAAAAGACAGCCAGTTCACAAAGAGAGGAGAGAGACAATCAGACCAGGGTCTTCGTCTCCCCTGAGAGAGAGACAGCCTTGTGTTGTGTGAAGCTGAAAAGTGGACTGTTTGAGTGATGCTGAAAGCCGTCTTGTGTTTTGAAGTGAACCTGTACAGCAATTGCTGGTTATTTGTGAATAAAACAGACTCACGTGAACTGTGGAAACCGGTTCCCGCTTCTCCTTTATCTGCCCACCCGAACCTTTGTTACAAACACAATTTATTATTTTTTTTAAAAGAGAGAAGAGTCAAAATTATGTTCTGTGGTAATCAACATTATGCCACAAATGCTGTGAAAAGAGTTTTGCTTGTATTAAACCAGAAACATACCTTGTAAGAATAAATATTTATACATTTATATTAGGTCTCTTAGCAGTCCTGGTTTTGGTGGCAATGCCTGCTTTTACTTCAAAGTTTGAACAAAATATTAGAATCTATGTTTTCAAAATGTTCTATCATCTTCTACCTTTATGTGTTCATTTTTGTCCCATGATTGATTTACAGCAAAGGACCTCAAACTATTTTGTTTCCTCTCACGTTTTGATGAGTTCATGAATTGTTGTGCTTGACCCCCTCCCATCTTCCCCCATCCCACTCACTACTCTCCCACCTTTTTTATGCCCATTTCACAACCCTTTTATTTTTAAATCTGAGATGTGAATGACTGGTGCTGAAATAGGTGGGTTGCCTGATATTTTAAAATGCCTTCATTCCATAACATTTATTGGTTTGGATTGGATTGGTTTGGTCTCTTGGTAAAGTCAGATCTGGTATGTAATTACAGATGTTTCCAGTGGAGTAATAATCACTCTGTTAACACATAGCATAAACTCACTAGGGTATTAGATTGTTGTTGCTAAATTAATCAAGATCTAAACTGTCACTGATAACAGGACAGAGAAGATGTGCCACCTCCAGTCTTATATAACACCAGAGCCATTATATGCAAATTGAGCATTTCTCTGGCAGCCATATTAAGAACACAAACTATCTGGTTATGTCATATTTACTAAACTATTATTTGATCCATCAGCAGGTATCCAAAAAAATGATTTAATAAAAATTCCTGCTTGACCCCATCTCTAGTTTGCCACACAGAGGACAACAAATGTGTTTCAAAGCTGAGCACGTTTTCCGCAGCTATTCACATAGCCGATTGCTACCTACGGTCCAGACTTGGCAGGGAGAATGTACCAGCATCTATTTTGGCTCTCGGCCTAATTGGTCTAAAAATACACATATTGTCATCAATCAATTAATTTCTTAACACATACATTCTTTCTTTTCACAACCGTGTTTACGAAACAGTATTAGACATCAAAGGAATGGCATTCCAAGGGTACATTGTTTTATCAGAATAGAGGTGTTTTTCCACATGAAATAAAATAAGAAAGTTACATATCTGAGTCATGATTTTGGGATTTCATCCCAACCTGCATGATGGACAACAAAAAGTTGTTGAAGAAACTGCAAAATCAGTCTGGAAGTGCACAGAAAACAAATCAGACAAATATCCATTTAATATCCTAAAGCTCATACAGGTGTGTTTAGAATTATCCACTTATGACTGGCATCTCAAACATCAATCTGTTTTTTTTATGTTGCTAAGGATCAGACAAAAGAATCTGGTGATCCCACTCTAAGGAAAATTCAAGTCATTATATTAATCAGACCACTGTACTCTTCAGATATCAAGGTCCCACTCAAGAGCTCAACATTTATCTGACATCAGAAGGAAGTTACATTATTTCAAATACATATGCATAGGCAAAGAAAGTGCGTGGAAACTGAGCTGCAACGGTGTTGGATTAAGCAACATTATGACTGACACAAGCATTAGACTCATGAATCAAAGAAACAAGATGATTTTACTTTCTTAAACTATTCTCGATATCTGTGAAAATCATGAGTTCTCCTGGGTGAGGCTCTGCGCAGTTGCCAAAAAGAAAAAGAAAAGTGACCCGAGAACCTACAAGTGGATTATCTCAAAAAAGTTTCAATCTGTTGAACTCTTCAAGGATGCAGGTGCAATCTGTGAATTCACTACAGCTCACCTGAGATCTGTCACTGCTGTGAACTCTTTAAGCCTACAATTCCTGTAACACATTCCCAGAGCTCCTAAATCCCATTAAGAGACCACAAACAACAGCACCATTCAACATGATTAACTAGTTCCCTCTGAAATGAAGATGAATGAGCACATTACATATGTAGTTATTTAAGGATATAGCACAATTTTCCCATTCATGGAATTCTACGCAAGATGAAATATTATATTAAATCAAGCACTTTGTTTCCATAGGGAAACTGTCATGAGACGGCACTTCGTTTTCATGCCAATGAGCCCTCCGTTGTTTACAGTGTCACAAACAGTTGAAAAGACAATGTTTGAAGTGCCATAAAGAATCACAATGAAGCAGCCTGAGAGCAGTGGGTGCGAATAGCATATGACCAACTAAGCATGAAGCCAGATGACGAGATTTGATTATTAGAGCATGAGTATATCAAAGTGCTGAGAGATTCTGAACTCTAGATAAATAGTCTGCCTTTGAGGTATGGCCCTAAGATGTGAGACCAATGGAGTGTCCCAACAAGAAACAAGTCTGCCGCTCTCTTTCTCTGACAAATGCATGCATTCCCAAATTGACTGACTAAAATCTGGGTTGATGAGCAAATGCAAATACATTCCAAAAGGACCATTACTAAACAAAAGGATCCTTGGCCTGCTAAGACTAGCAATCAAGACCAATTGGAGACAACTTAATGGCAGGCCTCTTATCTCTATGGGAGAAAGTACAAGATAAAATGACTTGGGATATAACCATGAAAACATGTACCATGTCCTCGACATAACGGTGTACCAATGGACCAGATCAAGAATTGCATTATTTTAGGAAATCTCTGAGAGTCTTACAGCATGTTGAAAAGTATCTTAGCTGAGAGTTTAGTTCTTCCTTTAGTGTAGTTGAAGACACTAATAAAGTCCTTAGAGACAGAGACAGATGCTAGTCCAGAGAGACATATTAGCTTTTTAACAGATCAGACAGCTTTTCCTACCAACAAAAAAGCAAAGATGACCTCTAGAGACTCAAAAACAAACTGCACATAGGAAGCATAACATTATTTGCCTTTTCTTTAAGTAATTTTCCCTCATTAACTTTACAGACAAATAGTTTTTTTAATAGTGTAAACTCACATGAGATGAAGCCTCCAGTCATATTAGTAGCCTAGAAAACTTTGTTGTATACTACATGGAATTAATCTTGAAGGGATCGTTCGCTCAAAAATGAAAATTCTGTCATCATTCACTTACCCTCATATTGTTCCAAACCTTGACTGACTGACTGACTGACTGACTGACTGACTGACTTCCGTGGAACACAAAAGGAGATGTTCGGTAGAATGCTGGCCTCCAGTCGCCATTCACTTCCACACTGAGGCCAACTATTAGGGCTGGCATATTTTTTTTTTCATATCGTTCCTTGTTGATATTTATCATGATAAACATTTAACATCATGAATGGGGGAGGAAAAGCTAAATGTTTGTTTGACCTCAAGAATGAATTCCAGAGGGCAAGCTACATTTACAGTATACTCAGTTTAGGATTTAATCCTACATAAGGCATGTGACCTCTTTTCCATGAAATTTCACCAATTTCATCATCTTCAGCTTATGTTTGACTCCACTTGACTTTCTTGTGACATTCACACTCCAGTTAAGTAGGTGGCGGTAATGCACCATAAGCTTGATTGCCAGCTTCCAATAAACTTCACAAGAAGAAGAAACACTTCTTAGCAATGAAATTGCTGTTGTGTTCAGTCAATAGCTGTCTTTTTCAGTACACAATGATATTATATTAGCCGGATTGCTAGTGAGTGGCTACTGACCCTCATTGGTTTCCATGACAGCAGGACTATGTAGCCACTAGCCTGCTAATACTTCCTAACAGGCAGATTTCATCATAGTGTTTCAGTTAGCTAGTTGTGTGTTTAACTTTGCCAAACTGCTTGTGTTTTTACCGACAAGTACCTGACCCGTTCATCTAGATGAAGAATATATGCAAAACATCAAATATTACTCAAAAGTTTATCATCTTTATCACCAAAAAAATATTTTATTTTTTCTAAATATCAATATAATTTTATTGCCCAGCCCTAGCATCTCCATTTCTGTTCCACAGAAGTCAGTCATATGGTTTTCGAACAACATGAGGGTGAGTAAACGATGACAGATTTTGATGACCAGCTTGCTCTAAGTGGCTAATGGAGGGGCATTTGAGTTGGTAGAAAGTTGGTCTGGGAACTGTGGACACATGGGAACTGGAGGGTTAGTGCAGAATGCAAAAACAAGGGTGTGAGTGATGGGTCACTTGCCTGTGAGACTTAAGAGGGACAGAGAACACAGTTCATCTGAGAGGCAAATTGTTTGCCAGTGTGATGAACTATGACTTCAGTGACACAGTTTTGTCCCAAAAAACATTGTGTCCCTCACATTTGGCAGACAAAGGGATGTCTCATGTGCCCGTCTGGAGTTTTTGAGTACATGTTATGCTTGTTGTCTTTTCCATGTCCGTGAGGTTCGTCTGACCTTTAGCCTACTTATGGTGGTCATTATTGTTTTTCTCAGACAGAACAGCTAATTGCTAAAGTTGGTTTGCTAAAGAAGTTTCTCTTATTTACGCTCCATAGCGTGGCTGGAGGGGTACACACACATGCAACTTTTGTCCCAGGCCCTGTGAATTTAAGCGAGGGCCCAGTCCACAGGTCTTATTCCCACCTGGAATAGGCTGGCTCCACATTTTTGGGATGTCTCCAGTGCCTTTAACAGTATTTAACATCATGTTTTCTATATATTCTAAGGAATGGTAGTCTTGCAACAACCATATAAATTGAACATTGTGTGCTCAGAGAAACATGCACAAAAATAAAAAGAATCATTAAATTCAGAAGTTTTAAAGTTTTTTTAAGCTCTCCATCTGTCTAAAGTCCCTTAAGATCACTTAAGGAAATTTACTTTGCACCAACTAACATTATTCCAAATTACTCACTAGTGTTGATTAGAAAATTATGAGCCACTGTTTTCTCACTGCAGCCGTTAGTCCATGGTGTAAATTCCCAAATGTAATTTCTCAAACTTTTCATTGCCTTTTAAGGCCAGACTTCCCTTGGTATGCTGATCTCCCAATGCAATAATAACAAAACCTAACATTGTTCCACTGATGAAACTGTCACAAGAGCTTTGAATTAAACAAAAGTATGTATCAAAATAAAACATGTTTGAGAACTCAATCAATCACCGGCCCTCAATCAGACCTCTCGTGCTGTGGGAAAGCATTATTTTTCCTTATTGTAAACCTCTTATCCTCACAGCAAAAAAACGTTGTGTATGATGAATTATGATGTGTTTATAAGAGCACAGTAAATAACACATGGGGGTGACCTCAACAGGGGACTAATTGCAACAACAGTCCCTGCTCTTCATCTCCCTGCTCTTCATCTAGACAGTGGAAGGCTTTTTTTAATTATATAATCATTAAGTTAAAATGATGCGCCGCTATTATTCCATTTCATAGATTTGTTTACCTACATTAAACAAAAATCAGCTCATTGCTGAATCTTTTCACATGACTGTGTAAATAGTAATGGTTATACTGACCTCCACTGGTGGCTGAAAAGAAAGAACCATTTATTTTTCTCAAGTACCGAAGGTAGTCGTGAGACCTTCACAAATAGCCAATATTATTCAGTAAATAATTGTTAGAAGAACAAAAAACAAAACAAAAAAGCACTATAACTCTTCAATTTATTTCTTGGGTCTTTAGTGATCCAGAACCTCAGTCAACCCCCTGCACCTCATCCATTTTTTTAATTTATGCCCACACCTGTTCAGTATTCCTCAACCTTTCTCTTATAAATTACTATTTACATTTTAACCCTCTTAACCCTTTGTGTACACACACAGGACATTTCAAAAGTAACCCTCTTAACCCTGTGTGTACACACACAGGACATTTCAAAAGTAACCCTCTTAACCCTGTGCACACACAGGGTTAAGGGGGTTACTTTTGAAATGTATTGCACTACAGAGATTACATGCTGTAAAATTTAATTTGTAAAGTATTCCATTAGATTACTCAAGGTCAGTATTCTAAATACTTTGGATTACTTCTTCATCACCGGTAGATTTTTTCACTTGTACAGTAAGACAAAATACACATATAAAAAATACATTTTCTGAAAAACCTAAATATCTTATGCAGTGTTGTTTCTAAAACAAGATTAATCAAACTGATCTTGTTTTAAGGATTTTTACAGAAAAACAATACAATAATGATTATCAAGAACACAATTTTTGCCGTAATATCAAAGGTCTTACTAGAAAAAATTAAATTATGATCCAATGTGAATTCTCTTGATAAACAAATATGATCGTGCCTGGTAACATGTGCATGTAAAATGGCTAGAAATAGCATTTTAGCTTAGCATAAATCTGACAATTTACACAAGGTTTATTTCTATTTCTTCTTCTCCAAAATTACTTCAAACTTACTTCTCTGTCTGCCCGTATGAATGTAACACATCATAAGTGTAACGATCCTCACCGTCTTTGGTTTGTTTACCTTTTTTATTTAAGCTGTCCAAGTGTCTGGTTTTCATTGGTTTATTGTTTGATTGTCTTGTTATCAGTTCTAATTTATCATTGGTTTTAGTTTATTATCTTGTTATCTTGTTTTGAGTTTTGGTTTTCTATTGGTCTATGTTTCAACTTGTTTTGTATTTAAGCCCTGATGTTCACCTTGTCCTTTGTTGGTCGTTGTTTGATGTCTAATGTTTTATGCTCAGTTCATGTTGCTCCAGAAGCCTACCTTAGTCCGTGTTCCTGCCTATGCCCTCCTTGGAAAACTCCCTGTGTCATTATCTAGTGTTTATGTCTTTGTTTTTTCCCCATTTGTTCCAGTGTTCCTACTTACCTTTACTTTGCAACCTTGAATAAAGCTGCATTTGGATCCTTACTCCCTCGTCTGCCCTCTTCATAACAGAACGACCAACCACTAATGGATCCAGCAGCTTTTTTCGTGGAGCTTGCTAGGGCAAACCTGACCATACGTGAGTTCTATTTCTTTTCCAACGTGGCCAGCTGCTCCGGTTGGGACGACCAGGTTCTAAAGAGCATATACAAGTACAATGTACCCGTCCGCCCAAGGAGGGACTTGCCGGAGATCGAGGATTGCACCTTGCAGGAGTATGTGGACCTGATCGTGGAGACCTACGCTGCAGGGGAGCCGCCTCTCTCAATTCCGGGCAGGGCCCCTGGGTGTCCCACGCCTGCCACGGCCAACGCACCCCCAGTCTTGTCTGTCCCAGGGCCAGCGTTGACAACCCCGTCCGCCAGGAGAAGGAGAAGAGGAAAGGCTTCCGCTCACCAGTCTCCGCCCTTCACGGCCCCTTCCCAAGAGCCAGAGCCAGCGCCTGTAGCCTCGACCGTCCAAGAGCCAGAGCTAGCGCCTGTAGCCTCGACCGTCCAAGAGCCAGCCCCCGAGCTTTCCACCCAGCGCTCCGCCTCCAGAGCTTTCCACCCAGCGCTCCGCCTCCAGAGCTTTCCACCCAGCGCTCCGCCTCCAGAGCTTTCCACCCAGCGCTCCGCCTCCAGAGCTTTCCACCCAGCGCTCCGCCTCTGAAGAATGCCTCGGCTCTGCCTGCACCTGCTCCGCCACCAGACCCTTCCTCGGCTCAGCCTCCAAACCCTTCCTCAGTTCTGCCTCCCACGGCTCTGCCTGCTCCGCCTCCCACGGCTCTGCCTGCGCCTGCTCCGCCCCCTGACCCTTTCACGGCTCCGCCTTCTGCGGCTCTGCCCCAGAGGGGCTTCATGGTCCCACCTTCCACGGTTCTGCCTGTGCCAGCTCAGCCCCCAGGACCTTCCAAGCCCCCTTGGTCACCGCCTACCATGGCACCGTCCCTGGGGTCCTCCTCGCCTCCTCCCAGGCCTTCTGACCCTGTCCTGTGGCCTCCTCCCAGGCCTTCTGACCCTGTCCTGTGGCCTTCTCCTTGGCCTCCTGAACCTGTCCCAGTCCTGAGGCCATCTCCTAAACCTCCTGACCCTGCCCTAGCCCTGTGGCCATCCCCTAGACCCCCTGACCCAGTCCCTGCCCTAGGGCTGCTTCCCCTGGCCACCCACCTGTTCTGTCACGATCACTCTGTCCTAGTCTTGTCCCTCTGTGCCCCTCGTGTTTCCTTGATCTGCCTGTTTGTCCTCGTTTTCCGTTGTCGTTTTGCCCCTCCTTTGGTTAGGAGCGTCTGGGATCCGCTCCTTAAAGGGGGGGGCTCTGTAACGATCCTCACCGTCTTTGGTTTGTTTACCTTTTTTATTTAAGCTTTTGGCACCTTTTATGTTCCACATTGTTCTTTGTTTATGCACTAAGTTTTGGCACTTTTTATGTTCCGTATTGCCTTTTGTTTTGTGCACTCTTATTTTGAAGTCATGTCCTGTTTTCCCTCCTTGTCCACATGTCTGGTTTTCATTGGTTTATTGTTTGATTGTCTTGTTATCAGTTCTAATTTATCATTGGTTTTAGTTTATTATCTTGTTTTGGTTTTCTATTGGTCTGTTTCCCCTTGTTTTGTATTTAAGCCCTGATGTTCACCTTGTCCTTTGTTGGTCGTTGTTTGACGTCTAATGTTTTATGCTCAGTTCATGTTGCTCCAGAAGCCTACCTTAGTCCGTGTTCCTGCCTATGCCCTCCTTGGAAAACTCCCTGTGTCATTATCTAGTGTGTTTGTCTTTGTTTTTTCCCCTCGTGGACGTTTCATTTGTTCCAGTGTTCCTACTTACCTTTACTTTGCAACCTTGAATAAAGCTGCATTTGGATCCTTACTCCCTCGTCTGCCCTCTTCATAACAATAAGAAAGTGTTTCACTGCTGTTCAAATACACTTTGAATAGCATCATTTATATGTATAAAGGTTTTCCATCTGAAAGGACTAAATATTAAAACAAAGATTGAAGTATCAAATCGCTTTAGAAGATATGGGTTTAACCACCAGAGTCATCTGGAGTACTTTATGTTGCCTTTATGTGGATTTTGGAGCATCAAAATTTGGCACCCAATCACTTGCATTGTATGGACATACAGAGCTGAAATATTCTTTTAAAAATCTTTATTTGTGTTAAGCAGATAAAAGAAAGTCATACACATCTGGGATATTATAAGGGTGAGGAAATGATGAGAGAATTTTCATTTTTGGGTGAACTAACCCTTTAAGGTTGTACAAGGTAACATTTATTAACATCACTATATCAAAGTGGGTATCAGGCACAACAACTCCACTACAACATGGGCCGCAATCTTGATTGTTTTGAGCTGAATGAATCACAGGAGCATCACATGACCACAAATACGTCATCGTTTTTCAGTGTCTCCATTTTTCCAGTCCACACTACAATGCAAATAATGAGTTTTCACATTTTTCCACTAGGGAGAGATCCATTTTGAATGGAATGCTAAAACGTAGAGAAAAAGATGTGTTTTCAAATGAAAATGCAATAGTGTGGAGGTAGCTTATGAAGGTCCCTCATGCAGTGAAGGCTATTATACAACAAACTTGAAACCTAAAACTACCCTGCTTAAAATGAACGGTCTGACAAGTCTCTTTAAAGGGATAGTTAACCCAAAAATGAAAATTCTCTCATTATTTACTCACCCTTATGACATCCCAGGTGTGTATGACTTTCTTTCTTCACCAGAACACATTTGAAGAAAATAGAACAATGTCTTTGCTCAGTAGGTCCTTATAATGCAAGTGAATAGTGATTTCTCTTTCGAAGCTCCAAAAATCACAGACAGCCTGCATAAACATCATATCACACCAGCTGTTAAATAAATGTCTTCTAAAGTGACACGATTGCTTTTGGTGTGAAAAAGATCAATATTTAAGTACTTTTTTCATTATAAATCATCGCTTCAGGTAAGCTTCAGGAGAGGGTGGAGATCACATGGCCTCTTGTGTGACGTATTTGCGTTACCATGTTACCGACGTAATATCACATTCTCCACTCAGTTGAGACATCCAGTATAAGCACACAAACACTCCTTTGTGAGTTAAGAAACAGATAATAACAGATCTAAACCAAAAACCAACCAAGCTACTGTAAAGTGTTCCTCCTCCTCAATTGTAAACAGCACCGCTCTTCTGGCTGTGAAGCACATGCATCAGTTATCACGTGTTTCAAATGCCAATGCGATTATGTCACACGTGTGACATGCTGTAGAATGGAAGCATGATTTACAGCTTAAAAAATTACTTACAAATATTATAATTTTCCCCACCAAATTCGATTGTGTCACTTTAGAAGACATTAATTTCAACTCTGGATTCATATCAATGACGTTTATGCTGACTGTCTGTGATTTTTGAGGCTTCAAAAGAGAAATCTCCATTCACTTATTTTTAAGGATCAACTGAGATTAGTTGTTTTTCAAATTTTCTTCAAATGTGTTCTGGTGAAGAAAGAAATTCACACACACCTGCACTGTAAAATGTAATAAGTTGACTTTACTTAAAAAAGTGAGAAAACCAACTGCCTTATAAAATAAGTAAATATACTTATTTGGCTCAAGTAAAGTGAACTATTCCTAGTTCACTTTACTTGAGCCATATAATGCATTTACTGTCAAATAAATATATTTTACTTTGTAAGGCAATCGGTTTACATCTTTTTTATGTAAGGTTGACTAGTTAGATTTTACAGTGTGGGATATCATGAGGGTGAGTAAATAATGAGATAATTTTCATTTGGCTATAGCCATCTTTGACAGAAGTAGGGTTTGGCTGCAAAGAATATCTTAAAAGTACTTTTACTCAAAGTTCTTTATTTATTTACTTTTTATTTATTAAAGGAATATTCCACGTTCGGTACAAGTCGGTACTCAATCAACAGCATTTGAGTCATAATGTTGAAAAATTACTGCAAAAATAAAAAAAATACATTTTCTTTAAAAAAGTCAGTTACGACGATTTAGACAACTTTACATCTTAAATAATACATGAGTTTTAACAGAGGAATAAATATAAGTGTTTTAAAAAGTTAGAAGCGTTAAGTTTTTACCTTTAAACCTCAAAAAATTGGCCCCGTTCACTTCCATTGTAAGTGCTTTGCCTTAACCTTGATTTGTGCTTCTTTTTTCATGAAAAGGAGAGACAAGTCAAAATATTTTTTTTGTAAGTAATATCTCACTTCTCCCCATGGGTACTTTAATACCCACCAAGTTTTTCAACCCCCCATTTTTTTGTATTCCTTTAACTAGATTTCTTAAATTCCTACCTCTTTTTCATACTGCATCATCGGCATATAATGCCTTTCCAATATTTTTGTTTGAACTTTTTCAAATATATCACAAATCATTTAATAAAATTGGACTGATGAAACTTCCCTGTGGAGTCCTATTATATCATACGGTGCTGATATTTCTTCCCCTATTCTTAACTGGAATCTAATATCCAGTTATACATTTTCCCCCATATTCCAAGTTTATTTAGTTTAATTAAAAGTCCTTCCCTCCATAAAGTGTTGTATTCTTTTTCAATATCAAAGAAAATTGCAACAAGATACTCTCTCATTATAAGTGTTTTTGTTTTTTGCATCATTTTCAAATAATATCAGAGCATTAAAATCTGGTGATAATATTTTTTATAAGATAATATATTTATATTTTTTTAATAAAAATATATTTTTAAGATTATATATATATATATATATATATATATATATATATATATAGAGAGAGAGAGAGAGAGAGAGAGAGAGTTTTTTTTTCTTCTCCAAAACGTAATTCAACCTTCTTACTATCTTTTTCTCCATTACTTTGCACAATGTAGATGTGAGTGGTTTAACTATTGGTATCACTATTGCACTTTACCAATCTTTGATCATAGTTTCATTCCATACATGCTTATATAAATCCAATAATGCTTTAATGGCTATCTCTGGTAAGATTTTAACACACTGTAACTTTTTTTTTTTTTTTTTTTTTTTTCATTTTTTTTTTTTATTACAGTATAGCAATCATGTACAAACATTTAAGGCATAAATCAACGATTATACAGTTGTATTCGTGTTGATAGATCATAAAAAAAAAAAAAATAAAATAAAAAAAAAAAAAACATAATAATAATAATAATAAAAATAAAATAAACAAGGCGAAAAGGGGGGTAGGGTCTTAGTCCAGTATCTTAAACAATTCCAAAACGGAAAGAAGTTTCAGGGCATTTCTGTCCGTCATCCAATGAAGAGATTTCACAAATAGTTTCAGGTCATTCTTCCATCCAGTGAAAAAGGGTTTGCTCTTTAAATATTTACATCTGTGAATGAAATGTTTACCTAAAACAATCAGAATGTTTATCAAAAAATCTAAGTTTTTGTCATTCAAAAACACTCCAACTTTAATTGAGCGCACATTCAAAGGAAGGAGTGATATCTCCTTGGATTGTAACCAACTCTGAAATGCAAGCCAAAATTCTTGTACCACTTCGCATTGAAAGAAAATATGTTCAACAGTCTCAATTTCCTTCTCACAAAATCCACAAGAATTGTTTTCCCAATTGAATCTTTCATGTAGAAAGCCGTTAGATGGATAAATGTCATTCAATATTTTAAATGTCACTTCTTTTGCCTTAGGAAAGATTGGGTAGGATAACACACTGTAACTGACCGTGTCTCTCCCTGGTGTTATACTCCCTGAATCGTTAATGGCTATTTTTAACTAATAATAATTAAAATCTTCATCCATAATACTATCTACTCCCTGTTTTTTCAAACGGACATTCTTATATATTTTGCTTATTTCTTGTCTTCTTTTTTTAAAAAAAAACGTATCATCCAAGTTTTCAATACTGTGGATTTTAGCGAAGGTTGTTGAATGCAGATTTTAAAAGATTATTAATCGTTTACATTTGAATATTGAACGACTCGATACTGCCGCCTATTGTTATGGCGCTTAACACGCCATAACAATAGGCGGCAGTATCGAGTCGTTCAATATTCAAATGTAATCATCGAAAGATTGCATTTCTTGTTCCGGGTCAATACAGGTTTTGTTGTGCTTAGTGAAAACCATAAGTAGGCAGTTAAAAAAAACTAGTCGTCTGTCTGTCGAAGTTTGGAAGCAACGCAGGAAAATATCTCGACACAATGCAAAGACCACTTTTTCGCCATCCACGCCAGGGATCGGGTCAAAGAGCTGCAGGTTTCCGCAGTCCGCCTCCCGCATACGACAGGACATGCAATATGTTTTCATCGCCTCCGTGGGCATTTTCAACCCCGCCGCCGTTTGGACCGAGATTTGGACAGCATTCTCCAAATACCCCACCGAGAGAGTTTGGTAATAACCGGGGTGGCAGCGGTGGGAAATATTTTAGCAGCCACTCACCGGGTCACACACCGCGCAGATCAAACCCCAGTCCCCGCGGCACACCGTACAGACACTCGCCGTATGAGAGTCCCGGACGACACTCTGGACATCAGGTAGTTCATTCGCGATTAACGCAAACATTAAATTATTAATGTGCGTCGTGTTTTTCGTTGACCGAACAGTTAACCACAGTTATAGTCTCGGTGTCCGAATAACACGCTTCTTTTTTTGATCAAATGCACAATTTTCCAAGTTTGATGGCCTTTTATCTCAATTAAGTGTTGTAACTTTTATGCGAATTGTATCCGTTGTTTTCATGTAGTTGGTTAGGGCAAAACAATACAGTCTCTGGTTAATTGTGGTCGTTTTAATGTCTTTCTGCATGACAATTTTCTCCTTAAGGGTTCACCACGGACATCCACACCGTTTGGGTCAACGCATGGCAGGGAGAGAGGGACAAATGATACGGAAAAGTATTACAAACCATCAATGCTCCAAGATCCCTGGGCTGACCTACAGCCTATCTCGGTCACAGAAACTCAGTCTAAATGCAACTCACAGCAAACCACAAATACAGGCAGACAAGGGAGGTACTACAATTAAAACTCCGTACATTTCACGGAAATGTAGCCTAACTTTAGTGAAACCCCTAAAGTCATTGTACAGTCCTTTATATTTAGGGCACCAATGCTGCAATTGCTTATTTATTTTTTAAGTCAAACAGAGTCTGCACCCAAACATACTTGTCATGGACTTGAGCCAGGATTCACCAGCAATAATTCTTAAAGTTGTCTCTTTTTTTAATTATATGTACTTTCTGGTCTAAAGAGACATTCTCTTTTAGTTTTATATTTGTACTTACAGGACTAGAAAGATGGTGCTATTGTAACTGGCAAACTATGCAAAGTAGTTTGTCATCTTTGGCCCACTCCCATGGAGTTTGCTAATCTCATTCATTGAATTCAGAGGCACCTCTTCAAGCTCTTTGTACAGTCAACCTCAACAAAAAAAAGTCTGATCTAACACATCAATTTACCTCTTAACATTGATGGTATGCTGTTAACTAGAACATGTCAGGACAAGTATTTACAGGTTTGCCACATTTACAGATTTTCTATGGAATGTTTGTTTTAACATTTTATTTTAAGTGACCTCTTTTGATTTATTCACAAACTATGAGAATTTATTTTCTGTATAGTGGGAAAAATGATTTCTTTCAGACAATGTTACCATAAATAGCCCCTTAAGGACTATTGTTGAAGCTTAAAGTTTATAATGCAAATACAGTCGTTGAGAAAAAAATACCTCTGTAGTGGAAAATCTTACATTTGATCATTTACTAATTGTTAAAGGAATGTTCCTGGTTCGATACAAGTTAAGCTAAATCAACAGTATTTGTGGCATAATGTTGATTACCAAAAAAATTATAATTTCGACTCGTACCTCCTTTTTAAAAAAAAATATGGGTCACAGTGCGGCACTTACAATGGAAGTGAATGGGGGCCAATCTGTAAACGTTAAAATATTTCCTGTTTCAAAAATATAGACTAGCACTATGCGTGCTACAATGATTTTAGTGATAAAATCGCTTAAACCTTTCATGTGAGAAGTTATATCCAGTTTTTAAACTTGATGATGTAATGCTGTTAACCCTAAAACCGTAAAAACTTTTAGAACATTACAGCTCAAAAAATACTCAAGTTTGAAAAAATAACGTAAGCGCTTTTATAAAATTATAAGCAACAAATTTCTGTCTTTAAACACACTATATATTTGCCCTTTTCACTTCCCTTGTAAGTGCAGAACTGTGACCTTGATTTTTTTTTTTTTTTAATTTAAGAAAAGGACGGATGAGTCGAAATTATTTTTAGTGTCAAGTGAGCTTAAATTGTATTGAACCTGGAATTTTCCTTTAGGTATCTATCTTCATAAAGTTGTTCTTACCATTTTTTGATACTGTAGATAAAATACTATAACATCACTGTACATCTTTTCCAGTTTAAAGTTTTAATTTGGGGAAATCCTTTGACGGTATTACACTTTTTTTTTTTTTTTTTTTTTTTTGCTTTTTCCCCCGGCATGATGTATCAATCAAATCTCAACTCAGACTCAGGTCTACAAAAATAGATTTTATTTATGTGACTGAAACATAACATTTTTACATTTTGAAATCCAATATGTGTAAATGTTTGTTTTCTTTTTCACTCAACATTCATATCACCAAAATTATAGACAATTACATCAGGAATGTTAGTGGCTTTTAAAATCCACCAGTTTGGCCTTTAATAAGCTATTTCATGTATCATTTATCGCTGAATACATATTCAGCATTTGCCAAGAGACAAAGTAGAGAAGACATTTCAGCTAAGTGTATGAGAAACAAACAATAGAGGCTAATATTAAAATCTCTTGTATTGTAAATGTTTTTTAAAAGTTCACTCACTCAAGCAATGAGTTGGGGTCTCAAGGCATCAGCTGTTCATATGATGTCAGCATCATTGCCTCATGGCACACTTGCCAGACAAACAGGCCAAACAAGTGTAGCATTGTTGTGGGGGTTTTAACACACTGTGGCTGATTAAAAGGAGGAAAAGACAAACTTGCTTATCCCACAGTGTTCACACTAAAGAAACATTGTAGTTGTGGCTGCAAATGGCAATTAAAGCAAAAAAAAAATAACATGTTTGGTAGATGCCAGAGTTAGGTAAAAAAAAAAAAAAGCAAACCACATTTATTTAGACATGGAACTTCAGGTTAGGATGTGCTTATTCAAAACCTTTTATCAAAGGGAGACAGGTTCCTTTTACTACATATCTGCAGAGTAGCCACCAGGGCCAGGTGTACCAAACACTGTTTATGTCCAGCTCTTTTAGAGTTGTACATTTAAAATAAAATTATGAATTCATAATTTTAAGTTTACCCTTCTAACCCTCAAATAACAAAATATTTTTTTTTAAATTTACAATAGAAAACAATTACACAAGATAAAAGATGCAAGACCATTTCAATTGCATATAAGTTATAATAAAGTACACAATATCAGTCTGTGTAATAAAACAACATTCCAACCTGTTTTTCACAGTAAAGTAGAAGAATCCAAGCAAGATGTCCATCTTATTTTTAAGTAGCAAAAATCATTGTTATTGGTACTGAACAAATCTATAATTCTGTTGTCGCACACATACACAGGGATATTGATTAGCCCTTTAGACTGCAAGATGGGGTTATGTTTCGCTCGTTTGACAAAAGTCTGAGGCATTTAGGCATAGGATATTAAATAAAAATTAAGGACAGTTTCAAAAGGCAGACTGAAGAAGTCTTTGCTGAAAAGCATGGGCTTTACACAGTTGATGCAGCATTTTAATTTAAAGAAATGTTTTGGAGAAGATTCCTATCAAGAATAAACTCCTGGGTTTATGTAGCTTGTATTAGTCATTTACACATTCATTTAAGTGATATTTAGCAATGTTAGGTTATGTAGCTGTAATTTTCTTTTAGATAGTGTCCTGAAACCATACTGTCCAATTACACCCAGTTTTTGTATTATCATTAAGGCTTTAGTCTGAGTAGAACAGAACAGTAGGTGCAAGTCTCCATGGTCTTTGCGAAGAGAAGTATTATTTTACAGAGAGTGTTAGTGTTCAGCACTCTGTGTTGCCACAACTTAGTCACATTAATAGCTAAAAGCAACTAAAATGGACTAGTCGACAAGTAACTGAAATTAATGCACAGTACATAAATCATTAGAAGTTACTAGTTTGTTATGTCAGAACTTTGACACCATTTGCTCATCCTCTCTGTTTAACATAATTTTGGTAATGCATTTCTGATATTCTGCCCTTTTTGTACCCATTGAAAAACAACATCAAATAACAGACACTGGAGCCTGGATGTGTTTTAAACGATGATCAGCAGATTTGGCTAGCGGGTGATGATACCTGATGGGAGTTTTTGTTTTTTGGAAGTAGTGGAAGAGAAATTAGCATAATAGTGCACACTGCTTCAGTATTTATAAAACGCAACATCTTTCCCGAATTCTCTTTGCCAAACTTTTCCTCTTGTTTTGTCCATTTTTTTCTTTGCCATCTTCCATTTTTCTGGCTCTGACGTCACGCATAAGATCAAAAAACACCTGGAGAGATTATGAAGTTTTAATGAATGTGTACGTGAATCTGAGTTCCACGATAAAGGTAAAAAAAATAAGCTTAAACACTGGTTCTTTCTATTCATTAAAGGAATAGTTCACCTAAAAATTCTGTCATTATTTACTCATGTCATTCCAAGTAGGGCATTTGAAATTGGCATATGTAGGGCTGGGAAACGAGAACCGGTTTCATTCTTTAAAAAATACCAGAATCGTATCATCTTCGTTACTTTTGGTTCAGTTAACAGTTCTCCTGCTTGCAATTTTCCGGTGATGTGTCTGGAACACCGCCCTGAAATACTCTGACAGTGTTTCCAGCAGCACATCTCTGTAGCAGCGCTGCCCTCTGCCGACTCATCATCGTAAAATGCAAATGTCTACTAGTGTATTTGATTCACAATCGAACGAGTCTCGATCCTAGAGGCTCTTTTGAATCTACAGCATGAAACGCAAGATGTGCAAGTTATGAATAGCCAACTCGAAATTAAATAAGAATGGTTGAAGTCTCACAAGCCTGAAGTAAACATTAGGCTACATAACAGTCTAAACTGTCTATGGAACTGTTACTGTTGATTTAATGATGACCTGTGTCCCTGTTAAATCAAGCAGGGCAGTTACTGAATGGGTGTTTATTTGACAATGTGTAATTAAAGATACACAAGTTTTGTAGTAATAAGTGGATTTTTATAAAATAATAAATGAATTAATGAAAAATGCCATCACATTTCTTGCTGGTTTAGATTAGTTTTTTTAAATATAGTGAGGATTTGTTTTTTTTTTTATTGGATTGTAATTGTCTCTTTTTTTTTTTTTTTGTCAAGTCTGCAAACACACCTTTTACAAGAATTGCACTTCATTTATTTCTGATTTTGTATATCTGCTCTGTAGAAATCTGAAATTATATCATTATTTGGTAACAGACCAGGTAAATGAGATGGGAAATAAAATAAGAATTGCATTTCAAAAGAAGTATTTTAAAAATAAAAAAAGGCACTAAAGAATTACTGGAATCGTTAAGAGTATTGTAACCAGAATCGTTAAATTCCTTAAAATTCCCAGCCCTATGCATATGACAGTGCAAATATCAAATTCAACAGCTGCTATTTTTATTAAACAAAAAAAGGCTGCACGCACTGCTCTCTGTAGTGTTGCACATAATCAAAGCATGCATGAGGCTAATGAGCTGAAAAAGTTAAATATACAGCACGCATGTGTTATTCTAAATATGCTTAGCTGCTAAAAGTTAATATCCAAATCTAAAGTAACCTCATAACAACAGGTTTTTATGGAAATAAGAGTGGATTTCTCCATGTCTTCAGTGTACTGCTAAAATAAAGCCCTTTCATATCTGTGCCCACATGCAGGTTAAGAAAATATAACAGAAATATGGTACTGTTTTATAATAATATAAATGACGATGATAATAATTATTGTTGTTAGTATTATAAAAAAAAATATTATTGGGTTCCAAAAATGAATGAAAAATCACAACACGGCTAAAACATGCAAGATTTTTGTGAATCAGTTTTTTTTTTACTTTAGTCTGGTTCTTTATAAGAGGACTCTCAATTGTGTTCACCCTTTCTTAAACTGTATTTTATTGGCAGTAGAGCATCTTTGCCATTGACTTCATTTTGGTCAAAAGGAAACACTTTTCATACAGTCATTTTTGGGTGAACTATCTTTTAAGTATCACGTAATGGTTGAACCAGTTTTTTTTTTTTGTAATTCCTACCTTATCTACATTGGCACGGGTTTTGGCAGAAGTCTCAACATAGCTGACTGCCCACTGCTCTGCTCTGGTTTTGGCCACCTCCACTCCAACTTGCCGTCGATCCTCCAAGTCTGACTTATTTCCTACCAGCAGAAAAGGTACGTTCTCTTCCTCCTTCACCCGAAGAATCTGTTCTCTGAAGTTTAGAAAATATATACTTAAACAATGGAATGCTGCTTATTAGAGGCAGGGCCATAGCTAATGGGGTGAAAGGTGATAATGAGCATAGGGGTCCAGGGGGCCCCACAACAAATTCTGGACTGTATTTTTTTAATAGGAAAGGGGCCCAGGTTACCTTGCTATGGCCCTGATTAGAGGGCCATTATGGGGTCAAGCTCATAATCCAGAGCAATTCAGAATAGATTTCTTGGCTGCATGCACACTTAAGCATTACATTTAACCAAACTTGTGAAATGTACCTGCACCAGTGTTGTTGATTACCAATTGGAAGGAAAATTCTCTACCTGAAGTCTGCCGTAGCAGCAAAGGATTCTGATTCTGTGATGGAGAACACACAGAGAAATCCCTCTCCACTGCGGAAGTAGTTGTCTCGAATGGCAGCGTAGTCCTCCTGCCCAGCTGTGTCAAGGATGTCGATTTGGACCTCCTCTCCATCCAGAACCACCTTTTTTCTGTAGCTATCAGCTTTAGTGGGCTCATAGTCCTCCACAAACTTGAGAGGGATCAGTAACACATTATCATACATTATATTTACCAGTTAATGTCAATTTACAAATATTGTGAAATTCCTAAATGTAAAGCCTTACCTCATCATACATAAACTGCAGTGTTAGTGCTGACTTGCCCACACCGCCACTGCCCACCATTATCACTTTGTGAAGGGCCAAAGCATTCCTATTAGCAGCCATGGCTTCAAGCAATGAGAGGCAGGTGGCAGTGCAATGATGACCAAGTAGTGAAAATTGCAAGGTAGATGAGTATTAAGGAAACCCTAGAAAGATGTTAGGGGAAAAAAAGAGCCGTTGAACTTGTGTACTTGTTTCAACAAAGACAGGTGTTTTAGTATTATGTCTACAGCAGCAACTATTTTACTCATACAAGAGCAATGAACATTATTCTAAATTATTACTGTACATGTATGGTCTAGTTAGTAATATACTTTTGACATGTTTGCGCAAATACTGATGAATAATTAACTTTCTCCAATTCCCATAATTCATCCTGCCTATAACGATGGTGACATACTTTATTTCCCTTCTCTTGAGAAAAGTCTAAAACAATGAGACTTCTCATAAGGGCTAGTGTAACAATTAATCTGCTCCCTAGCTGACACTGACCTCATCGGTCACTGAAAGTGAAACAACAAAGCCACTCAAACTCCTAATTTTTCTTAACTATCAATAGTGAAATGTTCACATCAAATGTACGTCTATGACCATGTGGAATCAATAACTCGCATTTAGAAAAGTACATCTATTTTAAACTTTTCACTTTAATCCATTTTAAAAACTAACCTCTGGATTAACTTCTGGATCAGTCAACTGTCCAGATGTATGGTGAGAATCACTTGTAGGTGAAATATAACTATTTATTAGACTGCTCTCTGGAATACTCTATTCTGATTGGTCAATGACACCATCTAGTGGTCTGATATTGCTCAGTAATAACCGCTCATCCGAGTTTTGCAAGCCATCGTTCCTCCTCGGATCACTGTGCGATCCAAATAAGCTAAGCTAATAAAATTATTTCTACTCAAATCAATGTTTCATGTGCATTTATTTATTTGTCATGTAGACTTGTATTAAGATGCTTAATGAGCAGTCAAACAGTCATTAATTACAAAATAAACACCAACAGAACTCAAACTGGAGGAGGTTTGATGAAGGAGGAGATTTCTGCAGTTCAGCGATTTATTTCTTATATAATTTCAATGCAAATCAATATTTTATGTTCATATATTTATTTGGTTAGTAGCTGTGTAATAAGTGGGATAATGTACAGTCAGTTGACTGTTATCGCAAAATAAACCCCTTCAGGCTGATACAAGACCTCTCCACTTTGGGGTCCTGATTACCCTGTTGGGTTTATTTTGCGATAACAGCCGGCTGACTGTTCAACATGCCTTACATAATGACTAGCTATATAACATGAAACTGGAAATCATATGGGTGGAGTCACTGCATAATACTATATGATTACAGTTTTTGACTTAAGTATTGTCTAGCCAACTGTTAACTGCAGCAGTTAGTAGTTATAAGTTTGCTCATTTAACATACCTCACTTCATAATATATACAGAGAGTATGTGGCTATTATTAAACTGTAAACACCTTGATTTTTTTCCACATATGATTGATGCAACATTAACAAGCTAGTTGGCAGAGAATAGAACAATGAATAATTCAAATGAGCAGCAGACTAATGGTGCATCACATTTCTCAAAAGGCTTTTGTTTGTAGCCATGGCTCATTTCAGTAACATTACAGATAGGGTTTCAAAGTAAGGAGTGGCATAACATTTAGTAGTAATATGTTCAAATCTTACTAACATTTGGATGAGCAGACAAACATTTGTGTACACTGGTGGTACGGAAATGGCCTTTTGTTAATTCACACAGATGAGCAGATAATCTTGTCAATAGATTAAACCCATAAAGATCTCAGCTTGTTTGCTTTAAAATATTAGCATTCTTAGTGTAATTTGTAATGGTTTTTACTCAGTCTTCTAAATATACTTTAGACCATATTTATAACGTCTGAGTACCCCTCATAAAAGTCATACTTGAGGCTGCATCTGCCTATGCAATCATCCTTAACTGTAAACATCCTGTTGAGTATTTGAAACTAAGAAGATCAAGTCACGTTAAACCTATGGCAGGCCAAATTATCTTGAAACACTCCCAGCATTACTCAACATAATTGCATTTTTACTTGTAAGAATTTCAATTCAGGACTCGACATAAAGGAATGTCATGTGCTATTCCGGAGAGAAAAAAAGATTTTTCTTCCAATTGTGGTGTAATTATAATTTATGCAGAAGCAATATTCTCATCAATATTCTTATTCAGTCAATCGTTCCCAGCAAGACATTATGCAATCATGTACAAACTTATATTTACATTGTTGTTCTTGGCAAACACCTTTAACAAGTAATTGAAAGGATAGTAACCCCCCCCCCCAAAAAATGTTGTCATGATTACTCAACCTCATGTTGTTCCAAGCCCACAGAAGAGAGAAATTCAAATGAAACACAAAAGGAGGAACCTGACATGATCTTCTACTGTTGTAGCCCATCCGCCACAAGGTTTGACATGTTGTGCATTCTGAGATGCTATTCTGCTCACTACAATTTGACAGAGGGGTTATCTGAGTTTCTGTAGCCTTTTAGTCAGCTCAACCCAGTCAGTCCATTCTCCATCGACCCCGTCTCATTAACCAGGGTTTTCCGTCCACAGAACTGCCGCTCACTGTTTTTTTTGGCACCATTCTAAATAAACTCTGAATGAGTGTTGTGTGTGAAAATTCCAGGAGATCAGCAGTTACAGAAATACTCAAACTAGACTGTCTGGAACCAACAATCATGCCATGGTCGAAATAACTGGGATTACATTTTTACCCATTCTGATGTGAACATCTGAAGCTCCTGACCCGTATCTGTGTGATTTTATGCATTGCACTGCTGCCTCACGATGACTGTTTAGATAATCGCAAGAAAAGGTCGGTGTACAATTGTACCTAATAAAGTGGTCTGAGTGTGTATATTAAAGATAGATAATAGGATGATGTTTCATACATGTATATTATTAAAATATTTATATAACATAAGTCAGTACATATGCCTACTTATACAAAAGAAAAAATACCTGTATACGTCAGATTGAGCTCTAGAGAGTGGAAATGAGAGATGTAACAGGTGTTTATTGATGAAGTTATCTGTTTTAATAATTTTTCTTCACTCTGCATCTGAGTAGTTCAGTTGTTCACACAGCATTTTTGCCATTTCTGCCTTTCTTTTGAAAGATGCTGTAATATGAGCCGCAAAACTAGATCGCTCAAATGTCATGCTTATTAGTATAGTCTGCTTTGTTCACAAACAGGAGCAATAGTTTAATTGTGTAGCTTGTTTGCAGAGATCTCTCTTTTTATAAGGGTGTAATGACATTTGCATGTCACACTAAACTGGACACGTGCCCAATGGGCCACAGAATGCGAGAGCCTCAGAAGCACTAATCAGTCGCTCTGATTGTAAAATTATGATAAAATGTGAGGAAAAAATTGTGAGCAATCCCGTGCCTTTTTAATTAATGCCCAGGATGTAATAAAAGACACAGGCCTAGGCTATATTACAAATATAGCCTGCTATTTTTTTCATTAATGTAATTTCAATTAGGCTGCTTGTCCAGCCAGGCAAGTAAAATTCTCTTTCACTAGTCCCTTGAGCTTTACAACTGAATATGTACTTGTCATATATTTGAATTTACTCCATTGAGTACTAGTAAAAATGCAAATAGAGAGCTCTGTAAATGGAAACTTACTAGTATAAAATACACTGTAGAGCTCTCTAATTGAAATATTACTAGTACAAATGCACTTACGAATAGCGTTGGGAGCATTAAAAGCTAAATCAGCTTTCCATATAACTCTCTCCACTTTTCATGACCACTTCCATACGATAGGACTTCTTTAACCTGTTCTAATTGCCAGTTGCAGCAATAAGGAGATAATCTTCAATCAAACATTATAAAGGCCTATAAAAGCGGTTTGGCACCGCTTTAATTACAGTGAGGTCAGTTTATTTTTCAAACCTATGTATATCTTAGCGATATCTGCGTTCTAGTCTGTTTCCTTTAGCCAGAAGAGCCTATATAATTATGGAAAGATTTTACCAGTAGACATCGGTGAGACAGTTAGCTTTGCTGTATTATATATATATAAAAAAAACATATATATATATATATATACACTACCGTTCAAAAGTTTGGGGTCACCCAAACAATTTTGTGTTTTCCTGAAAAGTCACACTTATTCACCACCATACGTTGTGAAATGAATAGAAAATAGAGTCAAGACATTGACAAGGTTAGAAATAATGATTTGTATTTGAAATAAGATTTTTTTTACATCAAACTTTGCTTTCGTCAAAGAATCCTCCATTTGCAGCAATTACAGCATTGCAGACCTTTGGCATTCTAGCTGTTAATTTGTTGAGGTAATCTGGAGAAATTGCACCCCACGCTTCCAGAAGCAGCTCCCACAAGTTGGATTGGTTGGATGGGCACTTCTTGCGTACCATACGGTCAAGCTGCTCCCACAACAGCTCAATGGGGTTCAGATCTGGTGACTGCGCTGGCCACTCCATTACCGATAGAATACCAGCTGCCTGCTTCTGCTCTAAATAGTTCTTGCACAATTTGGAGGTGTGTTTAGGGTCATTGTCCTGTTGTAGGATGAAATTGGCTCCAATCAAGCGCTGTCCACTGGGTATGGCATGGCGTTGCAAAATGGAGTGATAGCCTTCCTTATTCAG
Organism: Moxostoma hubbsi; assembly: GCA_032164185.1. Lineage (NCBI taxonomy): Eukaryota > Metazoa > Chordata > Actinopteri > Cypriniformes > Catostomidae > Moxostoma > Moxostoma hubbsi. Next base: position 17,764,015 of record JAVLUX010000004.1, on the reverse strand, counting down.
AATCCCTTTTACCCTGTACAAATCTCCCACCTTACCAGCACCAAAGCAACCCCAGACCATTATATTACCTCCACCATGCTTAACAGATGGCGTCAGGCATTCTTCCAGCATCTTTTCATTTGTTCTGCGTCTCACAAACGTTCTTCTTTGTGATCCAAACACCTCAAACTTGGATTCATCTGTCCACAACACTTTTTTCCAGTCTTCCTCTGTCCAATGTCTGTGTTCTTTTGCCCATCTTAATCTTTTTCTTTTATTGGCCAGTCTCAGATATGGCTTTTTCTTTGCCACTCTGCCCTGAAGCCCAGAATCCCGCAGCCGCCTCTTCACTGTACATGTTGACACTGGTGTTTTGCGGGTACTATTTAATGAAGATGCCAGTTGGGGACCTGTGAGGCGTCTGTTTCTCAAACTAGAGACTCTAATGTACTTATCTTCTTGCTCAGTTGTGCAACGCGGCCTCCCACTTCTTTTTCTACTCTGGTTAGAGCCTGTTTGTGCTGTTCTCTGAAGGGAGTAGTACACACCGTTGTAGGAAATCTTCAATTTCTTAGCAATGTCTCGCATGGAATAGCCTTCATTTCTAAGGACAAGAATAGACTGTCGAGTTTCAGATGAAAGTTCTCTTTTTCTGGCCATTTTGAGCGTTTAATTGACCCCACAAATGTGATGCTCCAGAAACTCAATCTGCTCAAAGGAAGGTCAGTTTTGTAGCTTCTGTAACGACCTAAACTGTTTTCAGATGTATGAACATGATTGCACAAGGGTTTTCTAATCATCAATTAGCCTTCTGAGCCAATGAGCAAACACATTGTACCATTAGAACACTGGAGTGATAGTTGCTGGAAATGGGCCTCTATACACCTATGTACATATTGCACCAAAAACCAGACATTTGCAGGTAGAATAGTCATTTACCACATTAGCAATGTATAGAGTGTATTTCTTCAAAGTTAAGACTAGTTTAAAGTTGTCTTCATTGAAAAGTACAGTGCTTTTCCTTCAAAAATAAGGACATTTCAGTGTGACCCCAAACTTTTGAACGGTAGTGTATATATATATATACACACACACACACACATATATATATATATATATATTTTTTTTTTTTTTTTGCCCTAGTTTTTAATTAATTGCATTATAAATTGTACTAGGTCAATTTTATTTTATTCTTGTTTTATTGGTTTTAAGTGTTTGTTGCATTCTCAAGCTCTATGTATGTGATTTTATTTATTTTTTGTAACTCCATGTACAGCACTTTGGTACCCAGTGTGGTTTTTGAAAGTGCTCTGTAAATAAAATTTAGTTGAGAGTTGAGTCGAGTTGTATTACGTTTTCTTTTAAACTTACTGCTCAGACATCGAATAGGGTGGAGACCTATTCCCCTGATAAAGAAATAAACACGTTGTGGCCAAGGATAGTAATGCATTCCTCAATTATATTATAGCTTACATGACATTTGACACCTGTTCCGTTTCTACAGTCATTTACATGAAAATGAAAAAGTCCCATCATTCAATAAAAACCACATAACACTGATTCGGAAAGTGGTCATCGGTAGTGTGCTAATGACTACTGTTGAGCTAGCAAGACCACATCCTTGCAAAATGACACTCGAGCTGCTTGTGGAGTTCGCGTGAACATATCGAGAGTGAAATAAAAAGTGCTTTTCTGTTGTATTATGAAGTTGCGCTAAATCCGCCTTCCATGCTACGGGAAAAGAGAGGATTCCGTTTTAAGCACTCTGCAGCTAAATGAGAAAACCCTACCGCTCCTTTGAGAACTTAGTACATGGTAAATCAAATCATCTAACAAATGAATACAGTGAATGGCAATGCCTCACTACAATCACAGTCGTAGCAAAAGTGTTCACATCACATACTTACCCAAAAACAGGCACTCGCGTGTCGACGTCTTGTTAGCTTTGCTGCTATGGGTAATTTGTTTAGCCTCGGTCCTCGACTCAGAAGGGATAAGCACTGCTGACAGCCTTGGCTTGGGCTTCACCAACAAACGACCAAGTTACTTAAATCCTAACATATCTGAGCGCGTTATCTTATTGCACATATCTTAGTGGTCTCTTCATACATTTTACCTGCCAACTACAAAATTGTTTTCGATATCTTTACGTGCGCTTTTTTTTTTTTTTTTTCAAGTTTTGTTTCTTGCAGCTTGCAACTTTGTTAACTCAAGTGTCTGGTTTCTTGTAAATACAGCATCTGATGTACATTAGAGACGCAATCTATCTTGTTATATTACAACATTACCGTCACAAGAGAACTGTTTTTTTTTTTTTTTTAGCTGGAATTGTCCGCCTAGAGGTTCCCTGGGGAACTGCATAACACTGTCAGAAAACGAAACAACAGTAGCTGAAATGGGCACAAGTGTTTTATTGTTCTAACACTTTCCATTCAAATTGCCACAGAGCGCTCTAATTGAAGGTACACAATTTCATGCCACATCTGCCCGTCATGTTATTTGACATCTAATTCTGAGGAAACGCACAGCCCAACACCTGCTACCTTGGACTGGAAACCTAAAAATATTCTAGCACTGCTATGTATTTCTAATACATAGTAGGGGGATGACAGGTGAACATATTCCCCCACAATAGTCACATGAAACCTTTGCCACTGGTTTAATGGCAGGTTCCATTATCACAACTTACTACATGTATTGGGAGCAAGTTGTCATAAAAGGTTAATGTATAGAATATTAAATATATTTTATTTTTCCTGAGCAAAAACTGTGGAAATGTTCTGAAGCTTTTTGGTAGCCAAGACTTCAAGGTATGTGACTATGCAGAAATTGACTTTCAAAACTGAACCTACTTTGGGAAATATTCACTGGAGTAAAATGTCTGACAACTAGCCCCTGTCTGCATATACGTGTACACTCGATCCAGTTCACAAACAGCTTGTGTTCAAAGAGGGATACTCCTGGGTTCAAAGACAAATTGATAAATCCCACAGGGATAATCTTGATGTGATAAAGCCATTTGAAGGATATTTATTTTTGCTTATATTCATTTATTTTGTACTCTTATGCAAAAATGTAAGAAACAAGAATTGCTGAAAACAATAATCAGCTAGGCTGATGGATTTTAAAAAAGAAGCTAAACTGAAGAAAACAAATTTATCAGGTAGACAAAGGCTTTACAAATAAATATATGCTTTTGTTTAAACACTGTTTTCTTTTTTTAAACTATATTTTTGTTGAGGTTTATACATTTGGCTAATTTGACATCTATACTGGCATTGCATTGAAGTACTGCAATCGAGGCACTGAGCTCACAGAATTTACTTGGTTAAAAAAGATTGCACAATGTCTGTATCTGCAACAAGCTGTGCAATTTATTTGCAACTGTACAGTAGTGCCTCTCTTATTTCTCACATATCGGAGTTGCTCTCCATTCCTTCCCCTCAGTGAGTGCGCGGGGCTGGTGGATGAACACACTATAGCGCACACCCTGGTTAGCAGCAGCACGAACAAAACCACTATTTGCAGTCATAGTGACAGCCCGCAATGTGTCTCCTGTCCCAAAGATCATCAGTGATCTACGGTTTACCTTTGAGCTAATTACTAAGCGTTTGGTGCGCTCAGAGGGCTGGTCTGGAACCACCTTTAGCCTGGCTAGCAGCTCCTCCGCTCTGGCTTTTTCCCCTGGGCCTCCTAATGTGTCCAGGATGATGTGGAAGTCCTCAATGGCAGAATGACAAGCAAACAGCTCTTTTCCCTTCATGAACTCCTCCAGCTTGGGCAGGACATTCTCTTGCCGTTCCTGTGCAGCTTGTTCAGTCAACACCACCTCCTTAAAAGTGAAGTGACAGTTACCGTGGCTGAGGGAAGACACATAAGTAATCAGTGTAGTGATGTCAAGGTTTACCCTGCTGCAAACGTCTACCTTCACCTCAGTGGGGAAGGCAAGGCTGGCCACAATGGTGTCTCTAACAACTCGAGTGTGCATGAGGTCTGCATCATCACTGTCGTCATCATAGTCATCAACATCCACCTCAACTGCATTCTCTACCTCGTGGTTCTCTTCCTCCAAACTATGTTTGTCTTCACTTTCATCCTCCTCTCCACCTCCAATCATTGTATTAACAGTAACAATATCACCTTTTACAGATATACCCATTTCTTTCAGCTTGTCAGCCATAGGGCTGGACACACCATTGTAGAAAGCAAAGATAATATGAGGATTGCTGTACTGCACAGGCTGCTGCTGACTGGCCTTGAGGTAATCTTCTGCTTGCCGTATCACACTTTTATCCCCATACTGGCCACAGCCTTGCCAGATATTGTGTAATGCCTCAGCCTTGCGCCCAATGGCTTTCACCCATGTGTGTCCACCATTTGCCACCACATCAACCACCAATGTCTGCTTCTGCCCATCAGGTCCTTCATAGGCAAACACATGCAGGACACTCACCACATTCTCTAGGTTCTCAGCTGACTCCACGATGGCCCTCAAGTGCGTAAGGTTGGTACTTTGCAGGTGAGACTCCTTGATCACGACGATGCCAGCCTCCACCTTTTGCAGGAACTTGATCTCAGCTCTGAGCTTACTGCACAATTTAGCACGACCCTCAACATCACGGCCTTGCCGGCTACAAAACTTGTCCACTCGCTCAAGCAGCTCCTTGGCTACTCTGATTCTGTCCTGCAGTGTGGAGTAAGTGGCCATTGCTGTTGAACATTATTCCTACAGAATGAGAAAGAAAATGGCCTGAGTATGGGAGAGGTGGGTCACAGCATTAAACAACAAGAAGAATGTACAAGTATCAAGAAGGTTTGTTGTCTTATAGGAAGACACATATGTGATCAGTGTAGTGATGTGAAAGTTGACCCTGTTGCAAACATCTACCTTCACCTCAGTGGGGATGACAAGCAAATACTGAGTATGATATTTAAAAAGTGAAGCAATATGGATTTATAAACTCAGCATTAGCTCCTAAAATCTAAATGAAGAACTAGATCTAGCAATATTCCTATAGATAAATACACACACACACACACACACACACACACACAACACATTATAATGAAGTGTTTAATCAAATTTATGTTGTTGCTGATTTACAAAAGACCATCCTATTGGCAAAAGACCATCCATATGAATTTGAGTTGTGAGAACTGTTGTTGATTTATGATGATGGATACCTGATTTTCAAAGATTGGTTCATTTACACTTGATCAATTATACTTATTTGTGGATCATGTAAATAATTTAATTCTGTTATCTTTAATGTCTACCTATTTTTCTATGTTGACTGTTGTGATGCTTTTATATCCATAAAAGAGAGCTTGCACACTTACTCCAAAAGATATTTCCATAAATAACCATGGTTAACGTTTCAACCTATACACGAGTCTTCTTCAGAAGAAGTGATTAAAATAATTACATCATGTGCCATCTCAGTCCTGAATGATAATAATAAATATTAAGTCATATTTGTTTTCAATAGCTTTCCAGATCTTAGTATCTTATTAACAGATATTCGAAGGCAAGACATCACTCATGTGAAGATATTGGCCTTTTTTCCCTTTCTTTCTTTCTTTAAAAAAAATTAAAAAAAATAAATATATATATATATATATATATATATATATATATATATATATATATATATATATATATATTACTCAATTAAAGTAAAAGCTGGATGCAATAACATTTTAAGTAGCTGTGTCAAATCACATATAGCTTGAAACATGAGCAGTACAAAAAAGTGGTAGTAAAACTGTTAAGTAAGCTTAGGCGTGGTTTTAGAAAACCACCATAGGATAAATTAATCAAGACATAACTTTAAAAGTTCTGTCGAGAATAGCAAACACTGTCCAAATTAGCAAGATGGTGGACATGTTAACTAGCTTGGTTACAGACATGGTTTTCTACACACCAGACACACTTCCTGTCTGAATTAGAGACGAACAGAAATTGACTGTTTACCTAAATATAAGTGAAATGACTCGGAAATTAATCGATACTTACAAAACGTACAGGTTCAAGTTCTGTCTGTTTTTAGCCGACACTTTTCAACCACGAAGTCGAAGAAGACACCGCTGTCATTATGTAGTACTTGCGTATGACGCCACCCAGCTTCAGTGTTGCCAGATTAGAAATGTCGAAGTATCGTACCAAAACCTCAAAATTATCGTTTTTTAAAAAAAATTATCGTACACAAACCAAACGCATAAAATATAGTTATTTTTCCAACAATTTTATTTTCCAAATAATTTTACAGCCAATTTGAACAAGCTCTATAATACGCTCACATTAACTGGAGGAAGTCTGAATAACTTTTTTTTTCCAAAGTGCAAAAGATATGCCGAAAAAAAGTGCACAAAAAAGAAAAAAGTGCACAATTAACACAAAAAAGATTAAAATTCGATTTCTAAGTCGCTGTCATCATCGGATGCCACATCCACTTGTGCAGTGTGTGTGTGTGTGTGTGTGTGTGTGTGTGTGTGTGTGTGTGTGTGTGTGTGTGTGTGTGTGTGTGTGTGTGTGTGTGTGCGCGCGCGTGCGTGCGTGCAGGCAGCCGAGCCTGCGAAATGATTCGGGGTCCGAAAAAGAAGCGGTAGGATCTGTGTTTGGACGAACGACTGAAAACTCTGAAATTATCGTACATTATGGGATTTTTTTCATTATTGATCGTACATCGTACAGAGGTCAAAATTATCGTACAAATACGATAATTATCGTACATCTGGCAACACTGCCCAGCTTGGAGGTAATACATTGCGTGACACCATGTCAATTCATGACAGACAGACATGTAATAGCATTTAAATGATTGTTGTTTCACGCGGAGTGACACACTTTTTATTTTCTTATAATTAAGAAAATAACTAGACTTAATATAACGCCTTTAATATAAAGATCGTAGTCTGTATTTTGCGCGCACAGTCAATTTTATTAAACACATTCAACGGCCTTAAACATTGCTAGCCTTAGAAATGTCCCGTGGTATATCTGTGACGTATTATGAAGCGGTGCGTCTTCAAATGCATTGCTGTACAAGAAAGAGGTCAAAGTCAGTCTCGCTCACTGCAGACTCTGGAAGTATGGTAACAGTCCGATTCTGCAAGAGCAAATGCGTGGTCCTGACGCAACAAGTATCTGGTTTCCAGTCTCTCCGTTGGATGACTTCGGGCTGTCTAGAGACGAAGAGGTGTTAACCCAAAGAAAATCTATATCCAATTTTTCATCTGAACTCTTATAGTTTTTAAACTGTCGTTTGCGATAGGGTTTTAAGCGATTGCATAATAGTTGCTCCGTCTTTTACCGTTTTTGCTACTTTTCTTGATGTATTAAATATGGGAGAGGATCGAACTGTATCTGAAAGCAGTCTTTGAAGTATTTTCGTCACATATTTTCTATTGTTGTGCGTGTTTTACGCATATGGATACTTTTACGGAGCGGAGACGCTAGATTATGCATTCCGCAGGATGGGTGCGAACAATGGGAAACAGAGCGGGAGTGAAGGTGAGTGCCAAAATCAAACTCTCAGAGCCAGCCACAATGCTACTTTTCCACTGTTAAATCTCGCCGTACTGCAGCCATAGTTGTGTCAACGTCACTATACTCGTTCTGGATTATAGTAGCCATACAGCATCTTTTGTTTCAACCATTCTTGTCATTTTCTGTCAAAGCATGAGGTTTGGATACATTTGAAAGGTAACCATTTAACATGGACAGTAAATATATTAGACTAGCTGTTTCTGGCATTTTGCCTTAATACATTTTACAAATGTACAGTCAATATTACAAAATTATTTATATTTCTCTGATGTCTGCATGAACTGCATTTTGATAATGGGAATTGGTAATCCTGAGGAATATATGGGTGCTTGTAGAGTAAATTAAATGTATAGACCTACTAGAATTCATTCATCAGGATGCCTGCCATCTTTACTTAGAATAAGCTCACAACATGGTCCTGGTCGGGGCTGGTCAAAGGTGGAGATTTATAGACAAAAAAGGACTTCAACTTTAAGGATTTAAAAAATCAGTGGATTATTCTGCCTATACCATCCTCACTTTCCAGGATTGGGTAGTTACAGCTGTCATTGATTTTTACAGCACTATTTTTACTTGAAGTATAACAATAAGGGTTAACTTTATCTATGGGTCTTTCAATAGGTCTACAGTTAACAGGTTAATAACTGCGTATTTAAATACTCAGTCCAGTAATAATAATAGCCACATAATGTAGAGAGTTTGGCAATCCTCAGATCATGTAGTAATACATTTCAATTCTTTGTCATTTTCACATTAATGAGGAAAAACCGGCACTGCTGATGTGACGAGAGGCAAAAGTTTTAGATTAGTGAGGTATTTAAAAAAATTTTTTTTTATCTAAAATTCAACTTAAAACCACATCTGAATACGACACCATCTTACTTGATTTTGGCACCTCCAGCTGGACATTTCACTGTAAAACTGTAGCCAAACTTGTTATACAGCATGCACATGTTGAATTGCAAAAATGTTGTGATGTTCATGTATATTTCATGAGACCAGGCTGTAAGAATTGACATCGCAACATGGCCTTACGTGTTAACATTGCAACATGGCCTTATGTGTTTACTAAATGGCAAAAGGCTGCATGTTATCCATCCATTCAGAGTTTCAATCAACAAAGTGTGATCACGGGTCACACTCTAGCACATGTTGAGCAGGTCAGGAATATTAGATGATGTTTATCAAATTACAATTGAAATCATCTTCCCGGACGGTGAAAGACACATTTAATAAGTCCCAGATGGCTTCTCTCCCCCTTTGTGCAAAACAGCTGAATGCCAAACCATACTTTCCTTACAAGTGCTTTGGGTAAGTAATACAGGGCTGATGAACACAGATGTCTTTTCCATGTTTCCTGTAGCATTTGATGACTTTTTTTGAATTGATGATGTTGTTTTGTTATGTGACGGTTAATCCCTGCCCTGAGACTAGATTTGCGTCCAGAGGTCATTTGCACAGAGGCATAAATCTCTCCCATTGTCTTATTATGGAGGACAGGAGAGTATGTGCATTATTATTTAAAGGTGATTAAAACTGACTGGAACAACATGTGCACTAAGCGGTTTTAACGCACACATTCCAGCCAATCAGAATTGAGTATTCAAACACACCATGGAATAACACATATTGTCATTTTAGCTCAAGGGTGAATTTTTGCATGATCCTCAACATTTATGTGTATGATACACTGTACAGTTATTATTGGCCAGAGCAGAGGCTATGCATTGAAATGTGGATGATAAACGTTGCCACTGATCATATTCTATTAACGATGAGCACTTATGCCAGAGACTTCACTTTCATAGAGTGAGTTCTTGGGTGTGTGAAAGACTTGTTGTCTACTAAAACACACCAGACCTCCTCTGGAAGGTCAAGGTTTGGCCTGCCCTCAAGACTGGCATTCAATGAGAAAACCAAAAACTTTCCAAAGACATATTTCACATATCACCATCTATTGCAACGTTTGATGTTATCTCTTGACATTTAGGTCTGTATGTTAATTTTGTTTACTGATAGGCCATTAAGTCAGTAATTTCTACTGCTGGGACCTTACTCGATTTATTTTACTCAGCTCATCTTCTATGATGCAGTCAAATGCACCACATAAAATACAACAAAACTGCAGTTTTAAAGCCAACACATTTTAAATGTGTACTTTTCTATTCTATATAATGTGGTGTTTGAGTGCCTTAAAAACATTGGCATGCTTACTAATGTTTATTTAAGTGATTAATGAGGTGATTTCACAGATAACCATTCTTTCTCCTCTGCATTTGTTTTACAAACAACAAACCACAAGCCTTATGTGGGTCTTCCGTGAATCCACTAATGAACAATTGTTTGTTCATGTTTAATTTGGCAATTATACTATGAAGCATTCAAAGACCACATATTTTCCCATCTTAAATTTTCTCTCTCAAAACAGAATCAGGATGTCTTGGATCTGTTCCAGTCCCACTATTACTTTTAGAGCCAAGTAAGTGAACTTTCCAAAAAGAATCATTCAAATGACCTCATTTAGAGTAACAATAAAGTAAAGTCAAAATGCAAACGTTTAAAATGGCGCTCAGTTTTATACAATTATTTCTTAAGGATGCTAATATGTCTTTCAGATTATTTTAAGTGTTCAGTGATGGATAAGCATAGTGCTTTCATGTAATTTTATCACTATATTCTTCTTTCTGAAAAAACTAATTTAAAACTAATAACTGTTGTATATTGTTTTTGTATTGTATTTTGTTTATTAAAAGTATCAATTTGGAGGGGTATTTGGTATTAAAACAGCACTGATTGAATTGTTAATCATGGTCTGGGGGGGATTCTTGTACCCAGTTCCGGATGGATGGTAAAATGATTGATGGCCTCCCCTACCTAAAGATCAAAATATCACTGTTAGATTATTTAGTGAAAAACAGGTTTGTTTGCAGAGCAAAACTTTTTTTTGTTTTGTTTTTTGTTGCTCAGCATGTGGACGCTCCCTGTGTCCGACCATTTATGGTAAAATAAATGTTATGTGAACTCTGCTTGTGTTTACTCTTTCATCAAGCCTGTAAACATGCTTCACATGTGACCTGATTATCTGAAGTTGCATTGCAACAGAAATGTTTTGGAAACTTTCACACCAATGCATATTGTTTATGTTTACTATTGTAATTCTTAATTTTGAAACTGTAATTTATCAGAGATTTTAAAACAAAGTGTTATCATATTAGAGTCCAAACAAATACACAATTGCTAATGGGTTATTGACTTGTGTTTCTAGTAGTGATTTTAACTCTATTTTATATTAACTCTGGCTGTTTTTATTTTTATATTTAGCATTTTTATTTGAATAACCCCCAGCAATCTCAATTGAATGGCAACAATTTGCAAACTCAGTTTAGGTCAAATTGAACAAGGTTGCTTAAGAGTTTCTCTTTGGGCAATTTTGTTAAGAGCACTTCCTTGTCCCTGCCACCGGGGAGTATATGTGGGAGGCATCTGGTTTGTTGTTCAAAGTTTGTGGTGGACAAAAAAAGTATGTATGGTATTTATCATAAGATTTTTTGAATTCTTTTGACAAATTTTAAACATCATCACAGCCCGTTTAAAAAAAAAAAAAGTGTGTCCATTCTTGACACTTGTAAGAATGAGAGATTTGTGTATTGTGAGCTCCAAGGGTGGCAAACTACAAGAATAGTTTTGAAGATTCCATGACTCTTTGCATTTATCTATTTCTTTTGCTTTCTCTGACTTACTTTTAAAGCTAATATGTTGATTCTCTATTTGTGTTATTTCACTGGGTGTCCTGATGTGTCTTGGGTTATCTTTGTGATTTTAGGGAAAGGCAGTTCCAGTATTTCCTCCGACCTAAGTTCAAGTACAGATCAGACCTCGACCAAAGCTGCAAAGAATGCAGCTACCAGTGAAGGTAGGGCATATGGTCCTCATTAACCATAACTAGCTAACCTTTCGTTTTTCATGTTTTGCTCCTTTTGACTTGTTCATTGTTTTGTTGGAAAAATGTTTTGTTTCAATCTAGTCTCCTTTCAGAAAAGTAAATCCATAGTGGTGTTCAGAGTGTGCCTAGGGTTAAGAAACTGAGTGTCTATGGAGGTTTTTGGTGTGAATTGTGAGAAACAAGGAGACGAATGCTGGGGAACTTGTGTCAGCTCAGTTTCATTTGCCTGCTTTTTTATATAGACTTTGTCAGAGTGACTAATTAAAATTAACAGATGCTATTTGCACCCTGGCGCAAATATAGAACGTGTATAGTATGTTATATAAAGTATAATAACATACTATTATAATTAAAACATATGCTATTTGCATTTTGCAAAATATGGTGGAAACACATTTGCAGAATAAACTCCTATTGAATTTATTAGGACTACAAGAAGTGCAATAACTCTTTCATTGACTGAATAATTAGTTAAATATTGGACTTACTAGCGAAACAATCATTGCCTCCGAAATGTTGCTCTGGTCATCCTGGAATAATAGTGTCTAGAAAATTCAAAGCCTGTATAGAGTTTGTAGAGTAGACAGATACAAACATGAACTGTGCTGAAGAGTAGGTTGATTAAAAATTTTGAAAAATATCTTATACTGTAGATCTGCATGGTAAAGTCTGAAGGATGGAGGAACGCACACACATTGTGCTTCCAGAACTGTGTGACGTGCTGTCGCTCCCAGACATGAAACAAAGTTCTTTACATTGCTTTGTCTGCATTTTCTAAACCACAAGTATTTTATAAATAAAAGACTCACAGTGACTACAATTTCTCTGGAAGTGAAGATTTTGTTCTTTTGAACACATGGGATGGAAACGTGGCTTTATTTGCACAGTGTTTGTGCGATATGTTTATTTTGAATAAAATAAATTCACAACATGGATGGAAACATAGCTGATGAGAGTGTACCTTGGCTATGACTGAGCCGAATTTGACCACAAGTCGCCAACACATAAGAGCCAGTTTGCAAAATACCTCAGCACATGGGTTATTTTACAGGCCATGTTTCCAACAATACTATTTGCATTTTGTCTTAGATTTGTCTGGCACCAGACTATCGGGGTGCAAATTGTTGCGCTGTGTGGCCATTCCTATTTGTACCTGGGTTGAAAAGATGTCTTTTCTATTTGTTTACTCTAGGTATGATTGTTCAGAGTTGAGAAAAACCATACCAATCCTGACTATTCCAACAAACTCTTAAAAATAAAATAATGTAAGTGGGAGACACAAAGTACTCTGCTTCTCTCAACGTTTTTGTAAATTGAGTAAAAAGAACTCTACAAAAACAACACTGGCTGTCCGTAGACTTGGGTGGGAATATGAGGTAAACCTTATAGCATTGGATAGCATTTGTAGTGTAAAGGGTGCTCTTCAGTGACGGCATCTTCAACCTGTGGTGTGTGTTTGTGTGCGTGTGTGTGTGTTTATACTACAAAGTAGGTGATCTCAGGTTTTACTATCCTTGTGGGGACATTTGGCCCAGCCAGCTGTACCCATGAAGGAAATGGTTTATTAAACATACTAAAAATTGTTTTTATAAAAATGCAAAAAGGTTTCTGTGAGGGTTATGTTTAGGGTTAGGGGATATAAATTATTGTTAGATCTGTATAAAATCCTTAAACTGCATGGAAGTCTATGGAGAGTCCCCACAATTATATAAAAACAAGTGTTTGCGTGCGTGTGTGTGTGGTTGCGGCCGGCAGCATATCCAGCCCTCAGTGAGAGCCCATCTCGTCTCTACTCAGCCTGCCCACAGTAATGTCAGAGTGGTGCACCCAATGACTGCCACTGCGGCTTTGATTTACACCAGCTCCTGCTTAACACAGCAGAGAGAAAGACATTCTCCTTTAAGCTGTTGTCACCACTGCACAATTATAGTAAGGGAGAAGTATAATTTCTGTGCCACTAGCGGCACCAAACAGAATTGCAAAAATAATGACATTTGACAAATTATGTTTTTCAAACAAGTTTCAGACACTCCTCAGTCTTCCATAGAAAAATAGGTAGTCCCACCTTTGGTTTAGCCAATGTTATTATGTTGGGCCCACTCGGGCTGCTTATACAAACTGATTGCAATTTTGTATAATACTGCTAAAGGTCACAGAAAAGCTCAAGTAACTATTTATAGTTAAATGTCACATAGCAAATTTACAACATCATAAGAAGAGTACACTGACATTTTTTTTTATCATAAACATATGTGGTAACTCCAAAATAAACAGTTTTTAATTCAAGTCAAAAAATATGATTTATCATCACTGAATCATCCTTAATAAATTAGGTTAGAGCAACAAAGCTAATTTTAAGGGTTAGATCAGTTAGAAATAACTCTTTAAAGGAATAGTTCACCACGTGATTTGTCCCGTATTTAAGATGGTCCGATGGTGTCTCGATTAAATCGTTCCAGATTGTTAATTTTTAACTTTTTTTTTTGCTTAAGGTGGGTTACATCGGAGATGGCATGAGTAGGGTTGCCACTTTGAAGTTGTAAAATAAGGGACACTCTCCCTAGAGTTGTTGACGAGTTGTTATAGACACAGTCCACCATTTTAGCAGAATGTGTGGACATTTCAGATGGTCCCTAACCCACCTTAGGCAAAAAAAAAGGTACTCATGCCATCTCCGATGTGTATGACTTTCTTTCTTCAGCAGAACACAAAAGATTTTTAGAAGAATATTTCAGGTCTGTAGGTTCATACAATGCAACTGAATGGTGAGCAAAAAATTTGAAGCTCCAAAAAAGCACATAAAGGAAGCATTTGACTCAAGTGGTTTAATTCATGTCTTCAGAAGCAATCCAGTCGGTTTTTGGATGAGAACAGACCAACAAATAACTCCTATTTCACCATAAATCTTGACATCAGCAGACTCTTTGGCGATAATTACTTCATGAGTTCATTCTCGATTACACTTCCTAGTGCCATCTGGCGCTATGCCCATACGTCAAGCACTAGGAAATGTAATCAAGCTTTGAAATTATGATCGTGCCTAGAGACTGCAATGGCAAGATTTATAATGAAAACTGAGCTACACTTTGCCCTATTCTCACCCAAAACTGATTGGATCGCTTCAGAAGACATGGATTTAATCACTGGAGATGTATGGTTAACTTTAATGCTGCTTTATGTGCTCTTATGAGCTTTAGAGTTTTGGTCACAATTCACTTGCATTGTATGGACCATCAGAGCTGAGATTTTCTTCTAAAAAATCTTTCTCTGTGTTCTGCAGAAGAAAGAAAGTTGTACACATCTGGAATGGCATGAGGGTGAGTCAATGATGAGAGAATTTACATTTTTGGGTGAAAAATTTCATTAGGGTAACACTTTAACAGTGTAAGAATAAATGGTAAGAACATAATTAGCAAACTTTCAGTTTATTCAAAGCAAGAAACTAAAACCTCACGAGTTGTGGGTTGTCATTAACGCTCCACATTTTAGAAAGGGCAGCCTATGAAATGCATTGTGGACAAACTTGGAAATCCTTTTTTAAATGAGTGCTTGAAAGGCATTTTTGTGTCCTGAGATATTTCATTATAATGTGCATATTTGGCTGCTTATTATTTGCCACTCCGGGGATAGGAAAGTGCTGCTACACATTTACTCCATGGTGAGTCATCTCTCCTAAACCAGTATCAGTGTGCTAAACTTGCCACTGTTCGTTATAAGTTCTGGAGCTGTTTGACTGAGTAGAAATCAGCAGTGCAACATCAGAGCTCTCAGATAGCATTGTTCTGAGAGAAGGGCCTTTCCTACCAGCACTTCCTCACTGATAACCTTGGAGGAGTTTAAGACATGTTGTCTAGTCTGCCTAGGTGTGTTTTAAGTTGAAGCATATTTAATCTTGAAATTGTCAATGTTGTAAATGCCTGCTTTAGTTTAAGACATGATATTTAAAACATTGGTCAGACTTTAGTCCTGTGATAGGCTTCTTATGTAATTTTTGACATCAGCACCTCCTACAGTTGTGTTTAGCCAATGCCCTTTGCTTTGATCCCCTAGACCTTTACAGTGAGCAGTACATTTGTACACTTTCAAAGCAGATCTGCTTCTACAACTTGAATGTAGCACATTGCACTATTGAAGCCGTGCCTCAGTGATAGTTTAAGGAAGATACCAGTACCATTCAGATCAGTGTTGATTGGACGAGAGGCTCCAAACACATTATTTTGGGTTCTGCCCAGATCATGCGCTTCTCTGTGAGTTTCATAAGCGCTATTTGCATCGAAAAAGCATCTCATTGCTTGTTGGACATCGGGCTTTCAATCAATGTATTTTAGTCCCGTCTGGAAGCCCAGCTTCTTAATGATGGTTGGTTGAGCTTTTAAATGGGAGGAACTAGAATCTATTTAGCAGAGATGGGCCACTTCTATTAAAATGAATGGGAGAAATTGGGACACCCAACTAAGAAGCTCTAGCGACCAACAGTCAATGTATGTAGAAAGGAAGTCCCACCTTACAGGTAAAAGAGACTATCACCTTTTAGAAAGAGACATTGCCTGTCAACAAATTTGCTAACACACATGCACATTAATTATACGACCCGGGAAAAAAGTAGATAGGAGCTGCACTGGCATGACTGGAAATAGCCTCCCAGAAGTGTTCCAATGATTGCAGACTGTGGACTGACTTGCTAGAAAGACTTTGGCTGAACTTACATAGCTTAGGAATACATGAACTCATTGTACTGTTATTCTCAATCTGACGTAACACTTTTTTCAGCTTTCATAATCAGATGTTTTGTCCATTCACACTTGTATTTGTTGCAAAAACAGATTTAAACTTAATTATTTTTTAGTTTTCTTCTTTAATAGATGTCAATATTTGTGTACTGCAACATTTCAGACACCAATTACAATAGTATGTGCTTCCCCACTCTTGAAAAGTACTGGTACCATGGTAATGCCACAGCACTTTTTTGTGATAAATCAAGCTTTACTCACAGTCAAACCACCAAAAAGTACTATTATTAGAAAACTACTAACAAGTTTTTCTGAAGGTGTGCTCTCCTGAATGTTTAAAGCCAGGACAGGCAAGAGCATAGACAAAAGCAAGGCAAAGCTGGATTGATTTTATCAGATGTAATTAGTCTAGCAGGCTTTGCTAGTCCTGCTGGTAGTAATCATTAACCCTTTGCTAGCAACATCTTTAAGAAACATATGTTCTCTTTTTTTAATCCCTGATTTATAAACCACAACTCTTAAAGATGATTCAAGGAGCTTTTCACAAGGCTGCACAATTCTTGTAGTACCCTTGTATGATACCCATGATTTGGCAAAAACCACGCTGATTTATCAGAAGTTTGTTTCAAATTATATGTCAAGGTTATTCCAAAGCAGGGCACACTCAGCTGTTTTTAATTAAATTGTTGATGGGAACATTGTTTTCTTGTACATCTGAAATTTTCACTATAGAATTGCCTTTTAACTTTAACTTTTGTCAGTTAGCTAACTTATTAGCAAAGACAGATGTTATACATCATGTCAAATATGTTTCATTCTCTAGTTAAAACCTTAAAATTAGCATTTCAAACAGTAATCCAGGTCTATGAGCCCCTTCCCTTCTATGCTTTTCTCCTGAGACATAACATTTAGCCTCTTGCTAAGCTCAAAATAATATAGAATTCTTGTATAAAAGACAAAAACGTACATCAGCGCAGTGGAATTCACTCTCATTGACTGGATTTGAAGGGAGTACAGTCTGACTCCCCAAAGGAGGAGCGCTCATTATTAGATTAGAAATTTTTTCTACACAAATTTATTAAATGGATAGTGGTAGAAATTGTATTAACTTCATATTCATATACCAGTCAGGCTGTGTAAACAAGTGAATGAAGGCTTCATGTTGTGGTTTAAGAGGGCCCTATGAGTGAGAGGTCCATCACATGCAATGCGACAAGGCAACAAAAGGAATTTATTCCATGTATATATTTATTCAGTATTTGTCCTGCGACAACCGTGTTAGATTCTGATTGGTCCAAAATCCCAGTCCTTATAACTGTGCATTAAACATTAAATATGTCTGGTTGGCTGAGATTGTGCTGCATTGTGCAGCAGTGTCGTGTTCAGTGGGGATGAACACATTTCTTGTCACTGGAATCATCAACTTGATGCATCATGTCTGGATAGGACACATTTATGGGGAAGGTAGAGTTATACAGGCTATCTGTTATACAGGGCAAGCCATTGTTTTTGAACATGTGGTATTAAACAACAAATAAAGCCTCACTTGCACCCTACAGGGCCTTTCTTGCTGACAGTAATCTGATAGAGAGGATTTAGGTTGCTGGACAAAGTGCGGTTCCTCTTCTTTTCATGAAGAAATCTGATCTCAGTGTCTGGAGCGTGCAAGAGAGAGAGGAGTCGGGGTTGAGTTGAAGTTCACTGGGAGAGATATGTTTCCATGCTGTAGAGGTGGCTCAGGGTCACACACACACACCCATAGTCACATGTCACATGTCTATATGTCTAACCTAATATCTCCTAAATGTGTTTGCTTATGTTGCTTATGCTGTAGTCAATGTAAACAAAATTAAAATGGCAGATATCATCTTGTTCTTCCATTAAATACTTTTGCTGTACACAATAGTGCCATAAACAACTGATTATGAGGACTTATTATGTTGTCCTGTGCTGTTTACATGGGGGGAATTTACTAAAAAGTTGTGAAAATTTTCCATGCAAAAACCTGTGTCCTATTCTCTTCAGCACACCTTCTTTGATGTAAATTAGGCTCATTATAGATGGTATTTTAGTAAAAAAATAAATAAAAATTCTCACAGTTAGCACCGTAGTCTGCAATATCCTCCAATTCTAGGCATTTAGAACCAGCCTGCCAACATAATCAGTCTGGAAATGGGCATGTTGTTTCCAAAAGTTTACGTACTCTGAAATCAACCCGTTAGTGGAATTACTGACAAGCGCCATACCCCATCAGACATTTTTTGCAATGTGTGGACACATTTCCCTCTTGCGCCACTCGGATGAGCAACAGAGTCACAGGTTCTGGTCCCATGGGAACCATGGTAATCACATTCACATAAACAATGGTAAACGTGAATCAGGTTGCATTTTCCATTACATTTTTACTCCACTGGCAGTTAGGTGTAGTTTTGGGTGTAGAGTTAATACAATTTGCATTCCTGTTGACTGTATTACATCATTTACAACTAAAAATAAAACTTGTTTTTGTCGCCACTCTGTGGACATTTTACCCAGAAACTCAAGTAGTCCTGGCTGCAGACAGCAACTCAATGACGTAGTGGATTAGTCAATTTCCGTGACGTATTGGATGATTTTAATATACACGCAAGTTGCATATTATACCAGATTCTCTTTACAACTCATTAAATATATGATATTATAAACCTGTCTCTATAAAACGTTTGCTAAACACGCTTTATTATCATTTAATTGTTTTATTATCACTTTGACTCGTTAATGGATATTATTTAATAAAAGGGAATGTTTGTCATTGGCTGTAAACCTCCCTGACCTGCATGACGTAACACACACCTTAGGGCTGGGCAATATGGCCAAAATTGTTATCACGATAATCTTTTTCATATTGTTTACACATTTACACATTGCACTTTCTTTTTTTTATTTCAAAGTTGTCGAAAGAAAAGAGAAAAAAATTATTCTAAACAGTCAAAATAGTCTCTACAAAACTGCACAGGGGGTCCAGAGATGGCCAAAGCAGTGGGGTCTGTGGGATCTTTTAACAATTTTACCATCTTTTACTGTTTATCAATTGAAAATTAAAGGTAAAAGATCATCTGTTTGTTCTGAAGCATAGTGACTGCAGTCCAGTATTTTTTGGAATATTTTTTACATTAAAATTAAATATTTTTTATATTTCTTTAGATTCAGATACCCAAGTATGGGGCATAGAAGCCCTTGTGACTGTGGAATGATGCAGAATGTGGGTTCAGGGGTGTCCCAAGAGAAAAATTACAAAACGTTTTTTTTTTTTTTAATGTAAAACACATTTGTATAGTGAGAGACGTCTACCAACTACTAATTGTAGTCTTTCCTTATCCATTCCAGACATCTAATTCATTTTCACAAAATTAGAACAGAAATGATTTGTTTATCATTAAAGCCTCGTAACATGCTGATTAATAAATATATATTTAGAAGGGGAAAACATTATGGTCTAAAAGGTGCTAAACACGTTAACTCATGCGGCGCTTCATGTCTACACAGGGAAAAGAGGCAACGTGTGCGGAGCGGGACAGGGCAGAAATTATGCATGTTTGGTACTATTGAACAATATTCAAGATTACAGCGCAGAAAGATCAGAGCTGTTGTCCACATCACTGTTGTTCTGTTGCGCTCTTCACTAGAGACGATGAGAGGGCGCAACCGTTGTCATGAAGTCTTGCGGTGCAGATGGAATCAATCCGGTGTCCGACGTAACCTAATTGTTAGCAAGGCAGCTAGCATTAGCAAGTTCATCCAGTCTGACCCTACGTTACCTCTGGCTTGTTGTGAGCGAAGCTGAGAGCATCCTATGAAAGCCGAGCATCATGCTCACAATGTGGATCATAGGAATGGCAGCGGTGCGGAGCAAGCTCTCTCCTAGCGCTGTGAGCGCTTTTGAGCGGATTTCATCTGCCCCCGTGGAAACGCAGCCTGAGAAAGCCGAACTACTTGTGTTTTAGCGACATGCAGTAAATATCGAAAATTCCTTAAAAGCTTATTGTGAAATTTCTTTATCGTGATATATATCAATATTGTTTTATCGCCCAGCCCTAACACACCTGCATCTCGATTAAATTAATGAAGATTTCCGCTCAAGATTCCAAGTTAATAAAAAGTGCATTCTGTTGCACTTTCCTCAGTTGAAAGGTGGAAATTCAGACTCTTGGATGGAACACTTCATGAATCACAGCAACAACAATACAGAGCATCGCAGCTTTCCTCACAACAGCGAACATTTGAACACACACACACCAGGTGCATGTGGCAGTGTATAGCAGGTGAGTGTTTCAAACTGCTTGGCAGATCGCAGTTAAATGGAACACAATGCAGCATCTTCAAAACTGAACTTCAAATTAACATGCATATTAAAACGCAATGGTTATGGCATCTCCTGTTATTTGAAAAAATACGGTTAAGAAAGTCACTAAAAAAAACTGGTGTGCACTTACTAAGATTACTGTGGTAACCTGAAGGAGGAATAGACAGACTTTCAGAGTTGGACAGCAAGTCTTCACATAATGACAAAATAAGATGCATTATATTTTGATTATACAATCTTTTGTACATTTTGTAACATACTATTTTATAACAGCCTATAATAATAAATAGACCATACAATGGAACAACAAGACGCAATGCAGCAGCCATAGACATTTGTCAGACATATTATTATATGCAGTTATGAACATGTTATTGCTCCTTGAGTACTCAATGAGTACTGGAGTAATTAGTTCAGAGTACTCGAGTAGACAAAATGACCAAAATGCCAATCCCTAGTCAATCCCTAATAAGCTTTAATGTTTAAATTCATTCATATAACAAATGTTATTTTCCCTCTGTGAAAAAATTTAGTTTGGTGTTTATTTTAAATACTGAATATTTGCATAGTTTTGTATTTTATCTCCACAAGACTGCTTTACTTGTCCCGTATTGCAATCAACGATTGCCAGATACATAAAGAAAAGCGGGTTCTTGTTTTTATTATTGTCATCACAAAAAAGCCATAGTTTATAAGAATATAGTCTATGTATTAGCCATAAAGCATATACTGTATTTTAGTGTGCCATGTATATCACAGACAGGCAGAGAAATATATAGCCTTTGATTTATACATTGATTATACACATCTATGAAACAACATCCAAGACAATGGAATAATTATACAAATAGATAGGTATTTACAGCTAGATATTTTCAGTCTCTAAAACTTACATTTTGGACAGCACAACTAGGACAATTAAAAAAGTGTGCAGTAGATATTTTATTTCCAAAACAATGTTAAGATTTTAATTCTAAATCAAATTAATGAAAGAAGGAATAAGGCTGTATATGTTCTCGAAACAGAATAATAAAAAAAATTATGTATATACAGTATATATATATATATATATATATCATCATATATACAAAAAAATCATTCAAAGTACTCAGCAGTAATACCTTTTGTATTCTTCAGACCATGAAAATCCCTGATGCTCAAAAGTTGTTGGTGCGCAATACTATACTACCAGTATAAAAATGTTACGGAAATATAATCATTATTACACTCTCTTACACTTTATTTACACATAACTCTACATAATATACATGTAAAAACATCCAGTATACACAGCTCTTAACATTTTGCACATTCGTATTAAAACATCCACTACGTCACGAAAATCCATTACGCTGTGGATGAAATCGCGATACAGTCCACAGAGTGAAGAGAACCTGTTGCAAAAATCCCTTTAAGTCTGGCCTTTGTTAGCTGTAACAGTATAGATATAGTGCTTTTAATAAGTGACTGATTCATCAAAGATCTGTTAATCTAAATATCCCCAATATTATTATAGAATAAATGAACATTCCTTGACATTACAAAGCAAGCAAGATAAATTACGCTTTAAATTTTAAATAAGCTGCAGGTTGTAAGGCTACTTGAGTAAGGCATAATACAGATATAAATTGACATGTTTTCTTTCTACTTTCTTGGCAGGGCAGCATTATTGCACTGGTATTTATGTCAAACTCTGCACCCCACTGAGAATGGATTTTGTGAAGAGCTGCCCTTCATAACCCGAGAGCGATGCTGTTGGCACTCTTAGAATTGCAGGCAGAGGTGGTCATTTCTTTTAATGCTGTAGATATAGCAGCAAAATATTGTATTTTAAAAAGCGATTTCCTAAATCAAATTATGATTACAGATCTTAGATACTGATAGTCTAACAGACAATACTATCTGGAGTGAATGAACAAGTATTTTAATGTGCTTCATTTTATGCATGTTTCCTTTACCTAAGTACAATAGGTGCGTGGGTGTAAGAAGATTTTTAATCAGAGAGATGAAAAACCATAATCAGATGTCTCATGTAGCCTCTGACCAACAGTTACACAGCTGTTGCTTTGGTCAGTTCCATGTAATCCTAACAGTTCAGGCCATGATTGTTTTATGATATCCGGTCTCTAGAGGTACCAAGCACCTGATTTGAACTGAGTGGAGCAGTTCAGTTTGCACTTCTTCTCAGAGACTTCAGTTAAAGTCCAAGTTTTATTATCTGAGCTTTGAAAGCCCTGGACTGGACACATTTTCTTTGGCATAACACAGAGTGGGTGTTGGAGAGCAGTCATTGCTAAGGAGATATGCAGTGCAAAACAATAGGATTTGTGAGGCTCCACCAGGAAGATGGCCTCCAGAAGAGTGTGTTGAATAATACTCCTCATCTAGGTTTTGAGTTGTGGTGGGAAAGAGATAGAACAGTCATTTGAACTCATCTGCGGCTCTTCTAATAGAAGGCCAATCAGATTTACGAGTCCGTGGATGGATTAATGGTCTGGATAAAACAAGATCTGAGAGAGATTTTGATTAGTTGCTTGGACTGCTCAAAGGTTTTTGGTACTTCATTATCCTGCAAACTCTATTTGATTTATGAACATGAGAAAAGTGTCTATTATAAAACAGACTAGCCAAAACAAGGCCGCATTTAAGCCATCAAACAAGTCATTACATGTAGTCGTGCATATCTATCTGAGTTTATTGTGTCCCAAATTATTTAAAAATTATACAACAGTTAGTTATTGTCCTCTTATCTGATTGTCTGTCTGTCTGGGCATTGCTCGACAACACGCAATGGTTGATCCTGCTTTGGTTTTGTTTTAGGGATGTGAATTTTCATTTATCGTCGTGGAAATGAACAATAAATTAATAGATTAATCGTTAACGTTAATATGTTATATGTGGAGGACTCCAAATAATATCTGCATGTAGCCAAATGTTTTAAAGTAATGTAAATTAACTTAAGAAATGCAAGTATTAGCATTTTACTCTTAAATATTCTTAGTTCAGTGTATTTTAATACATTTAGGCTATGTTTAGTATGAATTACTGTTAATGAATTCATGTTATAAACTTGTAGATGTAGACCAGCTACATCAGCAAGTGCATTGATGATGTCACTTTCTCCAAGACCATCACCACACGCTCCAACCAGAAGCCGTGGATGACTGCGGAGGTGAGCACGCTGCTGAGGACCCGAGACTCCACCTTCAGAGCAAGCGACAAGGCAGCCCTAAGAACAGCGAGGGCCAAACTGTCCCGGGCCATCAGAGAGGCAAAGCGCGCAAACGCCCAGAGAATCCACAGCCATTCTCGGTTTGAAGTGCAGAACGACGTGGTGGCGAGGAAGACCACCCTTCCTCCCAATGACCAGGTGCTCTGTCTTACCATGGCGGATGTGAGGAAAACTCTACGTAGAGTCAACCCACGGAAGGCTTCTGGACCAGACAACATTCCTGGCAGAGTGCTCAGAGGATATGCAGACCAGCTGGCAGATGTTCTTACCGACATCTTCAACATCTCTCTGAGCAGCGCCGTCGTTCCAACGTGCTTCAAGGCCAACACCATCGTCCCCATGCCAAAGAAGTCTTCAGTGTCCTGCCTCAACGACTACCATCCCATCGTACTCACACCAATCATCATGAAGTGCTTCGAGAGGCTCATCATGAGGAACATTAAGACCCAGAACGTCCAAACCGTTCAACAGACGACGCCATCGCCACCACCCTCCATCAGGCCCTCACCCACCTAGATAAAAAAGGACTCATACACTCGAATGCTGTTCATAGATTTCAGCTTAGCATTCAACACAATAATTCCTCAGCACCTGATTGGAAAGCTGAACCTGCTGGGCCTGGACACCTCCCTCTGTAACTGGATCCTGGACTTCCTGACTGGGAAACCGCAGTCAGTCCGGATTGGGAACAGCATCTCCACCACCACCACACTGAGCACTGGGACCCCCCCAGGGCTGTGTGCTCAGTCAACTGCTGTTCACTCTGGTGACTCACGACTGTGCAGAAATGCACAGCTCGAATCACATCATCAAGTTCGCTGATGACACAACTGTGGTGGGTCTCATCAGCAAGAACGACGAGTCAGCATACAGAGAGGAGGTGCGGCGGCTAATGGACTGGTGTAGAGCCAACAACCTGTCCCTGAATGTCGACAAAACAAAAGAGATGGTTGTTGACTTTAGGAGAGCACAAGGTGAACGCTCTCCGCTGAACATAGACGGCTCCTCTGTGGAGATCGTCAAGAGCACCAAATTCATTGGTGTTCACCTGGTGGAGAACCTCACCTGGTCTCTCAACACCAGCTCTATTACCAAGAAAGCCCAGCAGCGTCTCTACTTTCTTTGAAGGCTGTGAAAAGCACATCTCCCACCCCCCATCCTCATTACATTCTATAGAGGGACTATTGAGAGCATCTTGAGCAGCTGCATCACTGCTTGTTTTGGGACTTGCACCGTTTTGGACCACAAAGCCCTGTAGAGGATAGTGAGAACAGCTGAGAAGATCATCAGGGTCTCTCTTCCCTCCATCAAAGACATTTACAAAAAACACTGCATCCGCAAACCGTTGTGGATGACCCCACACACCCCTCACACAAACTCTTCACCCTCCTGCCGTCTGGCAAGAGGTACCAAAGAATTCGGGCCCTCACGGCCAGACTGTGTAACAGTTCCCCCAAGCCATCAGACTCCTCAATACTCAGAGATTGGTTTGACACACACATGTCCTGAGTTGCACTTTAATTACTGTCATTTTATAACTGTCTGCTACCTCAATAACTGCTATGTCCATAGAACACTATCTCATAGTATATTATGTTTACATTTGGCATTTTAAGAAACTATCATCTTTTTGCACTACTGTGTACTGGTCGGCGCTGCACTGTCTCTCAATTTGCCTATTGTCCTGTTCATTGTTAGTAATTTATTGTACTGTCCTGTACTTTTTCCACACATTTGCACGTGCACTTTATATAGGTATTTTATTTAGTTTGTGTAGTCTCATGTGGTTTGTCCTATGTTGTTTTATGTAGCACCATGGTCCTGGAGGAACGTTGTCTCGTTTCGCTAGGTACTGTACTAACTGTATATGGTTGTAACGACAGTAAAAACCACTTGACTTGACTTGAAGATATATCACTTGTAGGCTATACAAATGTATTTCATTAAAACTTCACATTGTGGATCGTGGGATATTTTGGACCTTTGGAATTAAGTCCAGTCATAAAACATTGCGTAAACAGGTGATGTTGAGATGTCAGCTGATTGTGCCTTTGTGCTTTCCTGGCAAAGTTGGGATGAAACAAGGAGACTGTCTAGGTTAATAGTGTAACCCATGTTCCCCGATAGAGGGAACGAGACGTTGTATTGATTGTAGTGACACAAGGGGCTTCTTTCGGGAGCCTCGGATACCTCTGAATATGAAAAAGGCCAATGCCAAATTGGCGAACAGAATTTGCATGTCCCGCTCCCGGACATACAGGTCATAAATTTCACTTTCCTTTTGGGCTGGGTGATATGTAAAAAATATTTTAAAAATAATCAACCTTAAAAAAATATCTCAATATCCACTTAAATCATCAACCCCCCTGCCAAGATTCAGTGAATATTTTTGCTTTAAAAAATATATTAATATATTGAAACATGACAAACTTAAACAAAAGACTTTTCTAAATTCATATTGCACTTTAAATGAAACGAAAAAAATCACTTCCCCAAATCCAAACATTTAACGTCTTCTACGGCCATCACACAAGCATCCGTCAATGACGGAATTACTAATAGCCTACAAATTAAGAACTAAAGACAATTATAAATCCAAAGGTAATAATAATTCAAATTACAATAAGTAAGCCTAATAAATTTCCATGTGTTCCCAAAACAAATTCTGCCAAATGTGTGTTCTTACCAAATGTGTTTTTTAATTGCGCTTTGGTAATACAGTTAATGCTGCCTAAAGAAAAGAAAAGAAATTCAGTTTTTGGTTCAAGTTGTCTTGTATTATTTTTATGATTTAATCACTTTCATATTTGTTTTATATATATATATATATATATATATATATATATATATATATATATATATATATATATATATATATATATATACTGTATGTATATGTATGTGACTAACAGCATTTCTTGTCATGTGTCATCTGAGGCGTCTTAAAGGTCACCCGCCCGTTGCGAGTAGATGAGCAAAATGACTTGCACATGAAATACCTGCATTTGGATAAGAAGCTTGCGAACTGGATTGAGCCTCGTCCTCGTTGGTGGGTGGCGGGTACTATTTCACAGCCTGGGCGCACATAAAAAATTACGAACGTTCATAAAATCGCTTGCAGAAAATGCTCTTAACCGCTAAGATCAATTTGGGGAACGAGGCCCAGAACTCTATGCATATGTGTGTCATGAAGTGCTTTCATTGCAGACGTCTACAGTTTCCCAGAGATCAATGCGCACACATATCAAATCAGACACGCATTGGTGTCTTTTCTTTCATCTGTTCTTCAAAATATAATCACACATGTTTCATCAAAGCATGTCTTTGTGTCTAATTTCTTGTCATATATCACTCCAAGAAGTATTACAGGTCACCCACCACTGCGCATAAAAATTCAGCATTTGCCGGGTGTTAATTTCAAATCTTGTTCAG
The DNA here is from genome assembly GCA_032164185.1 of Moxostoma hubbsi. Taxonomy (NCBI): domain Eukaryota; kingdom Metazoa; phylum Chordata; class Actinopteri; order Cypriniformes; family Catostomidae; genus Moxostoma; species Moxostoma hubbsi. Next base: position 17,736,808 of record JAVLUX010000004.1, on the reverse strand, counting down.
CAGGAGTAAGCTGTACCACAAATTTAGGAGAAAGGAAATCAAAGCAGTGTCATTGACTTCAACCTTTGACACACACACACTTTTTGCAGGAAACTTATCTCTAAGAAATTTTAAACGATCATGTCATGGTGAGTGGTGAGACACCCGGCGAGCCACTTGATTTTTAACAAAGAGCCACTTGTGGCTCGCAAGCCATAGGTTCCCGACACCTGGATTAGATGATGAATATCATGCATGCTGTAGCATCTGGACCAATCATACACACATTTATTCATAATTTAATTAATAAGCCAACATATGTCTCAAGACAGAGACCCACACAGGCTCCATTTATGTCTGATCCCCCACTAATCGTTATGGGAATGCAGAAAGCGTGATTCACTCCTTACCCCATAGGAAATTGACACAAAGTTCAGACCTTTCTTCATTAAATTATAGACAAACTGTCTATAATTTCACATGTATATCCCCAGGACATTGTGTATAGGATCATTACTGTCTTGTAACGTGTTTTTTGCACTGTATACTGTTTTATGCATTACTTCTGACTGGACTACCAGCTAATGTAAAATTATTTAGTATCATGTTTCCTACCAAATTAATCCTTGTGTGATATCCTGCACAATGGTGTATATATATAATTCTGACAATTATATTCATTGTATGCTTGCTATATTAATCAGAGCATAAAGGGGCTTAAACTAACCCCAACCATGCAAATGAGTCAGCTTCCAAACAAAGGAACATTTCCCGCTTTGAAATCGCACCTTTCTCATTGGTCAAGCCAGACTCGAGAGGAGGGACATCCAGCAGAAGTTTAAAGACATGTCCCACCTCTTAAACACTCTCTTCCCCCTGGCTCTTTCCCCTGACTCTCTCTTCCCTCTTCTGCTGCTGGTCGTGCTGACCACGAGGCCTGCAGACCGGCAGGCCTCAACACCTCAAGCCATGTGCAACACCATCGACCCAAGGAACCATCAAGCCTTTTTCCTGCGACTGCATCTGCAATTGCAAGTATTGTACCAGTAACTAACTGAACATAGTTTAGTATTAGATGAAAACCCCTTTGTAACAAAGGTGCTTTTAAATTAAGAGCTTGATGGTTCTCTCAGATGGTCAAAATGACTCGTCATAACGGCATTTCCCCTATTCTGTTCCGGTTTAATTTTATTTTCACTTTTCCCTTTCCCATGTATGAGTGTTTCGTGTGTATGCTTTTGTTTAGATTAGTTATGTGTTCATATTTTTGTTAAATAAACTTTTGTGTACATTCTTGCGAGTTGATTCTGGTCTGCTTGTAAATCAATGTAAATGTAACGATTCGATTTCAGCTCCCTGCTAAGAAAGAGTTATTTTTGTGTGGCCACAAAAAATATCCTTTCTGAGAATTGATAGACAATCAATAATGAGTGTTCGCTGGACGAACAGATAAATTGATTGTAATATTAATTCAGCCACCTCAATTTGATTCTATTAACCGATCCAAATGTTCATAATTAATTATAACGAGTTGTTTCCCTTTTAATGATATTTTGACTGTGGTATATTTTGATAAATAATCTCATCCCTGTTTCTAAAAGATTTTGCTTCAAAGCTATACCTATATGTGTAATATTATTGTCAAAAAGCCACAAGAATAATATCACTCCAATAAGAGAATGACTCATAATTCTCTTATTAAAGTTAATTCCCTACAGTAGAATTTGTGAGCTGAACGATTTTAATGGTGATCCAGTCATTTGTCATTTATCTAAATTATAACGGTTGTCAAATGCGACTGATTCCATTATACACATCCTTGCATAGTAATGTAGAAATAACATTTAATTCCTAGCTCACACATACTGTTTCCTTTACAAATAATGGTAACTTACACTTTAACCCGTACAGTACATTTATCATACCAAATTCGCTACATATATTGGTCTGAGAATCTGGGCACTTTAACTGATTACTGTTTATTTGTGCATTATGGAACGCGTTGACGTTCATATGCACACTGTAAAAAGGTTGCTGTAAATTTTACAGTAACTTAGTTACTGTAAAATTATTTACAGTATGATTATTGTATTTCCAATTACAGTAATATTACTGTATTTTCATTTCACTTACAGTATATTTACTGTATTTTAAGTTACAGCATATTTACTGTATTTTCATTTACAATATTACTGTATTTCCATTTACAGTATAATTATAATTTTTATCTTTAAATAAAATTTTATTTATAATTTAAATGTTATTTAATTAAGATTTCATTTGTAAAAAAAAATGTTCTCAAATTTAAACAAAATTTTCTTCCTGTAAGAAAATCTAATTATGGTACAGCACCCAACCCCCTCAAAAAAAATCACAATTACTCATGCACATAATTGAACATTTATTGTCATTGTTGAACATTTACTAAGTAAAACAAGTTCTTAAAATTCCTCTCCTGGGTATCTGTAATGTAACATGGCTACAACTTACACATTTTTAAAGTGAAACAAGCCATAATAAAATGTTGATACTTTTTTAGTAATTTTGCCAATTAAAGCCAACAATCTCTCTTATGAAATTGGGAGTCTCTGGGAGATTCAGTGTGATGCTTTTTCTTTGCACCCTCTTTCCAAATTTTTTGCTAATGTGTAACTTTGATTGGCATTTGGTGCCATCAGGGTTGATTCTCAGAATGAACCTGCAAGCACAAGAGAAAATACATTATTTCTCAAACCAGTGTTTCTCCAACTGTCATAACTCTGTAATGTATGCACTTTGGTGCCAATAAAACCAATATGTACTGAATACGTACTGGTAAAGTACATAATTCATTGATAATCCATGACATTGAAATCACTGAAGCTCCATCCATTACAACAAAATATATTTTGGGTTACCTTATGCTGCAACCCTCATTTGGAAAAATGTTTGCATTTTAAAAAATATAAAAAAAGATTTAGAGACTCACTTATTAACCTTACATACCGTACATGTGGGAAAAAAAGTATAGCAATGGGAGGAAACTCAAAGAAAGGCCCTAGCTGGCCAGCAGATGCATACCCAGGATGTTCTTACTTTGAGGCAACAATGCTTACCACTGAGCTGCCCTTTTTCAGCCTAGACAGGTTGGCATTACCACAAAATCATAGTCCATTTCCCAACCAATACACTTCACATCAAAGGAATTTGACCGCAGGTTTATTTTCATTGTTCTCAATGTGCTTACACAGGAATTTATATTATATTTTATCAATAAAATGAATATAAAAAAGTGGATTGAACCTAATCCTAATTAGGAATATAAATTCTGCACAATTTGTAGTCATGCTGTAATTTAACAATTGGTGTTATACTACTTTTGAATTATTTAATGATATACAAACCTCTGAATAAACTCTAGTGTACTGGCTGCCTCTTCCTGGTACTGCACATTGAAGACATAGTAGCAGCCAAACAGGACAGCTAATGCTGATGAAAAATCTGTTAGCTCCTGCGGCTGAATGATGACTCTCCATAGTTAGCATCCATTTTTTTGCTAGGAAAACAGAATCTCCTGTAACAAACACCATCACAGAAGATTTTTAGTGTTGTTTCAGGCTATGTTCATCCTATGTGTAAGAGCTTAAAGCTGGTGTTGTACAGACCCACCATCTGATCATAATCTCAGCCATAGTATCAATGAATCAAACAATTTTCATAGCCTTACCAAGTGCAATCAGCCTTGGGGTGCTGGGAACAGAGAAGCTTCTCTCTACATCTGCTGGAGTTGCAGTTACCTAAGTGCAGCAATTAACAAAATGTAGGAAGAAATTCATTAAATATATAGAGAACATACTTGTGTCTTTCTTCACAATACTTCCTAATAGGCTCTTCTATAAAGGTTATGCTTATATGTCACTATGTGTTATATCATGTGATACAACCTCGCTGAAGTATGTCTGCCTCTCTTGCTATTTACAGTTAAATTCTACAGGCTTATTACCTGTAAAGTTAGATTTTTTAATGAAGAAAATAAAATGGACCCTCAAATGCATGACACATGTATACAAAAACAGGATTTGCCACTTCAAAGGAATCCTGGTACAAGATAATGGACACCGAGGACATACACTGCTGAAAAATATCCTTGTCTTTAAAATTCCTGCCATCCCTTACATCCTCCAGTAAATGTGGATCATCTTTACTTCAGCGTACTGTGCTTTGACTGACTCATGACTCAAAAGTGCTTTGAGGGTCTCCCTCACTGGAACATACTGCAAAAAGCAGTCTTTTCCTTTGGCATTTGTACCTAGATACACTTGTTTAAGTGCCACATAATTAAAGTTTCTCTTGAAATATGTCTTCCGTGCTTCATGAGACTTAAATACTCCCTCATTATACAACCTCAAAAGATTGCTCTTGTTTAGACCAGCTATGATGTTATCAATATAAATTACTGACAAATTAAGCTTTGTTAAATCATCTCTCAGTTTTGAAAAAATATGTTCCATGTTGCTGTCATGCACCACCTGGAATTCCTCTATTAAACTTTGGATAGTGGTGGCTGGTAGAATCATTTTGGATTGCATCCTCAAATAGAACATTGCCAAATTTGTCAAAAATGTGTCTTGTATATCATTGCAATGTTCACCAATCTCAAAATGCATATGAATGTCATCATGGATTTCACTGTCATGCCTACTACTTGATGCATCATTATCTACTTGTGCAGCTTTCTCTAAAGAATCTCTGTGTTTCCTGCTGATGTGGGATGTGAAAGATGATTTCACATTAAAATGTTTTTTACAGTTGGGAAAAGGGCAGGTAACCTTTTTCCCATCTCTTATATGCCATTTTAAATGGTCACACAAGCTAAGCAAATTGGAAGATGTATGCTCGCATCCCTCACTGCTAATCACTGCATCCATTTGAACAGGTCTACAGCTAACATTTTTGGCCTTTGTGTGCTTCCGACACATGTGTGACTTTAGCGGAGACACAGAGTCTGAAAACTGCAAGGACAAGTCGGCAAACCACAGCCAAACCTAGAATTAGCCAGGTTCCCATGCATTTTTATATGGTGGTAAAACCTGGAAAGCGTTCGCACGGATAAATTACATAGTTTGCACACAAATCGTGTGGTCATCTTGACAGTAACCACTAACTAGTTGCTCGATAAATATCAACCAAGAAACATAATGTTATGAAAGGCTGCTGATTTAATGGCAACGTTTTAATATTAAAGTCAAATAATATCGGTGTTTGTCTGCTTAACTTACCGTTACGATGGCAATCACCAGAAAAGACACCTCCAATCTTGGAATCGAACACGATCCAGAACACAACCTTTAAAATAAAAACAAAGATGCTCTTGAAAATACTGTCTCAAAGTTAAAAATGAATTTAATAAATAAAAAATTAATTTAAAAAAAACTCTGCTTTAACATCGGTGTTGCCTAACACTCTTTAGTATTTCACATTAGCTTGATATTAAACACTCCTCCTGATTAGCTAACGTTAAATCGGCAGAGGAACACACAAAAGTTGTGTTTCTCTGTTTAACTAAGGTTTTCTTCAGCTAATTTATTTGATTTTAACTTATTCATCAGTTGATGATATCGCCGTTATGACTGCAATCACCGACAACTCCCAGCCAACAGCTAGAAAAATGGGCCCAAAAAACTAAAAGTGACTGTTATAATACTCAGCGTAAGTCTCTTTGCTCCAGTGACGCACGTTAGTATGCTGTTAACATTACAAGTCAATATATTTGAAAATGTCTCAGTTTTATATAATAGAATATATACAATATAATAATACAAACAATATACTAACCTTTTCGTTGAATCACCATTGTAAAATTTAATTCTCAGTCTTTGTCCTTTATCCGCCACTTTAAAATATTTAAAAAGAAATCTCCCTTGTAATTGGTCAGTTTTTTTACAGGCAGGTTCAATACTGTAAATAGATTTACAGTACAGAAGAATTACTGTAGAATTACAATAGTGACCATATATTTTCCCACAATCCTTTGCTATTTACAGTAATGTACTGTATACACATTTTACAGTATCTTGCTGTATGTATTACAGTAAAATACCGTTCAAATTACACAAATCTGTTACAGTGCATCGATTAACCCTCTGGGGTCGATGTACGCGCCGGCGCGTCCTGCTGAATATTTTTGTCATTACAGCAGAAACAACTTAAAATACTCCATCATTTTTGGGTATACAGATAAGTGTAAGACATCATTAGAGACTATAAAGGGTCTACTTTTATTTGTGTACACTCATAATAACAATGAAACATTGTGCTTTTGTAAAATAAAGAAAATAAAAAGGGTGAGCTTTCAGCAGTCTATATGTACACTAGCATTTTTCAGAAACACGTCACAAAAATGAACTGAAACTCTGCGAATACTTATCACACAAACATGAAACATATGTCTAAAGAAAGCTTTAAATGTCTACTTTTTAATAAACCAATTCAAATTTTAAACAAATATTCTCCTGCAATGCAATCTGTGTTCAGTGTTCAGTTTTTACCGGTTCATCTAATTATCTGTAATGGGATCCCACCCACCAGCAGAGCGCACCATTCATACGCTAATGTGCTGAGACGATCAACGAAATGTACATGCCCCCCACCCCCCCACCACTGTGAGGCTGTAAACAGATGTCGTTCATTTTCTGCGTGTTTGCAACGATACACAGGCGAGAAAGCTCCAGGATTGTAAGGAAGAGTTAACATTTTCCTCAGAAGAGCGGGACTCCGATGAACATTTGTATTTTGAAGAGAGACTTGATCCAGCCGAGGATACAATTTCAGACGAGTAAGTCAATTAGTTTTCATTAGCTGACATGTTATTTTATATAAAATTGAACATATTTTACTAGTGGGAGTGTTTCTAGACTTGCCAGCCAGGATTCAGAGTATTGAAATTTGAAATATGTCCTAATAAGCAAGTTTTAGTTACATTAAAAGCTGTTTCGGCTAAAGCAGGTATTTAAATCATATGCTGTATGATATAAATATGATATGTAATATGATATAAAAATCAAATCAAATCAAAATCAAATCACTTTATTGTCACTCTACTGTGTACACAAGTGCAACAGTAGGTGAAAGTCTTGTGTGCAATTCCGAGCAGTAATGACATTGCAGTAATGACAGTGACGAGACATAAACCACTTTACAATAAACAACATATTTACACAACACAATTTACATAACAAATGTACACATACTTACACAACAATTTACATATCAAATGTACACAATACACACAATGTAGAATACACATAAACTAGATAAGGGTATATAAAAATATATATACACTAATTGAATTGGGGAGAATATATTTGACAGAATGAAGATTAATAAAGTGCAGTGCTGATTGTTGATCATGAGAGATCAAGTGTTTAAAAGTCTTATTGCTTGTGGGAAGAAGCTGTCATGTAGTCTGGTGGTGCGGGTCCTGATGCTGCGATACCACCTGCCTGATGGAAGCAGTGAGAGCAGCCCATAACTCGGGTGGCTGGAGTCTCTGATAATCCTCCAAACTTTTTTCACACACCGTCTGTTGTATATATCCTGGAGGGAGGGAAGCTCACCTCCGATGATGTTTCTGGCAGATCACACCACACTTTGCAAGTCTTTGCGGTTGTGGGCGGTGCTATTGCCGTACCAGGCAGTGATGCAGCCAGTCAGGATGCTCTCTACAGTACTGGTGTAGAACCGTGTGAGGATGTGGTGGTTCATTCCAAACTTCCTCAGCCGTCTCAGGAAGAAGAGGCGCTGGTGAGCCTTCTTCACAACGGCCTCAGTGTGGACGGACCATGTGAGTTCCTCAGTAATGTGGACACCGAGGAACTTGAAGCTGCTGACTCTCTCCACCGGTGCTCCATTAATGGTGATGGGGCTGTGCTCTCTGTCTTTCTTCCTGAAGTCCACCACAAGCTCCTTGGTTTTACTGACATTGAGGGAGAGGTTGTGCTCTTGACACCAGCACGTCAGAGTGTGCACCTCCTCTCTGTGGGCCATTTCATCATTGTCAGTGATCAGACCTACCACCGTCGTATCGTCAGCAAACTTAATGATGGCATTGGAGCTATATGTTGCCACACAGTCGTGTGTGTACAGGGAATACAGGAGTGGGCTGAGAACACAGCCCTGCGGGGCTCCAGTGTTGAGGGTCAGTGATGAGGAGATGTTGCTGCCCATTCTAACCACCTGACGTCTGCCTGACAGGAAATCCAGGATCCAGCTGCACAGCGAGCTGTTTAAGCCCAGAGCCCGGAGTTTCTCATCAAGCTTGGAGGGTACTATGGTGTTAAATGCTGAGCTGTAGTCTACAAACAGCATTCTCACATATGTGTTCCTTTTTCCAGATGGGAGAGAGCAGTGTGTATTGTAGATGCAATGGCATCATCAGTGGAGCGGTTGTTGCGGTAGGCAAACTGTAATGGGTCCAGTGAGGTTGGCAGAACAGAGCAGATGTAATCTCTGATCAACATCTCAAAGCATTTGCTGATAATGGGGGTGAGGGCAACAGGACGCCAGTCATTTAAGCAAGTGATTTTTGATTACTTCGGTACAGGCACAATGGTTGATGTTTTGAAGCATGTGGGGACTACAGACAGGGAGAGAGACAGGTTGAAAATGTCCGTAAAAACACCAGCCAGTTGGTTCGCGCATGCTCTGATGACGCGGCCCGGAATGCCGTCTGGACCCGCGGCTTTGCGGATATTCACCCGTCGAAAGGATCGGGTTACATTCGCAACAGAGACGGAGAGTGAACCAACCTCTGTAGTATCGGCCGCGAGTGCTCTCTCCGCGAGGGCGGTGTTGTTGTTGTCCTCGAAACGAGCATAAAATGTATTAAGCTTGTCCGGGAGAGAGGCAACGGTGTTCATGGCGGAGTTTTTATTCCGTTTATAGTCCGTGATGGTGTTAATTCCCTGCCACATACTTCTGGAGTCAGTGGTGTTGAACTGTCCTTCAATTTTGTGCCTGTACTGGCGTTTGGCTGCGCTGATGGAGTTACGGAGGGCATAACTGGCTTGTTTACGCTCCTCCGCGTTCCCGGAATTAAAAGCGGTGGTCTGCGCAGTAAGTGCCGCGCGAACATCGCCGTTAACCCAGGGTTTCTGGTTGGGGTAGATCCATATAGTTTTTGTCGGAACAACGTCCTCTACGCACTTCCTGATGAAACACGTTATGCTATCAGCGTAAACCTCGATGTCGTCATCGGAGGCAGACCGGAACATCTCCCAGTCCGCGTGATCAAAACAGTCCTGTAGCATAGAGTCTGATTGGTCCGACCAGCACTGGATCGTTCTGAGGACGGGTGCTTCTCGTTTCAGTTTCTGCCTGTAAGCGGGCAGAAGCAGAACGGAAGAGTGGTCGGATTTGCCAAATGGTGGGCGGGGGAGGGATTTGTAGCCATCCCGGAAAGGAGAATAGCAATGATCCAAAACCTGGTCCCCTCGTGTGTTGAAGCTGATATGTTGGTGGTATTTTGGTGCTATTGTTTTAAAGTTGGCTTTGTTGAAGTCCCCGGCAACAATGAACGCGGCCTCAGGGTGCGCGGTTTCCTGCTGACTTATACTCCCATACAGTTCCTTGAGTGCCCGGTCTGTGTCGGCTTGTGGGGGGATGAACACAACTGTGATAATGACCGTTGTGAATTCCCTCGGTAGCCAGAATGGTCGACACAGAAGCATGAGAAATTCCAGATCAGGAGAGCAGAAAGACCTGATAAAATGTACATTCCTCTGATCACACCATGATTTGTTGATCATAAAACATACACCACCACCTCTGCTTTTACCTGAGAGGTCTTTCGCTCTGTCCGCTCGGTGCACGGAGAAACCCGTGGGTTCGATAGCCGAGTCTGGAATCTCCGCGGACATCCAGGTTTCCGTAAGACAGATAACGCAACAATCTCTCGTCTCTCGTTGGAAAGAGATCCACGCTCTCAGAGCTTGTTGTCCAGAGACTGAACATTTGCCAGTAATATACTGGGTAGCGGGGGGGTGATTTGCGCGATGTCTTACTCTGATGAGAACGCCGGCTCTTTTTCCTCTTTTCCTTCTGCGTTTCCGTAGCCGGGCAGCCCAGACAAAGGGCTCCGCTGGCGTGTTTGTAAACTGCGAGTCGGCATTGAGGAATTTGAAGTCCGGTTTTTGGTGTGTGATTGCCGAACCAATGTCCAAAAGTGTTTGTCTGTCGTACACAATACTACTACTATTCATAGAATAGTATTCTATTCATTCATTCTATTCATTCAAGAATACTATTATTCAAATAATATGAATGTTTAGATTATATTTTATCTAGTGTTTATAATGCCTCATTATCATCAACAAAGCTTGTGCTTGCAAATATGTGTTCAGGTTAAATGAGTAAAATGCACTTTAAATATGCCCATATTAGAAAATCAGCCTATTATTATGATTTCTGAAGGATCATGTGACACTGAGGACTGCAGTAATGATGCTGAAAATTATGCTTTGATCACAAATTGCATTTGACAATATATTTAAAAAGAAAACTGTTCTTTTAAATTGTAAAAAGAGTTCAGAATATCAATATTTTTTCTGTATTTTGGATCAAATAAATCCAGTCTTGTTGAGCAGAAGAGACTTCATTTAACGGTAGTGTAGGTCTAAAATTAAGTAAAGTCTTCATGTAAAGAAAATATATAGTCAGATATCTTCTTTTAACTTAAAACTTGATTTTGATTATTAAGTCTCCTCACAGCCATTCTCTTTCTGTCACATTCATCATTGATAGGCCCAGGGGTGGGGTAATTGTCTCTCAGGTGTGAATCACCTAAATATTCATGATCATTCACGCCTCCTCGCATATTACCTTTCAACACTAAAATTGTCTTACAAAAGTTAAATTACTAATTACTAAAAGTTATGTTTTGTATGAATGAGTGATCAGGATGGTTTTCACATCATTTTGTAGCAAAAACTCTAGGCTACAAGATCCAGTTCTCAAAAGTCTTGTGGACAAATGTTTAGTATGTGTTATATGACCTTATTTCAGTGACTTAAAATTTTAGTTTTTTCAAAAACCACGCATAAACGTTATTTTCTAAAAATACAAACATGTACACACATGTTGCTCACATATTATTGTAGCCCTGTTTGTGCTGAATACAGTGTTATCAGACTTTAGCCATTAATATGTTTTTAAGCAACTGAAAAAAGCACAAATGTCAAATCTTCTCCAGTGCCCAAAACACCCTCAGACCCCAGAGGGTTAAACTGTTTTCATTTGTGTTGACCCAGATCACAAATCACTGGTGTTGGTTGCTATGGCAACGAAAGTTCACGGGAAGTCCTAAAGAGACTCTTCTGGGGCAATATATCGCGCATGTGCCACCTGCCGATGCCATATTGTAAACACAGTACAGCTAAGCTAATAGCATAACACAACACTTTCATGGAAACCCCTAAATATGTGACAAGTTTCTAGATTTCTTCTGAAGGAGTAAGCGGGAGCCGTGTCAGTGTCCAACGTAAGTCTTTTGTTTAACAGTACTTTTCAATATAAACACCTAAATGATCTTGCTTTTCAGCACAACAAATGCACTCGGTCACAGCTTTGTGCGTCTCTCCAGGCAGTTTGAACTGCCCTTTTATCCCTCTTCACCTCTCACTGCAGCGCAAAACAGCTGTTAGAGGTGATTTCCCACAGGTGTCAATCTTTACTGTTCTTCCTCTCTCGGCCTTGCTCTCCACAGATGTTGCTCGGCCACGCCCACATCACCACATCATATTATTAATATTATAGTATTAATATTGTTATTATTTATATACAGTATATTATTACATATATTATTAAAATTGACTGATTCCCAACAAGGCAGAGCAAATACAGAAAATATGGGTGGTACAAAGATAAAAGATGTCACAGGTTCTAATAAGGATGATGAAGTTTCTCTTTCTTGTTGTAATTTGAGCGGCGTAACTAGATTGGTCTAACATGCAATGTAGACAACAAGGAGCAATGATTTTACAACATTTGTGTGCCAACAAATGTAGCAGGTTCATATAGTTTTATACATCTTTAAGCAACAACATGCTACTGTGTTCACTGTGCTCACACTATAGTGTCCAATGAACTGGCGAATGCATTACGTGAAACAGAGAAAGAGGGAAAGCATGGATTTACTCATGCTAATGCTCAGTTTACAGCATGACAGAAAGACAAAATTATTTACTTTATTTGTTCATCTGTGTGGATTTGTTTACTTATTCTCAATTACATGTTGAAGCGAATAAATGTGTGTGGGAATTCCTCACATTATGAACGTCGAATGCAGGAATGGTTAAAACTGCATATTACCCGTAATCCCGAACCAAATTTCAGGCAATGAGAGGAGTATTATTAAAATTAATTACTCTATTTGAAAACTTTTCTTATTATTTGGTTTTTGCCCAAGATCCAGTGGTGTTAAAAGCTTCCCAGCAGCAAAGGAAAATGATTCTGTTCCCCGTCTGTCGCTCACTTCGACGTTGTGTCCTTTGAATCCCTTCTCCACCCGTCACAAAGCCTCAAATTGCTAAGTTTGTCAAAACGAGCCCTTCCCAAATGTTGGTTATTACTGCATTAAGACATTACATCAAAGATCAAAGCAACAAACAATTATCTTAATCTTAACCATCATGAGGGGAAACTGTATGATTCATACAAAATGATTCTGAATGAGTTTGATTCATATATTGATATAACGTTTGTCTTGGATAATGATATGATGCATTGAGCACTATATATAATTGCTCTCCACTGCAGAATGGGCAATTTTAGAGGCAAAATAACTGATTCCTTGTCCATTTAGAATGACACCAAGGGACATTAAAGAGAGACCATTTGTTCATATTAACTTATTTGAATTAATATTTTTTGTCAGCCAGGGGACCGGGACCCACGAAGGGGCCTCAGCACACTTTCAAGGGGGCCTCAAAATGAATTAAAATTAATTTAAAATAAGAAATATTAAAATAATCCTACTTAATTATAATGCTAAAAAATACTTTAAGATGTATGCCTACAAATTATATGCAGACTCTTTCTGAAACTTCTAGAATAAAAAAATATCCAGAGCAGTTGCGATCCACCTGTGCCCCAAGAACGCCGCAACCTGGCTGGGTCGCCCTGTGCTCCCCTCCAAGGCCTGCAGGATGATGTCTTCACTGACCTCCAAAGCCTACAGCGCCACCGGACAGGCCGCTTCTGCCCTGCATGCCATGGCCCTCCTGCAAGTCCACCAGGCCAAGGCACTTAAAGATCTGCACTTGGGTAGTCCTGATCCAGATGTGCTGCAGGAACTGCGCTCAGCGACTGACCTCACTCTCAGGACCACAAAAGTCACACCACGGTCACTCGAGCAGGCGATGGCCACTCTCGTGGTTCAGGAATGACATCTATGGCTGAACCTGGTCGAGATGCGCGAAGTGGACAAGACACGCTTCCTCGATGCGCTTGTCTCCCAGTTCGGTCTTTTCAGCAACACCGTCGAGGACTTCACCCAGCAGTTCTCAGCGGTGAAGAAGTAGACAGATGCCATATCACACATCCTGCCCAGCCACAAATCTGCCGCCACGGGCCACGCTCTGTCTGCTCACCGAGGGCGTCCTCCTGCGTCTAAGAAACATGCAGTTCCGCCTCAACCCGGGCCCAGCTCTCAGCCCCTGCGTCGAGCGCCCCGCATGAAGCACACACCCCCTGTCTCGCGGACCCCTTCGAGGACCCGGAAGGCTCCCAAGCAGTCCCGAGACACCCGACCCAGAGACCAAGACGTTCGCTCCGGAGCTGGTAAGAAGACCACTCCGTCCCCCGGTGGAGGGCCGGGAGGAGAATCCTTTGTTGAATTTATTTCATTTGCCGCTGCAGTACCCACATTCTCAATAAAAGAACATTTCCTTTGTCTCTGGGTCACCTGGCCCGCAAATGCCGTTCTTACGTTACTCTTGAGGCAGTCGGACTCAAGGCCCTCTCCCTGAAGACGGCCCTCCTGATTGCGCTCACCTCCATCAAGAGGGTTGGGGACCTGCAAGCATTCTCTGTCAGCGACACTTGCCTGGAGTTTGGTCCGGCAGACACTAATGTGATCCTAAGACCGCGACCGTGCTACGTGGCCAAGGTTTCTACCACCCACTTCAGAGACCAGGTAGTGAACCTGCAAGCACTGCCCTGGGAAGAGGCAGGCCCAGCCCCTTCGTTGCTGTGTCCGGTACGTGCTTTGCATGCAGTCTACTTGGACCGCATGCAGAGCTTTAGACGTTCTGAGCAGCTCTTTGTCTGCTTTGGCGGAGAGTGGAAATGGAACGCTGTCTCCAAACAGAGGCTTTCCCACTGGGTAGTGGACGCCATTACATTGGTCTATCACACCCAGGCCATGCCCCCCTTTCGGGTCCGAGCACACTCAGCAAGAAGTGTTGCATCCTCGTGGGCACTGGCCAGGGGTACCTCCCTAGCAGACATATGCAGAGCAGCGGGCTGGGCAACACCCAATACCTTTGCAAGATTTTACAATCTCATTGTTGAGTCGGTTTCATCCCGTGTTTTCTCAGGCCTGAGCCAGAAGAACTCGGAAACACGCTGACAAACTGACTGGGTGGATCGCTTGCACCTAGTGCCCTTTCCCTCCGCTGAGGTAAAATCGTGTGCTCTTATCCCAGGTGATCCCACTAACTCTGCTCCCTGGATGACTCCTCCCTAGCCCTCTGGGTCCGCAAATTCAGTGGAGGAATTTGCCGACCAAATCCAATGCGGGTACTCAATCTACTCTGTACTGGAATAGGTACTCCACAGGACGGGCTCCTACGTGGACTTCCCCCCCATGTGTATTTTCCGCGGTACGGTCCCCTTGCGAGCGGACCCGCGTCTCCCTTGGGCAGTCCTCACGGACCCCCTGTCGCCGTGTTTATAGCAACTCCTCCCTCCCCATGAGGCAGACTCTACCACCGTGCCTCTTTCCACATGTGACCTAAAAGCACATGTGATGTATTTCACCACTCTTACCTCCCCCAGCTTGGGCAGGTAACTAGGAAAGATTCCAGCTTGGGCAGGAAACTAGGAAAGATCGTCTTCCCCGATGCGTATGAAGGGCCTGCTCCCATGCTTGGCAGCGTCTCCTTGTTCCCCCTGTTGGGGTTAAAGAACCAGAAGGCTCTGATGATTTTATGGGGCGTTGGAGAAGATTATGTGCAGTCTGACACAGCTGGTCGCTTTGGCATGTAAAATACCTGCCCACTCCTGCGTCAGCAGTACACGTACACGGCTCAGTGCATGGCGTTATTTAAATTGGACCCCTAGTGTCGCTTCTTCGACACAACGTCGAAGTGATTGACAGACAGGGAATGTCTGGGTTATGGATGTAACCTCCGTTCCCTGATGGAGGGAACGAGACGTTGTGTCCTCCCGGCCACATCGCTGAACCGAGCCACTGTTGCTGCCGAAGCATTATTGGCTCCTCAGAAAAATCCTGAATGAAACAAATGCATTTCCCCTCCTTTATACAGGTATGTCTTGGGGCGGGACATGCAAATTCTGTCTGCCAATTTCTCATTGGCCTTTTCTCATAGATCTGACATGCAAAAGGCGCTCAAGAGAGACCCCTAGTGGTGCTTCTTTGACACAACATCTCTTTCCCTCCATTAGGGAATGGAGGTTACATCAGTAACCTAAACGGCTTTCATTGAAAATCCCCACAGGTGCCCATGTAACAACCCTTACCAACACAGGATTTTGAAGTGAACCCAGAGAATCATTGCAAATCTGTGGCCCCAAAGAGGAAACAGTCTGGCCACAGCAGAAGTGAGAGGGGCCTGCAGAGTGCAAGAGTGTAAGAAGGTCTGGTTTATTCCTGAACTGATCTTTTGAAGTTCAAGGTTTTAGGTTGTAGACACCCTCCTGAAAAGATCTGTTTAGACCAGAATGATTTCACATGCTGCTGATCCAAGCTGGTTAATGTTGCTTTGGTAATGTTTAAGCTGATGGACCAGCTTAGCCATGTTGTTCAAGAGCAAAAAATGCAGGTCAATTCAAGGGAGGCTTGCAGGTTAAGCAAGTTAAAAAGCCTGGTCTTTTCAACAGGGTCTAGTTTAATTTTCTACCTGTCCTTACGGCTGAAGAAGAGACTCAGGAGTAGAAATTTAAGAGGGAAACATCATTTAATGGCTATAGACACTTGGCAGAACACTGAATTTAAAGAGTGCCATACTAAACTACACTGTTTTGCTTTCCACAGTGTTCAAATCTTTGCAAGCCTGGGAGAGGTTTGGTAATGGTACCGCAGCATGTTTAGAATGTCTGAGCCATTATGTGCTATTTTTCCTATATTTATGGTCCATTAAGATTACAAAGGCAGATACACACATGGCATTTCTAAATTTTAGGAATCTGACTTATTGAAGCACCTTGGGCTTAGATTAATGTAATTATCTTCATAGCTTACTTTAAGTAGCTTAGCTGTGTTTTAGCCTCAGATTTTTATTTTATTTTCTTGTTAACTTAGCGGAGAAGCCAGATTTAAAAATGTGTCATTGTTTATGTGCCAGAAGACCAGTGCAGTTATGGATAGCATAAAACCTGTTATGAATGTGCTGGAGGATTCCAGGCAAGCAACTCTAAATTCTTGTAAGTTCTTCAAAAGACTTGAGCTTTCATGCCAAATGACAGCATGATTACAGCAACCACAGTGTAATCTTGATAAGTGAGATGTAGTTATGCAAGGGCAGTCTGGAGAGGAGAGAGATGCCTCTCTTATGTAGAGAACGTCTTGGTTACAGATGTAACCTCTGTTCCCTGATAGAGGGAACAAGATGTTGTGTCAATGTAGTGGCACTAGGAGTTCAATCTTGAGAGCACCAATCACCTTTGCTTTATTCAGAAATGCCAATGAAAATTGGCGAGTGGAATTTGCATGCCACTCTCTGCCCCAGGACATACGGGTACTGTATAAAAGTAGATGGCGTGCATCACTCATTCAGATTTATGCTGAGGAGCCGAGAGAGTCCCGGCCATGTCAGTGGTCGGCTTAGCGGCACGGCAGGAGAGACACAACATCTCGTTCCCTCCATCAGGGAACAGAGGTTACATCTGTAACCAAGAAGTTCCCTGTCTGTCACTCACTCAACGTTGTGTCGATGTAGTGACACCAGGGGTACCTATACAAAATGCTGCATGCGCTGAGCTGTGTCACGAGAACAGAGGAGCGCATACGGACAAGCTGCTGCGTGCCTCACAGCAAGCACTCGACCACGTTGTGACCTTCCAGCGAATTTAGTAAAGGTGGCTCTTTGATCCCACTAAGGGTTGGAGGAGGCACTTACCTGAGGAGGCTACAGGTGGTGGCCTTTCCTGATTTTTGTATCAAGCAATTTCCCATAATGTTGATTTTCACGAAAAAATATTTCAGCTCATCCCTCATATACTATAAAATATAAAATATGTATTTTATATAAAAATCAAAAATCATGGTGACAGAAAGACACTTACAATGGAAGTGAATGGGGCCATCCATAAAATAAAATAAAAATAATAAGTATTGCACAAGACATAAACATTATTTGTGTAAAATTATTTTAATGTTAGAAAATCACTTTCTTAACTTCTGATATTAAATATTACAACTTTATTGCCATGATGATGTAAGGCCTATAAACTGTCATTTATTTTGTCACAATAATATAATGTTTTACAGAGATTTATTACACTAAAATTATGTTAACATGTATAATGTTATACATCTTGTGTCCTTACTTTTGAAACAGTGCGTATTTTAAAGTGTTTGGACTGGCCCCATTTACTTCCATTGTGAGTTGCTTACTGCGACCACTATTTATTTATTTTGTATTTGTTTTCAAATAATCAAGGCATGAGTTTATTTTAAAAAATTAGATGGTAATCAACACTATGCTACAATCACTGTCGATTAAACTAAAGTTGTATTTAACCCAGAACATTTTTAAAGCTCAAAAAAGGACCCATTATAAGTCTGTGACTCATGCATCATGTTCCAAGCATACGATGTAGAACAGAATCAAATGCAAGTTATTTACATTGAAAAACACGTCACAAAAATGAACCGAAACTCCACGAATGCTTATCACACAAACATGAAACATATGTCTAAAGAAAGCTTCTAAAATGTCTACTTTTAAATAAAACAATTCAAATTTATAACAAATATTCTCCTGCAATGTAATCTGTAATGACCCTGTAATCTAATCAGCTAATTATCCCTAATGTGATCACCCCCAAAGGCAGAGGGCGCTATTCATATAGTGAATGCCCCCGACAGTGTCTTAAAAAGCATAAAGTTTGTTCTCTTTTCTGCGTGTTTGGAAGATCGCACGATACACAGGAGAGGAAGCTCCTGGATAGTGACGAAGAGTTAATATTTTCCTCAGAAGAAGAGCGGGACTCCGATGAATGTTTGCATTTTGTAGAGTGACTTGATCCAGCCGCAGATACAATTTCGGATGAGTAAGTCATTTAGTTATACTTACATTAGTTGACATGCTATTTTATATAAATATGTACATATTTTACTAGTGGGACTTTTTCCAGACGTGCCAGCCATGATTCCGAGTATTGAAATTTGAAATATGCCCTAATAGGCAAGTTTTAGTTACATTTAAATGTTATTTCGGCTTAAGCAGGCATTTAAATCATATGCTGTATTATATAAATATGATATTTAATATTATATAAAAATAATATGAATTTTTAGATTGTATTTTATCTAGTGTTTATGCTGCCTCATTATCATCAACGAAGCTTCTTCTTGCAAATATATGCCCATATTAGAAAATCAGCATATTCTAATGATTTCTGAAGGATCATGTGACACTGATGACTGCAGTAATGATGCTGAAAATTCAGCTTCGATCACAAATAGCATTTTACAATATATTCAAATAGAAAACTGTTCTTTTAAATTGTAAAGAGTTCACAATATCATTGCTTTTACTGTATTTTGGATCAAATAAATGCTGTCTTGGTGAGCAGAAGATACTTCTTTTAAACTGTAGTGTAGGTCTAAAATGAAGTTAGTTTTATGTTAAGAAAATGTATAGTCAGATTACTTCTTTTAACTTAAATCTTAATTCTTTCTGTCACATTCCTCATTGATAGGCCCAGGGGTGGGGTCTTTTGTCTCCTCCGGTGTGAAATACATCAGTATTCATGATCATTCACGCCTCCTCGCATATGACCTTTCTAACACTAAAAGTGTCTTAGAGAATTTAAATGACTAAATTGTTTTGTATGAATGAGTGATCAGGATGGTTTTCACATCATCTTGTAGCAAAAACTTTTGGCTACAAGATCCAGTTCTCAAAAGTCTTGTGGGCAAATTTCAATGAGTTACATTTTTTGTTTTTTCAAAAACCAAGCATAAACGTTATTTTCTCAAAAATACAAACCTGTACAGACATGTTGCTCACATATTATTGTAGCCCTGTTTGTACTGAATACAGTGTTATCAGACATTAGCCATGAATATGTTTTTAAGCAACTGAAAAAAGCACAAATGTCAAGGCATGTCAAATCTTCTCCAGGGCCCAAAACACCCTCAGACCACAGAGGGTTAAGTGAGTTACTATCAACTGACATTGCAGTTCCCTTGGGGGAGTTCCCTTGAAGTATTTTTTATAATCATCAGTTTCCAGTTACAACAGCAGAGTGGAGAATAATCAACATTTGTCATGCTGCATCACTGGAGGCATCGTGTGTTTATGGAATGCATGGGGCACAGAACACTTTCAGACATATACAGTGTCTCTTCTTGGAGTAAAGAGACCTTTGTCTCTGACAGTTGTTTACTGTAATGGGGAACATTAGGGAGAACAGGAAGTCAGTAGGCAGCTATTTCCATTGTGCCCCAACTACCATGGTGATGTCATTGCTTCCTTTTGGGAGGCCAGGTCTTAGCTGCTTTATAAGAAGCTTAATCCCCAGTATGAATGTGCGTAAGATTGGGATTCAATTTCTGTGATCTTTTTCCACAGAGGAAAAAAAGTCATACATTCTGTCATGTTGACAGAATTTAATATTTGGTTGAACTACCCCTTTTATAACTATGAATAGTTAATCAATAGCATTGACATATTTGATAAGGGGAAAGTGTTCCTTGACATCCATATGTACAGAGGATTGGAAAACAGATTTTTAATTCTTCATCCAGGCTATCAAAAGATTCAAAAACTCTGGAAGTACTCCGGTCTTTTGGATTAGTGTTTTGTTTACATTTAGCCATGAAATGCTTGTGTGCCAGTCTGCAGATTAGCTATTTTGGTTTTGGAGATTAGATCAACGTAGCACTAATAAGAATCTGATAATAATGAGCTTTGAGTCCAAATGGTTTGGCTGCTTTTCATGAATAGGGAGGAGGGATCATTCAGCCTGGCACCTGACAGCCATACACGGTGATGTGTTGTGAGATTTGGTCGCTTAGTTGACTAGCCAGTCAAAGTTTAGAATAAAATCTGATTGGTATTTTCATTATTAGTTAATCAGTTAATCTTCTGCCAAGTGTCATGATTAAAAACATATTTGTGTAGAACCTTCCCCATCTCCAGGATCATGTGGAATGTCTAAAAATCTTACTGACAAAAACAAAAATTGTTGTAAAAATAAAAACTGAAACCCATTCCATTTTCTGTGCCTTACTGTGCAGACATTTATTGTATTTAATTTTCTCTGGATCTCATCTGCGAATGTCGAAATTTGTGTGCAAGGAGAGTGTACATGTGGTTAATTTGTGTAAGGGGGCCCAAGCCAGGACCGAAGGTGATCAGGCTTCAGACTGTTTCTCCAGATCCTCTCTGCTTTATGCATCACCAGCCAGGCTTTCCAAACTGGGGAGGGGAAAGAGCAAGAGTAGGCAAACTGGTTTGGAACAGCAAATGCCTTTTCTTTCGCCTCCTTAACTGTGGCATAGTTCTGGTTTTAACACCAGATGTTTGAATATTTCCTCAATGATGTTTTTGATTAAACAAGATGAATCCTGTGCCCAAAAGGATGATCATTTCTAGAACATTATTTATGGAGCTATTTCGGCAGCACTTTATTTTACAGTACTATTCTACATTTACATACTATATAATTACAACAGCTATAGTAATTTCTAGGTACTAACCCTGAACCTAAAGGTACATGTAGTGTATTGAAAGTACACATACTGTTAAATAAAGTGCAACCGCTATTTCTACCTGATCTAAACAATAAAATTTGTTTTGTAGGTGCAACCTAGTATTCAGGTTGATTCAGTGCTGTTAAATAATATTTTTGACTTGGATCAAACCAGTGAAGCACATTTTTAGGTTAACATTTTTTCAGTGTTGTTAAAAATAATCACTAAATGTATTGTGATAGACATTTTGGGTGTGAATTTTCACTGAATAGACAAGAATTTAATTTAAATTTAAATTTAATTTAATAAAGAGCTACATTATCCTACACACACACACACACACACACACACATATACTGTATATAAACTTAATTTTAATATATGAAAAATGCCACACGGAGACATAAACTTTATTTGTATGTGCAGGGAAAATTCTTTGCTCAATGTTCCTCTTCTATTATTTCCCTTCCATTTTTTCCTAGCAGGACAGATTTTAGTTTAATTAATTGTAGTTAGTGTCAGACTTAAAGAAGAATAGGGTGACTGTGAGTGATTAGTCCACGTGCTTGCTGGTAGTGCATGAGCACAGCTGCTCCTAAACGAATAAGTACAAGTTCAGCAGAGCTCGACAATTTTGCATGAGAAGCTCTGAAGGCATTTTAATCCAAAAAATATGCCCCTCTGGAAGCTGGAAGGGGTACAGCTGAGACATATGCAGGACCTGTGTCTGTCAGAAACTGGTAAGACTGACAGATGAGCCCAGTGCAGGGAGTGCCAGGTCTGTCAACGACCTCTGATAAAGCAGAAATACTTAGACCCTGCCTCTGAAAAAAATCAGTCTCTGCTGTCATAGATCCCAATGCTTTTAGATTTCTGATTATTTCACTGTTTGGCATGATGTGTATGTGCTCAATAGGTTTGACTCTTAAGAAAGAAAGATTCATTGAATCTAAGTGTTGCAGCTACAGACTAGGGACCCCTGACACTGAAATGTTACAAGTTCCCTGGGTTGTGTTGTGAGATCAGATTACTGTCTGCTGCCAGAGGTCAGACTCTGTCAAAGTGGAAGAGACGTGTCTCAAGACATCACAATTTGCTTCTCTTAACTTAAAGAATGAATAGATGGTGCATGAGATTGGGATCTTGTGTTACTGAATTGACTGGCAAGTAGGACTGTGGGCAACATGTTGAATATTCGCAATATATTGTCATGATATTACTGGCTATATACTATTAATCAATATTATAAATATAAAATGTATATTAATGTAGTTTTATTGAATCATTATGTTTCCTAAAGATAGTTGAATTAGGCTAATTTAAAAACCCCTCCTTGTCTTGCAACTATGAGAGCGTTACAACAGATTTTTAATAGTGTTTGTTAAAACAATTTGTTAAATTTGGAAATGTTGTTGAACATATATGGCCACTTGTAATGTCTAGTTTCCGGGTGAAATGTCTGCAGAGTGGCACAAAAAGCAAGTTGTATTTTTAGTTGTTAGTGATGTAATACAGTCAACAGGAACATTTAATCTATCTCAGAACTGAGAGTTAATAATGGCTTTACGTGCCACAAGAGCAGTGTTGTCTCGGATTAAAGAGGTGTGTAAGAAAACACGGGGGATGGAACGATACCATTTGTTCTCTTCTGATCCGATTCCGATACCAGTGTTTTTTTTTTTTTTTCATAATGAGTTTAGAGCATCTATAATTCACTGTGTGGAACTGTTTGGGAGTACTCTTTGTGTGAAGTAACAAAAACCTCTAAAAAATACATTATTTCATCATAAAATAGAAAAACAAAAAACAGTTACATAAGAGCATGTGCAAAACTTTTTTGTTAACTAGTCTGCAGGACAAAGCAGCAAAAATCACATCAATTCCAGTGAAAGTCTTCATTAGAAAAGAAGCCATTTCTCTTTACACATTTTAACTTGTAAATGGTAGCAGATCTTTCTTATTTATTTAATTTTAGTTGTATTAAGTATATCAGTTCACTTTTCAATCACATAGAAATTTTTGGAACACAATTTGTTTTATTGTAATTTATAATAATAATAATAATTGTAATTTACATTGGTAATACATTTCAGTTGTGATTTCTTAAGGCTTTTATTTTGAAAGGCCAGCACTAAGCGCTCCTGGAAGTCTGTGTTTGAGTGCTTGTTTGTAGGCTAATTCATGGTAGTGTAATATGCTTCTCATTCAATATCTGGTAAAAATGCTTGTCCGGTGCTGTTCTTAATGCATGTTATAGGCATACCGAACTATTGATCATCTACATCTGAGATGGAGTTTGTGTGGAGCAATCACATATTATGCCGAGCAGCCCATCACGAGCCTCTGCGCGTGTTAGTGTTTGTGTTTGTGTGTGTGTGTGTGTGTGTGTGTGTGTGTGTGTGTGTGTCAGCAGAACGGTGCTCGTTCAGAAAGTGTGGTGCCAGAGACTTAGCTGTGCATGCTGACTTTATATTTATTATTAAACACAGCCATTTGCAATCACAAAGCTTTTGGATGACTGTAAGAGCCTGAAAAAAAATGCACTAGTTATATGGATTACTTTAATGGTGATTTGAAGGTTAATTATGTAATTCTTCGAGCTTGACAGTAACGTCGACATCATGTTGTATCAGATTTGGATCGGGCTCGTCAGGCCAATACCCGATCCTGGCAAAAATTTCAGTATCGGACCCGATACTGATCCAGGTATTGGATCAGTGCCATCCCTAGAAAACACCCACTGCAAAACATTTCTGCTTGACATTGTTTAGAGGGCACTGAGTGACAGGCAGCTGCACAACTTGAGGAATGATGAATATATGTGGTATGACAGTTCACAGAATTCTTTTCTTAAGTGAGCTATTAGGTAAAATGGCATTCCTCACATTCCTGTCTGTCATTTTTGAGGATGTATACATAGTTAGAAATATTAACCTACACTTTATCTCAGAGCCATTCTAGGGGAAGACTCAATATTGAGCATTTTCTCTGTGTTTTTCTAAAATTAATTGCACACATTGTGAGAGAGCTTTGGCAGAGTTCTGTTGAATGAGTTGCAAATAATGTTGCAATTGGTTAGGAAATTGTTTGTGTTATTCCAATGTCGCAGTTGAAACAGATTCCAAGTGATTCTGCTTTACAGCAATGAACCTAAAAAAAAGCAACCCTAAAATGCATTGGTAACTAATGCAAAGATGAGAAAACTAGAGTAATATGATTTGAAGACCTAGTTTGTGTCAAAAGTTGAGCTGCAGCATTTTGCTCTTATTAACTTTCCACTATCGGGCCAGTGCGAGCTAGGGCAATAAAATGGTCAGCTGGGGCCAATAGTCTCGGACCATGAGCCGCGAGACCAAAATTGCTCTGCATTCCCACCATTGGGCCAAAAGCCCCTCAGTGTTGCCCAAAAACCCACCTTTAATAAGCCGCCCTGGTGCAAATGTCACACAACCTGCCCATTTCACAATCCAAAACAAAAACACATGTTCTAGTTGACTAGAAAATCAAGTTTATATTGTATGGAAATGTTAGCTACCTAGCAAGATAATGTAACTTTGACAACATACTGACTTTAATTGCCACAGTGTCCCGAGTGTTCTCTGACCGACTTTAACTGCCACTGTGCCCCGAGTGATCTCTCCACTAACAGCGAGATGATGTCCCAGCACACGTCGATAATCTCAAACCATGGAAAGTTTGTTGTTTGGGCAACATTATTTCTGCAACAGAATTGTAATGCGTGACCTCACACAAATATGTTGACACCCGGATATGTACAAAGTTAGTTATAAACATTCACTTTTATTAAATGATACCGATCAATGAGTCAATGTTTATAAATCGTACACATGTAGTACAAATTCTAGCGTAGCAGCATAATGCAGTTTTGGTTGTTTAAATGTCATTTGCCATGCAACTGGCCCTGGCAAGCACTAGCATGCCTTCATTTGGCTTGTCAGTGGAAATGCGGCCATTGTAGCTGTGGATAAGCTTATGATTCTAGTATTGTCAAATTTTATTGCTGATTTATGTTCTTTGATCATAATCTGGACAACCCGTTTTTGAGAGTTCAGTCTTTCCCCATTCATGTAGATAGGAGCCGCACTGTCATGGCTGGAAAAAGCCTCCCAAAAGCATTCCAGAGATTGTTGACAGTGGACTGACTTGCCAGAAAGACTTTGGCTAAAGCGATTAACATTTTGAATCGAAAAAAATGTATTCCATGAAATGCCCTGACCAATAAAATATGAGCTTTGGAATACTTGTCAGAAGCCGTTGCAGTTATCAAAACCAGTGCAGCATAGCTCAGAAAGCTGTTTTGACTACCAACATTAAACAATGAAGGAACTCGAGGAAGAAATCCTTTTTTTTTATTTTATTTTTTTACTCCTCCCCCCCCTCTGATGTGGATTTACCTCATTATTTATTCCATATAGCTGCATTTTTTGCCTTTGCATTTACTCTTACCTGAGTTCTCTTACATGTTTAATATAATATATTGTGCCATCTTTGCCTTTGTATCATTTTATTTATTTATTTTTAAATAGAGGACTTTACAGTCCTTAAGTGTTGTCTCTGTATACTAAAAATGGAGTGGTCTCCACAAAATCATTATTGCTGTGATATTGTTAATAGTTGTTTACAGCTGTTGTTGGCAGTATTAAAGTATTACTAATGGGTCAGACTGAAGATGGGTTTTGGTGAGATCTGTGTTTTATTATTTGAATTATAGACTATAGGTTTCAATTTCAATGAATATATTTTACATAATACATAATTAGTA
Source organism: Moxostoma hubbsi (assembly GCA_032164185.1). Taxonomy (NCBI): domain Eukaryota; kingdom Metazoa; phylum Chordata; class Actinopteri; order Cypriniformes; family Catostomidae; genus Moxostoma; species Moxostoma hubbsi. The sequence continues at coordinate 17,710,904 of JAVLUX010000004.1, read as the reverse complement.
ACATGCAGGGTTTTTAACATGCATTATTCAGTGATTTTATACAAATGCACTTAACACAAGTACTTTATATAGAGTACAGAGGAAGAAATCCTGAACCAGAACTGAGGAAGTGTATTTCATTTGCATCAAATGCCTTAAAAACTTTCTCAAAACAATTATCATTTGAGTTTTCTTAACATGTAAAATACATTGCTGCATCTCTGCCTTGCATCCCTTTAAAAAAAATCAGATTGTATATGCATTTTTTTCATTTTTTGCCTTTAGATTTAATCTTACATGAGTTATTTTATATCTCCTATGTAATATAGGCCTATATCACATCTTTGCCTTTGTGTCACCTTTTTAATAAACATTTTTGATCAAAAACAGTAACAAACAGTTTTTAAAGCTGTGTGCATATTTGATCAATATCAAAATCATCAGGCATAACAAAATTATTTGTGCCATTTTACAAACAACAACTTAATTATAAATATGTCCCAGCTCCCTGCTGTTCCTGGGAAACTGTGCTACTTGGGGTGCAAAAATAATTTTATAGTTGAACTATAACAAAAATAGGTCTGTACAAAACAGGTTTTCTGCTTTGAAACATTTAAGCTTTGTTTTTGTATGTGTTTTCTTACTTTTCCCAAAGTGGGCATTTTCCAAACCGATCTCATGAAAATTCATACATATTTATGAGTTGGCTATTTTGTATGATTTTATACTATTTTGTTTGTATAAATTCGTATTTATTTTTAATTACATGCAAATGCCCGGGTGTCTAATGCCTATGTAAGAGTGAGTTCTGTGCACGAATCATCAAGGACATGATTATTAATAGCATGCCTTAACCCAAACCTCTTTTCTAAACCTAACCAATCAGTAGAGTGTGTAAACATGATAGAAAGCTGTTGTGTGTGACAGAAGCAAGTAATTGTCACGTATTAGATGGAAGTGATGTCCTGTGACGTCATTGGCTGTGGTGAAAGTCATTTGAATTCATATGAGTTCAGTCGTTCAATATCAGACGAATTAGCCAAATTTAGAAAAGTCGTACGAATCCTGATGATTTCGCCATGAGAGTGTGTTGGCATTTTGTTAATGGATTAAATAGCTAATTGCCATCTAGTTTCCAGTGGTTTTATGTCTGATAACCTCATTTTACCTGCCTGGAATACCAATCCAGTCTTTTATCCACCATAGACAGACTTTACCTTCACCAGAAACGAGGAAAGAAGCCACCCCAGAATTATTCCAACAAACAGCACTGAGATATTTCACATTTTGTAAAGGCTAGAATGCCAATGATTTGTGGGACAAACTGTTTGTTATCCATTGACATTTATAGCATCTTAGGTTAACTACAAGTTTAATTTTTATTAGATTGCAGCCAGAAAAGGCATGGAACAGTCTTAGAATAAATGCAATAATGAGATACAATTCCTGGCTTGAGGTAATAATGGCTTCTGTAGCATTATGTGTGGTTTGGGGCTAAATTTGGCGACTTTTTGCAACCATAATTATTTCTTTAAACAGACAATTTAGGGGTTTTAGGAGTCCCCTAAAAGTGGAGAAAGCAAAACAACTCTATGGGATTTTCCTTGCTTGCAAACGCTGCCAATCTTCTTTATTGACATTTGAAAGGACCATAAGAAGCTGTCTAGAAAATGCAAAGTACCAGAAGAAGGTTTCTCCATACATATGTGGTCATTGGATTGGTACAGAGGCAGCAGTCACTCTGATGGAGGTTCTACTGATAAACTGTTGATTAACATTAATGGAGGATTAGTACATCCTTAATCCTCTGCTTCTACTTTGACACACTTCATATAACTGATTGCTCCCCAGCCCTCAGATAGAGGAGCTTTTGAAAATCCTTTTGTGTGCTTGAGTAATGTATTTTGAAAGAGTGAAACAGACATTGACACTCTTATTACAGTTGTTCTGCTGCTTTCACATCTATTCAGTCTTTAAAAGAAAAAAATCTGAAAATGTAGGAGAAAGCTGTTAACATCCTTTTTACCTCCTGTATGGACCTTTTTTCAGAGTAGCACCATATTTCATTTTTGACTGGAATTAATTTGGGCTGTGCGGGATAGACTTAAAGACTCTTTAATGGGTTGCACTTTATAAATAGGTGTTCATTGTTCAGCTTCCAATAAAATTTTGTTGACAAAAACTCAAGTTGTGAAATCTAGACATTTATACAGTGCATACCATAGCTACAGTTGATGCCTCAGCCTCTTTTTTAATTGCACAAAATTCAATATGGTGTCATACCCTGAGTAAGATCTTGTGGTCCAATGTGGTCTCAAGGGAATTCATATGTATTCTTATGTAAAGTTTAGTTCAAGCAAACGTACATTTTTCTTACGTTTGCATAGACACTGAAACGTACAATAATTACGAATTGACTAGAATAGTTCATAGACTTAATCAGTTAATTACATTTCATTTATAATCAAGGAGATTAGTTAAATGCATCGCATTTATTTATTTAAAGCAGTAGACATAATAATGACATTTTAATGGTTTCATTCAGTTCTCCCAATTTATTAAGCCTTACATTTTATTTTTGTTTGCCATGGGACACAGAAGGAATTTTCAGAATATGCCAAAAAACAAAATAAACCACAAAAAGCACCATAAAACAATAATAAAATGAATCCATATATTTGTTAGATATAATCCAAATCTTCAGACTGCTTTCTGTGAAGAACAGACCCGAATTAAAAACTTATATTCAATGATCTCCTTCTCCATCCACCGCAGCTCCATCGTGCCCGTTGTAACCGTTTCGTTTTTAAAATGCAAAAATTGCTGCCTCAAGTATTACGACCAGTGGTTTTACGGCAATGACACTGAATGCTCATTGTCTCTCAAGTGTCTTTTTACCATTTGCGACATGCCGTATTCTGCAATGCATATGTTTGAATGAGGTATCACAGCACTGTTATGGAGTGCATCAGGAGAAGATTTACAGCAATTAATAATTTAAATTCTACTCTCCACCTCACACAATGCTATTGTATGCCGTCAGAGAGCACATTGGATTCCCTTTTGACTACTTTATGGAATTTTGCCATTTTTCAGAATAAATGTTCATGATTACATTATTCTGCCTGTTACATGTTTTATATGCTTAATAAAGGGTTATGTTTAGGTTTAGGAGTAGGTGTGGGATTAGCGGATGTAAAATATATATAAATGAATATATTGTTATGTTGAGTTGAGTCCTTTTTGAAAGCTCTCCATTTATTGCAATTGTATGAAATTAGCAACCAGTTCTAAAATGCCTAAATCGCCTTTAGTGTTGCACAGAAGAAAAAGTCATATTCGCAGAATTTAAATTTTCGGGTAAACAATTCCTTTAATAGAGCTCATGACGCCAGCGCTTGAAGAATAATCCATCACTGTGCCAGCCTCTTGGATACCAGTTTCTCATCAATGGAAGAATATTCCACATATATGGGATATGATCACATTGCTGTTTCCTATTACTCAACACACAGCACACTGAAACTGTAGGAGACAAAACCATCTGTCATGGGGAACAATGGGGTCATCGTGCCCATAAATTTATGGAAATAACAGACTTATGCCTTGAGTTACAATACATATTGTGGTTAGACAGCTCTCAGTTGTCATTAAATTAAGTTTAATCAAATAGATAGAACAATAAATGCTTGGTAGCCCTTGAACCTTATCCAGTCATTACTGCCCTGATGGTTAGGAATATACTAAATAAGGCCTGATACATTATATGTGGAATTTCAGAGATAGGCTTGGCCAGATCCTACAGCAGAGGAAATTTACAGCCTCTGTGAATATGGATTTTGCAGGCTGTGTGCATGCTAGATCTGAACACCATTGCCCAAAGAATCACATTTCCTAAAGCAATGAAACATTTTTATTCTCAGTCATCATTGGAGAATGGAGCCAAACCAGGGGCGGTACCAGCAAGTTTTGATTGCTGGTGCTGAAGAGGTGCTAAATCATTGACAGGGGAAGCTGAGCTTTGGTCACTAAATATGTGCAAAACCCGGCATGGCCAAGCAAGTTTATTAATATCAGTTTGCACGTGGTGACAACAGAAGTGAACTCTCTATGCTGCAGCCTCAATAAAACAGGCAACACACATTCAGGGGTGTTTTCTTTTTTTTTTTACAGTACTGTCTGAAGCACAGGTATGGCAAAACAGTGTACCCTTATTGGGGGTCTGGGGACATGCTCCCCCAGGAGAAACTTTTTGCAAATCATCACTAAAGCATTTAATTCTGGTGACTTTAGGAGCAGGATTTTTACCTTTTCACAAGTATATATCTTGTGTAGAAATGAATGTAACTATGGGCTACAAAGCATTGATAAAAAAAATTTGTCACACAGCACATCCAGCACTACCTTGCTTTACCTTGTGTTGTTCAAAAGCTGCACACGCAGGCATTGAACTTAATAAAGACATTAGTCATCACTGCGAAACGAATGATGCACGTTTTGATTCAAAATATCACCATCACCATATGAATGCCACCATGTTTCCTCACAAAAGCTGTTTATTATTCTTGTCTCTTATCTCCTAGCCTGCGATCCATCAAATGTCTATTATGGGAATAGATATCATACAGTGCGTAAGATGTCTGAATGATTCGGACCATTTTACTAAACCATTTGACTTATTTTATGAAATAATCGACTCAAATGACTAATTCATAAATGAATTAGTCATTTGAGTCGATTATTTCATCATGAGTTCTGATTCTAAATAGGTGACAGAAATATGGGACACACAAATTGATTGCTAAAATATTGTCAGGGAAAATGTTTCTGCATACAAACTTCATACAGAGGATAATCTGCTGGCTGTTACAAATATGTGCTGGGGGATAGGGGTGCTATGGACTTTCTTGGCGCTAGCCCCTCCATAGTGCCGCCTCTGAGCCAAACAAACTTTGTGTGCAGAAAGACAATGCATTAGAGGAAATTATTTAAAAAGGAAAGACCGAAATTTATTTGCAATATTTCCACTTACATACATAATGCATAATGAATTTCTCAAAATGCCTTGAGTGCAAAATCATGATGTGTGTTCTTCTCATTCTTGGTATATTTGAGGAAGTGGAATTTGAAGGGGAATTGCATGTTTGTACATTTATTTATTTACATACACTATCAAATATTTATCTTAATATACACCAAAAGAGATAAAAGCACACATACTGAATAGATACTGTTAAATTCAACCCCCCCAAAAAAGGTTACACTGTAAAAAGAGGTAACCTGCAATTGTTTCTATAAGGAGCTATTTCTACACATCACCAGACAAATAATATTTTTGACATGAATCAAACAGTTAAAAAATTTTCAGTGTAGTTTAAAATAAATATGGTGTAAACAGTAATTTGTGATTTTATATCTTAAAGTAAAAGTGTCATATTTCAAAAAAAAAAAAAAAAAAAATTACATTAAGATAACCTAAACAATATTTACAGTAGGTTTCACTTTAATGCTTTTGGTCTCATATCAAGACTAAATGCACAAAAGCAGTTTTCTATACCTAACTTCTGCCTCTCCATTTGTTTCTCTCTGTTTTTCTCTTTTCCCCCTCCCAGACTCGGAACTTAGCATGCGAACAGTGAGCACGCCAAGTCCAGCTCTGATTTTGCCCTCTTGTTCTTCCCCAGCTATACTTAATGGCTCCTCAACATCCTCCTCTGCCTTCAGCACAGAAACCATTGCCATGGTGCACACACCCCCCACCTCCCTCACCCACCCCCAAAAGAGCCCGCGGCAACCAAAGGACCACCAGGGGGCGCCCATCGACATCCTTCCAGACCATGCCTTTCTACAGATCTTCACCCATCTGCCCACCAACCAGCTGTGCCGCTGTGCCCGAGTATGCCGACGTTGGTACAACTTGGCATGGGACGCCCGCTTGTGGAGGACTATTCGTCTGACGGGAGATGTGCTACATGTGGACCGTGCACTTAGGGTTCTCACTAGAAGACTCTGCCAGGATACCCCCAATGTTTGTCTTACCTTGGAGATGGTTGTGGTTAGTGGCTGTCGGAGGCTGACTGACCGTGGACTGTACACAGTTGCACAGTGCTGTCCAGAACTCCGTCGCTTAGAGGTTTCCGGCTGTTACAACGTGTCTAATGAGGCAGTGTTTGAAGTGGTGTCACGCTGCCCCAACCTAGAACACCTGGATGTTTCAGGTAATTCATCTTGAGTGATAATGAATGACTGTACCATTATTATTCTTAAATAAGGTGAAGAGTGCAATACTTCGTCTTAGAGCATTTTCATATCTTAGAAAGTTTTTGCTGTGGAGATATGCACTTCTCATTTATAATTATATTATAATGCATTTCTAGTGACTTGTCTCCAAATTAATTGCCTTCAGAGAGCGGCTTGTGTTCTTCACATGCATGTCTTGCAATACATACCAGGTTTTGTTGGTATATCCAAAAAGACAAATATTTTCATAGCTATATTGGTAAATAACTGCCATTAGTACTTATAATGGTACTCAAATTGGTGAAGCACACATACAGCGGTTCGAACCCAAATAACGCAATGTAAAAAGAGATGGAGGCAAGGAGGGGGTGGAATCGATCTTGGGTTCAGATCAAGTAATCAAATCAAGTGTGTTAACAGTCTTAAAATGTTTCCTAATTACTAATATTTATAACAGTGATATCAATAGTAATAGTCTCCATTTCCCAATATGCCCTTTTTTTTCCTGATTTTTATTAATCACATATACCTTACAGATTCATAGAGCTCACAGCTTTGCTGGAAAAAATTTATTAGATTAAATTACTTTCTTAATAATGTAGGTGTGTACATTTGTTCAATATGGGGCATCACGAGGGCTCAAAGGTAGTTTTTTCTCTTACTGACAACTCATAGCTGTTTTCCACTGACATGGTTCGGGGGGCGGATTCCTGGGCTGGTGTGAATTCTCGAACTCCTCCGTGTGTTTTCACTGCAGAAAATGCTGTCCCAGGGCCGAAAACCAGGTTCAACACCAGCCCCAAAAGCTTGCTGGTCTCCACGCAGGAAACGATTACGTCAGGGGGCGTAGGGCGGTATAATGTTTCATCACCAAAGTTTGTCCAGATAACAAAGGTAGCTACCATATGCAGCAAAGAGTATTTCACTCTATAAATACAATAAAAAAAAATAAAAAAATGATCAGACACCAAAAGCATTCCAGAAACGTGGACGACACGAGCACTCTACTTGCAACACCGACCACTGTGGTTAGTAGTTTTTCAAGGTCACTTGCCACTTAGCATTTTCACTAGCCCCCACATCCCAAAAAGTGATAAAGATAACAGGAGACTGTAACAGCATGCATTTGTTTGGACATTTTATTTAGAACAAGAATGATGTACACGATAAACAAGAGTTCAGCAGGACATAAGCCTAATGGTTTAGGTTACCTATAAAATATCCAAAGGCAAATGCCAGTTAGAAAAGGAGTAGGATAGAACAGTAGGAAAATTTGTCAATAATTTTTCCATAGTTCCTGGAAGTTTCAACCCCTTCAAGTTGTACTTGCCTATTAAAGTTTACTATTATTCTACCATTGTGTAACAGTGGCATTAGTAGTGGCAAGGCCATTAGACCACGGGTGGCCTCGTATTACTGTGATAAGTTTTATGTTGATTGTCTTTTCTAAAAAAAATCAACTGTAGTATTTGTTATGAAAAAGCTACTAGTGATGATGAGTATTTTAAAAACTGATGATGTATTTGTCTCCTTACCTAGTCAGTGCTATTTATAATGTATGTCTATAGCAGTTTGAGAGGTTTGACCTCCTCCATATAGTGCTTTATACTAGAATTTCCTCTGTAGATTTCAAATGGGTTACGTAAGTTTTGTGTTCCCTTTCGATTCAGTTCACTTGACATTGCGAGAATCGCAAGCCCTTGTACAATAACGGCAATCCTGAGATTGGCAATGGTGTTTGTGTCCCTCCCCTTTAGGTCCCCAGTTGGCCTATATAAGCAGGTGCACGAACACCATTTCTTCTCAATTTTCAGAGATGGAAGTATCAATACTTTAGGATCGATCTGCCCATCCCTAGTACACATGCCCACTGGTACATCACCGCAAACATCTATCGTTCAGAAGTTACAAATGTTTTTGTATTGTTTTCTGATCTGATTTAGTCATAGCATTAAAAAACTGTGATGATCCCATCTGTATGAATGTAAGAGCTTCTTTTAACTCCTGAAGAAGGCTTTTGTCACATCCCACAGTGCAGCAAAATTAATGTATATGGAATATTGGTCACAAACATGGTGGCATGGTCAACAGTAATGCCACATGAATCAGGTCAATACAAACAATGTGACGTTGGCACGTTTGTTTGTGGGCAGGTGAGGTAGTCACGTGAAACTATCACGTAGCCTGTTACATCATCGTTCAGTTCTCAATTTCAGTGGAAAAGGGCTTTCAGAGGAATGCTCATATACTGTATGTCCACAGCTAATGAATAGAAAGAGCATGATTTTAGAAATATTGCTATCGATGCCTTATTTAATTATTGAAAGTAAGGGAGTGCTGATAATATGCCTTTTTTCTAATTTACTTTATTCACACATGGTTAAATGTATGGCACAGCAAGACAAAATATACATATATTTGAAATTCTTTCCATCATTAAATTACATTTAAAATTGTCAACGAGTCTTGTCAGTAATGTCGGCATGTAGCTATGTCAGACCACAAACTATCCTCTGAAAGTCCAACCTCTGAGAGGGATTTGTATTAAATGGTATAAATTGCTTCCTGAATCAAAGCCAACAGCCTGAGTGCTACAGTGCAACAGTCTAGCACAGAAGGCAGCTGAGTTTTTTTCTCACAGAGAGTATTCTAAAATGTCCAGAACTTCCTTTTGGAAAAGCTGGAAAAGGTATTAATAGCTCTGGCATTCTGTCTGCTCTCTCTATACATCCCAAAAGAAACATAAGACAAAGCAGAACCAGGACCCCTGACTTTAAGGTGCTTTGGGATAGTCTGCTATGCTAATTTAGAGAATTATATGTCATTGAATGATTGACAGTATTTTGGATAAATGTATTCCTGTGTAAGTTCAGCTGCTATTCAAAAAATGTTTAAACATTTTAAACCTTCTAGTGATATTTTTATAGAAATACTTTTCTATAGATTTGCTAGTAGCGAACTATTATGCTGTGACATTTACAAAATATTACTGTATATGGTTTCTATGTGCATGCTATTAATTGCTTTAACTGGCAACCTTTTGGCCAGGATTCCTTTCAATTGTCTAACATTTCACAAAGGACCATAAAGGGTTTTACAATTTTGCAAATGTGAATGTCAGAAAACTCCTTTCCCTGGTGTTTTATTTCCAACTTCCTGCTTTGCACTTCCTGTTTGAGCACATTGTTGTTTACCCTGTGTAAATGCAAAGGTTTGACTGCAGTCCCTCTGCTGTCAGACTCAAGCTGTGCATTTTCAATCTCCTCCTAAAGGAGACATGGTTAGATACCATCCCCCAAACCTCTTGAAATAACTCATTTCAGATGTCTTTTCAAGGTTTAAATCAACCTCTCCCCTGCCATTGTTATTGTTTTTCAAATATTCTGCAGTTACCTTCAGGTGTAGTGCTACTGTTAAACCTTTTCTGATGTTAGAGTATCATATGTTAAATCAGATGACGGGGTGATGATCAGAGAGCAGCAGTGGTGGAAAGAGTACAGTTTTTATAATCACACTGGTTTGATCATTCCAGAGTGGGCCCTGGGCCATACAATCACACCGGTGTGATTAGAACATTAGTCTCTAATGTCATCAAACGACAAATTAAAAAATTCAAATCTGCCTTCGCGCTGTTTAGCTGCCACTGCTACAGAGAGGGATTGGCTAAACACATTCGATTTACATACCTAAAATATATATAATCTTTTTTTTTTATGTTACAGGCATTCAAACTAACACAGAATACAAATTTACTGCTCAGTCCACACACTGTGTATAACAGCGCAAAACTAACTGAGAAACTCGCCGTATCAGCTGTTCTGCTGCTGCTATGTAGAGGACTGGCTAAGCACACATCATTTATGTTTAAAACAGCCGTTTGAACAGTCTTTTCAACCATAGGATGCTTATTCTATGTTACGAGCATTCAAACAAACATAGAAGAATACAAGTTTACTGTCCATATACATACACTGTATATAATAGGGGAAAAAATAAGAAACTCACCAAATCTGCTGTCGTGCTGCCGCTGCTATGGAGAGAGAGACTGGCTAAGTGCTTGTCAATTTTGTCTAAAATAGCTCCTCAAACAGTCTTTTCAAACACATGATAAAATAAATGTATGTAATGGGCATTCAAATAAACACAGAGGTATTAGAATACAAGTTTTTTAGTGCATATCTACACATTGGTATATGACAGTGTAAAGGGATTTTGATGGGCAAGGAGGAGGCGAGAACCGGCTTGACAATATAAATAATATTTTAATGATAAACTTAAAACAAAAGACAAAACACACACATGACGGACATGTCCGTAAACGATCTCTCTCTCCCGCACCACCTTCTGCAATCGACCTTTATCCCTCTCCGAGGCTCAATCAGCCCGATAAGGGACCGGGTGTGTATAATCACGACCTGTCACTGATCTTCCGATCTCTCCCTGCACTAATACTTTACAATCCCTTTCCCCTGAGTACTGATCATCTGCACCTGTCACTCGTATCCGCATCAATCAGCTCCACATCTTAAAAGCACAACCCACCTTTCACTCTTTGTCTGGTCTCAACTACGAATACAGACTCACTTACCTGCTACCTCGCCACTGCTCCAACGGCGATTCCAAGCTCTTCTTCTCCATTGTACCATTGACGATATCCCAAGCTCTTCTCTCCTTCGCTCCATCGACAAAAACCCAAGTTCTTCTCTCCTTCGCTCCATCGACGAAGACCCAAGCCCTTCTCTCCTTCACTCCATCGACAATTACCCAAGCTCTCCTTTCCATCGCCCCTTTGACTATATCCCAAGTACTTAGTTTACATATTTAATAAACACAACCTCCGGGTTCAACGCTACCTACTAGTCTGGGTGTTTGTTACACGACCCGGCCCCGCCCTCTGCCCTGTCACAGACAGCAGCAAAAATTATTGAGAAAAACAATCACCTTTCAAACATAATACTTTATTCACATGAAACAAATATTATTTTGTCAGGCTCTGGACTCTGAAGTCTGCATTGCAATGTAAACAAACATGGCAATGGTCACAGCCTATCAATAATTGTGTTTATCTCGATAATAATACGATCATTATAAAAGTTATATAAACACATATGTTACACATATTTGAGAATATAATAACTCATTTTTAATATAATTAAGATGTTTTGTATAAAAACTAAGAATCTGAAATATGATGAATCGCCCCGGAGTCTTCTCTTTACTGTTGTACATGAAACGTTGTTTACTGTTGTACATGGTGTTGAGTGGGTAGAATTCAATGAAGCTGTCAGCCTCTGGAGAGCAGAGTAGATATGTTTCTGAGATGGTATTACATAAAGATTTTATGGTACAATTGCCTTTTGGGATTTGGGATTTCTTTAACATGCATCTACAAACATGAAAAAGTCTCAGTCTTTTGTGATTAAGAATCAAATGGCAACATCACATCCAAATAGTTCAGAAAAAAATCCATAATATTAAATACATTTCAGAATTAATTTATTTCCACACTCTCAGAAAAAAACATGATACTTTTAAGGTACAAGGGCAGTCACTGGGATGGTACTCTCAAGGGGACCTTTTTTGTACCTCTAGTTAGTTGTTTTAACGTGTTTGGGTACATAATTGTACCAAAAGGACATTTTGACCCTTTTTACACCTTTTATTATGATGCGTTTTGGGTGATCCAATCACAAGAGATCAGAGCTGAATATAGATGTATTCAGGTGTATTTTGTGTTCGGATTACAAAAACCACAGGGGGAGGTATTCAAAAATGCAAGTAACCACATCATATTTTAGGTGAAACCGCTTATTCGTCCTAAATATGTCCCAGACAGCAGCGAAGCACCACCCCTCCCCTGTCAATCAACTACTGCGCTAAAACAAGAGTTTTGGTTTCTGGTATCTTGCTGCTATAAAAGCAAAAAAAAATAAAAAATTCTGATCTAAAATATATACATTTGAACTGCATCTGGGAGAAACAGCATAACTTTGTCTTTTCTGACTTTTTCACAGTTTTTTATCATACAATAACACAATGACATATTGATTGATGCATGCCGTCATGATTTCAGAAACCCTACCCTAGAAATCCGAACACAAGTGGTCAAAGGAGACACATTTAATGACCAGGTGTAAACAAAGCTGTCTCGCCTGACACAGGTGATAAGCTCACTCGAGACGCACCTTAATACCAAGTGTACACAGGATCATTGTGTTTCTTTAAAGGAACATTTACATGTTTTGTTCCTCAGGGAACAATAATCTGCATGCATGGTAACTTTTTTTTCTCCTTAAGAGTGCTATAATACCCAAAAGGTACAAAAAGGACCCATTGATGGGTACATAAGAAATTATAATTTATACTATAAAATTTAAGTTCTTTGTACACATGTTTGCTCTTTGAACAGAGCAGATAAGATTGGATAGCTGTTTTATGCTGTGATTATTCTTTACTCTCATTGTTCTCTTTAGGGTGCTCTAAAGTAACCTGCATAAGTCTAACTCGGGATGTGTCAGTCAAACTCTCCCCTCTTCATGGACAGCAAATCTCCATCCGCTATCTTGATATGACGGACTGTTTTGCTTTAGAGGACGAAGGCCTGCACACCATTGCTGCCCACTGTACTCAGCTCACTCACCTCTACCTACGCCGCTGTGTGCGCCTGACTGATGAAGGTCTGCGTTTCTTGGTCATCTACTGCCTGTCTGTGCGCGAACTCAGTGTCACTGACTGCCGCTTCATCAGTGACTTTGGCCTGCGGGAGATTGCAAAACTTGAGGGCCATCTGCGTTACCTCAGCATAGCGTACTGCGGCCGCATCACTGACGTGGGCGTGCGTTACGTAGCCAAATACTGCATAAGACTGCGTTACCTGAATGCTCGTGGCTGTGAGGGACTAACAGACCATGGCATTGAGCATCTTTCCAAAAACTGCCTCAAATTAAAGTCCCTGGACATTGGGAAGTGCCCTTTGGTGTCAGACGCAGGCCTGGAGCAGCTTGCACTAAACTGTTTCAACCTGAAAAGACTCAGTCTGAAGTCATGCGAAAGTATAACAGGCCGTGGGCTGCAGATTGTGGCGGCAAACTGCTTTGACCTTCAGATGCTGAATGTACAGGACTGTGATGTGCCACTTGAGGCTCTGCGCTTTGTCAAACGTCATTGTAAACGCTGCGTCATTGAGCATACCAATCCAGCCTTTTTCTAAGAGCTAGAAATATGGAATTGGAGAAGGATTGGAGAAGATAATCTCTTTTGACCTGCGAGAGTGACTTCTCTGCTAAACAAATGTAGATGAGATTTCCACTGCTGCGTCTTTGTATTTAATTTTGCATGGTTGGGAGAAATCCTAACAAATACTTTTTTAATCCATCTATTTATGTTTTTATTTACTTATATTTTTGGATTACTCATTTTGCATATGTCAGATTGTATTACATTTAATGTGTATAGAAATTTGTATTTTCAAAGAAAATATCAAGCAATTAATGATCAAAAATACAGTTTTTTTTTATTTTACATGAGTTTTTTTACATTTTATTTTTTATATGTTTACATTTTAAATCTCTGTTCTGAATGTTTAGCTTTGTGTTTCATCATGTTAGCAGAATAATTGGTTTCTATCTTGGTTTCATTTCCTAGGAATATGATCAGTGTAATTTTCACTGTGACTTTACCTTTGTAATGGTCATTACTGCTTGTTTCATGTGCTTAATGAAAGGAAGACCACAGTGGAATAAATAAGCCCACTCCACTCTGTCCAGCAGAAAGGGGACTTATTAATACATAATTGTTGGTTCAGCCACATGCTTGAGGCAACATTTAAATAAATGTCTGAATTAAACACTCTGGACACTTTTGTCCAAATGCCATATAACGGGGTGTAACTTAACTTCTCTGAATTGTTCGATAAAAGGCTTTGCAATGCGAAATAGGTTCAAGAACTTCCTGTTCAATACAAAATCAGTGAGGGGCTCTCACAGGTGGAAGTGACCAGCCAAATGTCTGAAACTGAAAGCCCCCCTTTGTCAATCGGCCCATGCAACTGAAATGTAATTTGGGACGTTTACCATTCCAAATTAAAGACTTCGCTATGCTATCAAATTGCGAGGGGGACATCTATCGGCAGAGAATCATTTGTTCTATCATTTCATCATCTAGCATTTGTAATCAGAATAGTATTTATAATAGAAAAAGTATTTTGAATACTGAAGAGATTACTTTGCATTTTATTGTGATTTGTTTCATTTAATGTTTAGACTATTCAGTTGGAAAACATTTATCCATATAAATGATGCAATCTGAGGAGCATTAGAACAGCAGTAAAACACTTTCTTAAGATGTGTTACATTCATACAAGTTCATATTGTTGTGAGTGAAAAGGTGGATATTACGTTATTGAGGAATTTTCCCTTGGGAGCTTAACAGAGGAGCAACATCACGTTTCTACAGCTTAACAAGAAAACAGTTTGAAACTATATAACAGATGAAACATAAATCCAATAAATACACGATTACACGCCTTGTCAAAGTTTTTTATGAGGTTAGGGTATTTTTACAAGAAATGCTAACCATCGTAGCCTTTAACATCGTATAGAAAGCTACAACCAATATATCTAAGACGAAAATGCACATTGGAGCATAACTTTTGTTTTCTCTAGTAAAACCTTTGATATTAGAGCAAAGATGTACTACAAAAATTGTATTCTTAATGAGAATTTAAATACTGTTTTTCTGTAAAAATCCTCAAAGAAAGATACATTTAAGTGAATTTTCTTACTTTATTTACTTGTTTATAGTCATATCAAGTGGAAAATTTGCCAGTACTGAAAAAGTAATCCAAAGTATTTAGATTACGTTACTGACTTTGAATAATTTAATGGAATATGTTACAAATTACATTTTACAGCATGCATTCTGTAATCTGTAGCAGAATACTTTTTAAAAGTAACCTTCCCAGCCCTGCTCCTGTCAGGCTTCCTAAGCAACCAATTGGCCCGGTTGGTATTGGTTGCAATTGGTGGGTAGAGTCAAGTTGGGTTAACTTTCTCGTGGTCGCTATAATGTGGTTCTTGCTCTGTAGTGATGCGCTCCAAAAGTCATGTGATAAGATCCGTGGAGTGACTGCCTTAGGCAACTGAGATTCATCCTCTACCACCCGGATTGAGGCGAGTCATTACACCACCATGAGGACTTAAAGTGCATTGGGCATTCCAAATAGGGGAGAAAAGTGGAGACCCCCCCTTACATCACTTCATCGCAGTTTACGATTTGCAGTATTTGGCTACGATCATTTACTCTCAGAGCTTGATTTTCAGGGAAAAGTCTCATCACAGGTCAACAGCACACGCTACGTGAATCAAGCCTGTTGTTTCATACATGGAGACTTTGCCTAGAGTTAGACATGGATGAAATTGCCTGTAAAGTAAGGATGCTCTCATCAGGGGCGTACTAGGGCAAAAAAGTGGCCTTGGACTTTTTGGCCCACAGCGGCCTACCAAACCTGGCCCACAACACACTGGTTCATTGATTTAATTTTCTAGCTCAATTTAAAATTTTAGTTGAAAAAAGAAAATACATTTCAATAGTCATGACAATGGGCCCCACCACTGCAAAAAATGCCACAACATTAAAATATATAAAACCAATGTAAATGATGAGTAGATTATTTTTTTTAGAGAAAGCACTAAAAATAAGCACTTATAAAATGTACATGAAAGTGTATTTTAGGTGCTGTGACAAGTCAGTATTTAAAGTTTTTAAAGATCTTAATCACCAATATCTATTCTAGAAGTGCAAATAAACTATTGTCTTAGTTAATATAAGGTTGTGGAAACAACAAGTATAATACAAATATATGTATATAAAGCTGTACAAGATCATAAAATGTTGTTTAAATTAGTTAGATGAAGAAAGTGTCACACAGCAAGACACTGATGACAAAGCTTAAAATGAATGTAAATTACTCACATTTACACTTAGTTTGGGACAGTTCATATTCACACTTACTTATTGAAAATAAAAATTAAAACAAATTTGGCCAGAATATGTACACACACATACATACATATATATATATATATATATATATTTAAATATATATATATATATATATAATGTGTGTGTGTGTGTGTGTATCTTTGCAGATATTTAGCAGAATAATTGCTCATATTGTCATTCTATTTGTATTTGTTGCTTCTTTATATCTGCAGTGTTTTAATTCCTTCACCAGAATTCTTGAGAAAAAGTGAATAGCCCAAGTGCTGTTTCTGCTGTCCTTTAAACAAAGTAAGCCTCAAAGACTCAAATAGCCATAAAGTAATAATTTTCATGACTTATTTTCTACATTTTTATCATGCATGAGCATTATTCAGCAAGCCGCACTTTAGCTCCCAGTAATGCTTTGCGGTAAAAAAAAATTGATGCAAATATCTATGTTCCAATGTGGAAGAATTTTCCAAATAAAAGCAATTACATAAAATAAAAAAAAATAAATAAAAGGTAATTGTATTGACTTACCTTGCCAAGTGAGTTACCTTGAGTTTATCGAATTTTCGCTTTGTTAAGGTGTCCGTGCCAGCAAGTTGGAGCCCAGGACAGCCGTCTATATGGCCTGTAAGACTGGCTGGTACTTGCACAGCAGCGGCCAGCCCACATAACCCAGCGGCCCACTGGGAAAAAGCCCGGTTCTCCCGATGGGCAGTGCGCCCCTGCGCTCTTTCATTTTGACACAACAGCCTTGGATAATGAATTTTTGCACCGCAAAATGACCTTGATATGAAATGCCTTTTCGTGTATGCATTTGGATCAACCTATTTATGCGGGTCAGCATTTTTTCACATAAATAATTAGGCTACATCTAAGCACAGATCATTGACGGATATTGTGGACTGAATGATGAATTCAGCTGTTAATGCCATGATTATGAAAGGCTTTGCCGCCACTTCTCAGTGCTAGAGCTCAAATTAATGCAAGTTTTTCGTCTAAGGTAGGGAATTATATGTTGACGGTATGGGGCTTCCCTGTACTGGGATAAATTATTTATTGTTATGATATCACTATTGCAGCTTTTTTCATTGCCTGTATTTCAGTATCAAAGAAAAAGGCAGGCACCCCTGAATCACAGGTTTTAATCAAACTGGTAAAGTTTCACAGAATCTGTATTTTTACCAGGTTATTTTGAGGAAGCGTTTATGTACACTCTTTATGGCTCGAAGATCAAGGGGCTTCTCCAGTTGTTTTCTGAGAGAGAAAAGGGAAGAACACGTTTTTCATCTGTGAAATGCAAGCTTAACCATAGCCTGAAAAAAAAAAACAAAATTAGACAAATTAGACTAGTGTGCTGATGCTAGGTTTGGGCGCCATCTGCTGTCTTAATAATTGTACGATGAAAATATAAAGTGAGAAAATTAACGTATTTTGAAGACAAATGCATAGAATGGTTCAGTTTGTGTATAAATAGTAAACACATTTGCATGTGGTTAGTTTGGGAGTGTGAGTTTTGCACCTTTGATGAGTGAAAGTGCTTACGATGTGTCTTTGTGACATTTAAGAAATTATTACGTTTATTTATCTACCATAGTATGTTATAGAGGATTAGGAAAAACTTTTGATAAATATAAAAACCGCCAAGTACATTTTATGCGTCCATCAGAAAAATCACGTGTCACTTCGCACTTCCGACAGCCCGGCTAGCTCAGTCGGTAGAGCATGAGACTCTTAATCTCAGGGTCGTGGGTTCGAGCCCCACGTTGGGCGGTAAATTTTCATTCACAAACAAACCTTATTCATAGCAGCCGCCATTTTTGACGGGAATGGCGAGATTTTGTGAAGTAACAGTTGTTGTTACCTTTTCATGGACAAAACATTGAAAAATATATTTCAAAGAACAGTCAGTATACATTCAGACAACACGAGTTGTGTGTGAAATTTGATAAGACCTAGTAACTTTACACAGCGTACAATGCGTAACATTGAAATCTTCAATTTGAAGAGATGGCATTTGTTATCCGTCCGTCCACCCCTACTTACATAATGTATCCGTCCATCCACCCCTACTTACATAATATGCAGATTAATAGATGTGATAAGCATTTGTTTAATTTCTGAAACAATTATCCATTATGAAAATGTTCCCAATTTCATGTTTTGGAAATTGCATATAGTGTTCCATGGCATAATGGGAAACATTTTGGTTGCATCCTTCCAAAATGGTTCTAGGTCTTAAAAAAAAAAAAAAGTACACACACACACACACACACACACACACACACACACACACACACACACACACTATACATACATATTGTTACCTCCCAAAATAAAAAGTCTTGGTGTATAAACGGACGCAACAAAGATTAGAAGTTTAAAGAGCATTAGTCTGAGCCCTGCCACAGCACAAGAAAACAAATTACTGTTAAGGTCTTTATTTATAGTTAAAGAAATAAGGCCAAGGTGTTGTGAATAAACAAGAAAAGGGAAGAACAAACCTAATTGTAGTCAAGTTCTCATTAAGATACAAAGAAAAATAAATAACACAATAATACTCTAGTTCCTTCCTGGCCCCCAAAAAAGGAGAAAACAGAGTACAACAAAAATGGAACCCACCTCCCTACAGCTTCCAAATAAACATCCAATAATACATGTTAGATACTTACAACAATCAAATAGAGATACAATACCAAAAGTAGAAAGTTAGGCAGTTATCATGTTCAACAACTAATTTACAAACTGCTACAACAAGCTGGGCAGGACAAAGACTGGAGAAAGCTCTTGTGGGAACATTTCTCTCCCTATAACAGTTTCTTCTCTGCTTTTATGCTACCTCTGTCTGGGCTGGTATGCAGGCACAGCTGAAGACATTCAGCTACCTGAGATTGAGTAGGAGAAGCCAAAGGGAAAAAAAAGAGGAAGAAACACAGGAAAAAGCACACAAAAACACATTAAAGAAAACACAGTTAAAACCAACCATTTTAAACGTTTTTCAAAAAAATATAGTTGTCGACTGCTGTGGGGTTATGTGTTGGTTTAAGCTGTTGAGTTACTCGAGCCTGCTTTAATGTATTGGGAAATTTTCCAGTTGTGAGAGATGTGTTGATAATATGTGTGAGTGCGGGTAAGATCGATGGAGATCAAGTGGACAGGTGGTAGGACGGTTAGAAAGAACCACTTTGGAGAACTCAGTCTCTGTTGTATGTATCACAGCAGTTTCCTGGTGAAATAACAGGAAATAACAATAAATAAATTCCCATTCACACAAATGAAAAAACAATAAAACAGAGAGAAGGCAGAGAGGAGAATTAATATTTTTTTTAAAAACTACTTAATTATTGATCCGTTTCTCATCCACACCTATCATAACATATCTGAACACTGATTTCACCACTGGAGTCCTATGGATTACTTTTATGCCCTCTTTATTTGGATTTTGGAGCTTAAAAATGTTGGCACCCATTCACTTGAATTTTATGGACCTACAGAGCTGAAATATTCTTTTAAAAATTGTAATTTGTGTTCTGCAGAATAAAGAAAGTCATACACATATGAGATGCCAGGAGGAGAGTAAATCATGAGAGAATTTAAATTTTTGGGTGAACTATCCCTTTAAAACTTGTATTAAATAAAAACTGAAAAAGTTTGTTCGAGTGCAATAAAATTTTGTAGTAGCTCAATTAATAAACGTGCACTTGCAACATGAAGGACAGGGGTCCGAATCCAGAAAATCACACGAGTCATCACATGAGCCAAAAGTATTATAGAAGCACGACATAATGAAATGTTTTTTTTTTTCCATCTCACATTTGCTTTTTATGCCACTTTTGGTTAGGTTTAGCATTAAGGTCTAGGGTAAAGAGATTTAAAAACTCATTGATTGAAAAATTGTTGATTTAAAACTCGATACTGCATTAACCTTAAAAACCTCATCTGTTTGGGAGAATATTTTACTCACTTTTAGCACTTTTAGTAGGGTTGCCACGGTGTATGGTGTTACCGGTTTTACTCAGTAAAAGGGGCAACACCGGTGTTAAATTTTATACCAGGTATAAGGGGGAAACATTATCAATGGAACTTCCAATATCAATACAACAGACTAATGAATAGACCAGCCTTAAATAAAGAACAGTTGCCAAGTGAAGAATTTGCGACCCATGATAAATGAACCTCAATAACGCATTGAAAGCCAGATGTTCTGTACCAACGTATCAAATTACTTTGATACGCAGTAAAGTACGCACAATGACAGAAGACGTTTAATTGCAGGATGTGAAAATAATGTGGATGGTGGGTAACTGTAAGATGTCTCGGATTTGGAATGACATAAGAAATGCTGTTAGACATACAGACATGTGCTTCAAGACACACAGTTTATTATATTTTTAAGAGCAGATGACAGAAAGGACATCTATGTACATCTGACGTGCTGTTTGTTCAGATGCATGCAGTTTTTTGGAACACGTGTATGTAAAGTGTTCTCACTCTTTGTTTTAGTCTTCTGAATTTTTTGCAAGAATAGTATCGTCTATGAGAATGCTGCAAATGACCTCAGACCATCTCAGCTCAGGAGATGCTCTGAGTTCCGATTGCTTTATTTCCACAGAGCAGTTTGTTGCGAGCGCAACTGTGCAGGGTCAATTTATAAATACAGTAGCCTACACATCATAAAATACAAAAACACATTCACCTGAAACCATGATGTATATTTTCAGTGATTATTATCATTGTTATAATTATTATGTTTACATTTATAATTGTTTTTATATCTTTTTTTACGCCTGTTGTAATAGATGGATACTTGTGTGACGGTAAATGGAAAGGTGGTTATACATGTTTTGTTTTGTTTTTTTTATCACCACTTTGTAGTTTTCTAGTTTGCTTTTTTGTTTAGTTTGAAGTGCAATTTGAATTGAAATGTGTCTTTGGTTTAAGACATATCTACGTATCTTGGTTTATTTTTTGAAATAAATGTATAAAATGTTCAATGCAAAATCACCAAAGTAAGAATATTCAGCAATCCCTCAGCCAAAGGATTGATGATGTGATTTAAAGAAAAATAAAAAATCATGAACATATTTCCTGCAACAACCCACAATAAGTTATGTATTTGCCTGGAAAATGAAACACTAAAGAGATGGAGAGAATGTACAGATGAAATATGTTTGTTGCCAGAGAGATGTTGCACTTCACAACTGTTGAAAAGCCATCTTTCAAAAAGTTGAACACCACATTTTAATTGCACTTTTTTCAGTTACATTTTAATTTTTAGTTAAAATAAATAAAAATCAAGTTCAAAGTTTGAAATCAAGCTTCCTTGCGTTATTGTGTAGGCTATTGCTTAACAAAAACAATCCTATAGTACCACTTAGCATCCATCCAACGTGATTCCGGTGTTAGTCGGTTTGAACGTGAACTCTGCACCAGTGTGAAAATGATGTTATCATAGCAAGTCTACCACGCAGTGGACATTACCCCTCTGAACTTAAGCAATACATGTAATGAACAACATATTGTCATTTTCAAAAAATGTCACAGCAGTCACTTTATTTTCATTAAATCAGGCTGAATCGTTTACCCAAAAATTCACCCACACTAATAATGCTCCAAACCATGAATTTCTTTCTTCAGTGGAACAAGAAAGAAAATATTAGGCAGTCTCAGTGACCACTCACTTTCACTGTTTATTATTATTATTATTATTATTATTATTATTATTTTTCATACGATGAAACACATAGGAGTTTGGAGCAACATGAGGCTGGGCTGAGTAAATTATGTCAGGTTTGTCAAAATTGGGTTGAACTATCCCTTTAAACATGTTTATTTGAAACTGAGAAGTTGAAATTTTGAGAGCCCTTGAGGCAGAGAAAAGTTCTAGATCAGCTGATGAACAATGTGCTATTGAAGAGGCATGAGCACTGTTTCTTACCATGACACATCCTCTCCTCCTGTGATAGATGCCTCTCTGGTGTCACAGACTGCTGGACTCCACCCTTGACAGTGGGGGATGGGAAATATCATGAGATGACATGGGGGAGGGGCAGAAGCGGTGTTGGGGGTGGCGGGGGAGGGGGCAGGGAGGGCTGGGGGAGGGGGAGGAGGCAGCGAGGGCCGGGGGAGGGCTATAGGTCATTAGTCAGCATGGCAAAAAGGAGAGCAGCAGGACACAGTGCCACATATTACAGCCCCACCACTACATTGTTCTTACTCACAGGCCAAATGACTGCTGGAAGATTCACAGAGTTACATTTCTAATCTCACTGTAGGGGGCTGGGGCACCTCTTTTGTCATGGTAATCTAGAGTGTTAGGCAGGTAAAGTATATAACACATGTAAATCAATGACCCTTCTATCTCTCAGAGGAGACAGGAAGGTTTGTTTTAAGATTAGGCTAGTTCCTTCATGGTCTTTGTCTTTGTCCCCCCACCCCCCAATTTACATTTATTCGGAATGGTTTGCATCTCTTGGTGATCTGCATTTCTGTCTTTAGATTTCTATAGGCCACTCCAACGTGTGACTGTGTGAAGAGTAAATGTAATATTTTTGTGTCCAGCTCCATCAAAAATTACCTTTACTGCTCACAGCATGCCACCACAGCAACAGACACCTGCGGTTCCAGTCCTTGAAGAGCTGCGAGGCCATCAAACCACACATCTCTCTCACAGCAGACACCCTAAAAGAACTTTATTTGCACTTTAGGCTCAAGACTTTAAACATAGTTAAATGTAAACTGGCATTGACAACAGCATTGGCTAGTGTTTGGGTAGTGATTCTAAACGTCTCAGTGAAAATGTCTGTGTTAGTAGCAGCCAGATCTCAGGGCACAGATTCTGTCCAGACTTATGGCTGGGTTTGTGTCACACTGATAAGAGATGCAGCTGGAGGGAAACCAGCCCCAATTGGGTTCCAGAAGATGATAGGCAGAAGAACAATAAGATGCAGAGAAAGTGAGCTCAAATGAAAAGTAGAAAAATGTAATCAAGTAGCTTCATGTGTTTGTCAAAAAAATTATTTTATTATAAAAAAATTATTTATTTAACCCATATTTGCATACCTCTGGTCCTCATTCTGGTCCTTTACCTCATAGTTTTTTTGTTTGTTTTTCGAGTTGTGCCCACACCTCTTTAGTATTTCTCAAACTTTCTCTTACGTAAAGTGTTACAGTGTAAAAATAAAATGCCAGAATTGGAAGAAAGAAAGAATTGGAAGAATCGTTCTAATTGCTCAATTACCAAAAGCGTATAAGGTTGTTAATGACCAGAGATTGTTAGTGAGCAGAGATATTTAATAGTGTTGCAATCAGACCTTTGAACACTTGATCTCTCACGATCAATATACGTCGCACTGCACTTTATTAATCTTATTATCTCACACTGGACTGTCATAAAATATATTCTCTTTACAATACAACTACTGTATATTTTTTTTTATACACTTTACATACTTTCAAAATTAATTTTTTATTGTATGTGTATTCTACATTGTGTTTGTTTACTGTACATTGTATATTATTATTGTGTTGTGTAATTATGTGTACATTAGATATGTTGTGTATTGTAATTGGTATATGTTCCTCGGAACTGCACACAAGATTTTCACCCACTGTTACACTTGCGCATATGGTCGTGTGACAATAAAGTGATTTTGATTTGATATACATTTGCACTTCC
This sequence comes from Moxostoma hubbsi, assembly GCA_032164185.1. Lineage (NCBI taxonomy): Eukaryota > Metazoa > Chordata > Actinopteri > Cypriniformes > Catostomidae > Moxostoma > Moxostoma hubbsi. The sequence goes on along the minus strand of JAVLUX010000004.1, from coordinate 17,687,020 downwards.
ATAAATTATAGTTTTATAAAAATATGCATAAGTTTACCATCACAGGATATCGTCTCGGTTACGTACGTAACCTCGGTTCCCTGAGACGAAGCGAACGAGAAATTGCATTTATTAACGCATATGGGGAGTGCCTTCATACACAACCTATTTGAAACCTCTCTATAATTACGCCAATATTCTAATATTGGCTATGGTGTCTGAGCCCTGCCTGTTTTGGCACGAAACCGTCTGCTATAAAAACAGGTGCACAGACACCATTTCCTCAGAATTTCTGAATGAGAACAAGGAGCGCATCGCTCATGCCTCAAGAACTCTTGAGTCTTGTAGTGCGGCTAGCATACGCAATGTCTCGTTCCCTTCATCTCAGGGAACCAAGACATTCCCTTATGAAGTTCACTTGACATTGCATTTATTAAAGCATATGGGGAACAGAATCCCATCACGCCGCACTACATGACATAACTTCCCCGAGAGGAAACATGGCGGTTCATTCTTATGTGACGACGACCGACATGTGCATGTGAGTGATCCTGGTGATGGCCAGGAGGAGAGCACTCATAACGAATATATGAACTATAGTCATATAATACAATTAATTCCTTATGAACCCCGTCGGGAAGTGAGTTTATTTATAATGAAAGTGCTTGTTAATTTGTTAATTTATGGTAATTATAACGGCCTGAATCCAGGTGGTTGTGCAATGATGGGGAGCCCGTATGTACAGGGAAGGGCATAAGTATATATTTACATGGCCAATGAATAGCAAGTGCTCTAAACAGAGAGGACTTGAAGAGACATTACGTCTAGGTTGTATAACCTTGCGAATGTGTTTTGAGAGGACCATCCTGCTGCAAAACATATGTCTTGTAACACACACAATTCATCCATGCCCATGAGGCGGCCATGCCTCTAGTTGAGTGTGCTTTAACAGCAATTGGACAAGTCTGACCCTGCGACTCATAAGCCAGGGTAATTGCATTGACAATCCAGTGAGAAAGTCTTTGCTTGGAGACGGACATTCCTTTTGTGTGTCCTCCATAGCATACAAAGAGCTGATAAGACAGTCTAAACTGGCGTGTGCGCTCAACATGTGTGTGTAGCACCCGCACAGGGCATAACAAATGCAATGATTGTTCCTCATCTAAATTAAATAGAGGAGGTAAGAAGGCCTGAAGATGAACCACCTGTACTTTGAAGGGTGTGATCAGGACCTTGGGTACATGTACATTAGGTACATTTCTGGGTTTGACAGTGGCTCTTGAAAGACCGGGGCCAAACTCCAGACATGAATTGTTGACTGGCAGTGCATGCAGGTCACCTACCCATTTTACTGAGGCCAGAGACAGCAGTAGTGCAGTCTTAATGGAGAGCATGCACAAATCAACCCGCAAGTCAACCCGAGTCCAAAGGCTCGAAGGGGGGCCCTGCGAGAGTTTATAGGACTAAAGTTAAGTCCCAAGTCGGGACTGTAGCCGGCCGAGGTGAGTTTAATCGTCTTGCTCCTTTAAGGAACTTTATGATTAAATCATGCTTGCCTATAGAGGCACCAGATTCATGTGTGTGATACGCAGATATAGTTGCCACATACACTTTGACCGTTGACGGGATGAGTCCTGTGTCTAATCGCTCTTGAAGAAATATTAGAATTTCATGTATGGGGCAGATCACTGGGTCCTTGCTATGTGAGATACACCAATCAGAGAAAACCTTTCATTTTAGTGCGTAGAGGCATCTTGCGGACGGTGCTCTGGCTTGTAAAATGGTGTTCATGACTGAACGCATCAGTTCTGGCGCATGTAGTGCGCCCCATTCAGGGGCCACACATACAGGTTCCACAGCTGGGGTTGGAGATGCCAATTGTGCCCTGCACCTGAGAGAAAACCTCTGTTTGACTGCAATAGAAATTAAGGAAGATTTGGCAGACTCTGGAATAGTGGTGCACTGTTCTACTGTGCAGCGACACCTGCACAAATATGACCTTCATGGAAGAGTCATGAAAAGAAAACTTTTCCTGCATCCTCGCCACAAAATTCAGCATCAGAAATTTGCAAATGAACATGTAAACAAGCCTGATGCATTTTGGAAGTCTTGTGAACTGATGAAGTTAAAAAAAAACTTTTTGGCTGCAATGAGCAAAGGTATTCTTGGAGAAAAAAGGGTGCAGAATTTCATGAAAAGAACACCTCTCCAACTGTTAAGCACAGGGGTGGATCGATCATGCTTTGGGCCTGTGTTGCAGCTAGTGTTATGGGAAACATTTCACTGGTAGAAGGAAGAATGGATCAAATTATATACCAGCAAATTCTGGAAGCAAACATCACACCATCTGTAAAAAAACTGAAGATGAAAAGAGGATTGCTTCAGTATAACAATCCTAAACATACCTCAAAATCCACAATGGATGAACTCAAGAGAGAACTCAAGCTGAAGGTTTTGACATGGCCCTCACAGTCCCCCGACCTAAACATAAAAAATCTGTGGATAGACCTCAAGAGAGCAGTGTGTGCAAGACGGCCCAAGTATCCCAGAACTAGAAGTCTTTTGTTAGGAAGAATGGGCAAAAATCCCCCAAACAAGATTTGAAAGACTCTTTACAGAAATTTTTACAAGCTGTTAATAAATATTGACCTTGCAGGGTGCCCAAACTTTTGCTTTGGTCCCTTTTCCTTTTATGTTTTTTTGAAACTGTAAAAGATGTAAATAAAAAAAGTAAAATTGCTTAAAATATTAAAGAAATTAGTCATCTTTAACTCTATGCCTTTTGAAAATAAGGCCATCTTTTGCCCGCTTAGCTATTCACAGCAACAGAAATTTTGATCAGGGGTGCCCAAACTTTTGCATGCCACTGTGTGTGTGTGTGTGTGTATATATATATATATAAACAAACACAAATTACAATTGCTTTTTTAAAAGGATAATCTACACCTGCTGATGGGCTGCAGAAAATCGGGATGCTGAGGTCCTTTCACCAGTGAAGCGTCAAGCGGCGAGGCGGAGAGATCTAAGCATGAACACATACACATTATACTTGCAATATAACATCAAAATATAACAGAATATATTCCATTCTATTATTTTCTAATTGTATTGAAAATGTTACACTGTCTGGGTTGTCTAAAGACCCAAGGTATGCATTAAGCTGATTCGAATTTTGCATTCTGTTTGCATTGCATTTGATGGAGAATGTACTTCGACCATTTATAAAGTACATTAGTTACGCTGGTGAGTAGTATGGTACAATTACAAGTACAATTTCACTAAAAGGAACAATAGCACTTACAGTTGAAAAAAAGCCATCCAAATCACAGTTCTCCAGCATTTTTAAAAATTGAGAATTTCTAATATGACGTTTCCTCAGCTGCCGTGGCATTATGGGATACAGTAGTAAATTGTTCTGTGGCTCTTGCCGGATGTAGGTCATCCAGGTCTGTCTTGTAATTTCTTTCATGAAACCTGAGGATTTGGACGTTCTACTCAAGGTTTGAAGGCACACAAAAATTGTAGTTTATGTCTGGGCAATATTGCAGTCATCTTGGACTTATTCTGACACTTAGTGTCATCATGAAAAAGCAAAAGCTTTTGTTATCGATGCCATTGTGGAAATATCCTATTTTCAGAGTTATAGTAGCCAAAACATGGGGTTTACTGAGATAAAGTTGAGTAGTGTTTGACCGGTTATGCGATTTTAACATGTCGGACGGACCTCATGAGGCAACCCACTCGTTTAAAATGAAATGGCCTTTATTAGGTTATTAGTTTTCATCTCTTGTGAGTGTACACAATTTAAAAAAATGTTTCAAAAGTATTATTAATTTCCTTATGTGTAAAAACATTTTTAATGATGGAAAAATTACTGAGTGTCCCTACAGGCTCTTATTTGCTAATCACCAGTTTCAACTAATATCAGGACAATTTGCGACAACAGAATGATGATGAGACTTGAGGATTAAACATAATTTAGTTGCATAGATGACAAACTAATATGTCTGAAGATATGCATTCCTCTCCCCCATTATTGCAACAGAAGTTAGGCAAAATATTCTGCAACAAATCTTCAAGGGTGAACTGGCCATAATGAGAGTGCTTGTGCAGCGCAGAAGCATTTAATTTCACAGTGAAATACAGCCCCTCTCTGGGGCCACCCAGCTCATAGACATTGGCTTTAGGCACCATGGCTTCTGATGAGTCATACCTGTGGTAAATAATCTGTCTTCATCTGAACTCGGTGACAGGCACAGACCAGCTAGGCTAGAATTCACTACAGAAACAAGAAATCTCTCTTTTTTGGGGTGCATTTGCACAGGTGTATAATAAGTTTGGGGAAGTGAAAACCGGGCTTAAGTCCACACTGAAAATATAGGATTCAAAATCTATTTTAAATCTGGAATCAGTTTTAGGATTTTGACAAATTTAAAACGAAGAAATATTGACATAAAATTAAGAATTTAAGTTTCAGCACTATTTTTACTAATGCGGCAAATTTGTGACATTGATCATGTTAAAACATGGATCATCAGGTTTTACACAAACCTTGAGTGCATGCTTTCATTAAAGCAAAATGGGACATAACAAGTATTAAGAATTTCATGAATTAAAATACATATTTAAATTCAAATAAGTTGTTATGCTGTTAATACAATATGTAATAAAAACTAATTAAAAAATGCCAAAAAGAAGCATTTTAATTAGTGGTCTCAAACTTTTGGACCCTTCTGTATACATCTATAGGGTTCTGTTAATATATAGGCACGTTCCTATTTTTATATCCCTCTTTTGTAGGGTGTACTAGAAGCCATCAATTGTTAAGTAGGTATCTGCCCTACTGTGTGAAAGCATGCTGGTGTGCACAAGTGTGTGCATGTGCAGTATGAGAAACAAGGCAGTTGAGCAGTCGGCATGACAATCGTCACCCAGTCAGCGATTGATGCTCTTCCTCTCGCCCTCAATGTCATGCACGACACATCCGTCTCTGGGGAAACAGGAGGTGTGAGAGCATGTGACAGTTTTAAATCCCCTCAGCCGAGGAGAAGGACATCGGCGCTGCATCTGATAGAGCCCCGCAAACATCCCTCCCCCTACCTGTGACACCAGCACAGGATACTGTGATCAATCACGTAACCAAGACAGCCAGGCACTAGGTCGTCAAGGCGACTACAAATCGTTCTTTATCAAAAAGCTGCAGACACAGTGGGCCTGGCCGAATCCAGCTGGAAATGACATGTTTATTGGCTCCGAATACGAATTGGCTGGCCAGAGCCTGACATTTCAAGAAAACAGCAGTTTTTAGGATCATTGGCTGGGTGGTCAAGACAGGTGGCCAGATGGATGGATGCTATGTAACTCATTCTTTTTGTGACATAACACCTGGAATCATGTAAGTGGAGAGATAGTCACTGCAGGTCATAAGGATCACATTCCCTTGGATTACAAACCTTAAAGGCTCACCTCTGAATATTAAATCAGTGCTGCTGCTGAACAGAACAGATAGTAAATGTGTTAACAGGCAGAGGATATAGCTCTCCCCATATGTTAAGGAAGTTTGTGGCTAGTACACTGAGCCCCGGGCTTGCAGAGACAGATCTGTCACAATAGCTAATGAGCCTTGCTCGTTAAGGGAGTGTCTACCAATTAGCTGATTATGTAATACCAATTTTGATTAGTTGCACCTCGGTGCCTCGGGTCATCTCTTCTGAGAGACTGTTCTTACTTCCATGAAACAGTTCTGCAGGGACCATGAAAAACATTTAATTCATTCATTGAGTCAAAAATACAAGTCAGTCCAGTTTGGTGTTAAAACTTTCCAATGAAATATACCACTATCATTTAGGATGACTACAGGTACACGTACCTATAATAGGGGAGGACCAGGGCTAGCTGTCACTACGACTATACTTACTGTTTTATAACAGACAGTTCGAAGTCCAATTACACTTGGTGTTTTCTCTAGGAATGGTTTTGTCTATTGGTGTCAAACCTAGTTCAAAGCCCAATTAAACTAGAAAAATGTTTGTGAATTCTTTATTGCTTCACAATTTATTTCTGTAGCTGTCGAATATATAAGTGAAAACAATAAAACCCTCTAACATACTGTAAGGAATGGGCAGTGAGACTTGGAAAAACAAAACTTGCTACAAAACTGAAAAAGTTTATGCATCAAGGAACATTTTGAATGAATCTGTTAAACACATTTCAGAGGTATTCACCTATACTTGGGTGCAATCTCCCGCTTCTTCCATTTTCTCACAAAATGTGTTTTTTGCCTCATCTATAACTCGCTATGGGTCAACAACATCAGATAAAACAAAATAATGCGTGATGTAATAATCAGAAGTATTGACAAATCTGGCATTCACCTAAATTAATAGATTAATTAAGACTAAAGGATGGGTTCAAAATGACTTTCAGCTCCAATCTACATTTTCATCACGATCAGAAACAAGACCCTTTTAGATGTTCAAAGGACCTCCTTAAAATGAGAGAAATCATTTAATCTCAAATAATATCTTAATAGTTTAACAGAGTTAACACCATGGTTGAGACATAAAAGATATGCACAATTCAGAGACAAAAGATGCTGTTCTGCTCACTACAATTATACAGAGGAGTTATCTGAGTTACCGTAGCCTTTCTGTCAGCTCAAGCCAGTCTGGCCATTCTCCGTTGAGCTCTCTCATCAACAAGGTTTTCCCATCTACAGAACTGCCGCTCATTAGGTGTTTTTTGTGTTTGGCACCATCCTGATTAAACTCTGGAGACTGTTGTGTGTAAGGCTGGGCGATAGGACGATGTAATCGGATTTGGACAAAGATACAAGAGTCATACAATGATCCCAATGTCGATTGTGAACAGATGATAATCGACAATATCGGGAAATAACAAAACCATGGATTTGGGAAGTCCCCAAATATATTAAACAGTGGCCATGGTGTGAAACTAGTACCTGCCAAATGCGACGAGGCTGAAACCATTTTGCAAGATCCTCGTCCAAATGAGTTTAATGCGCAGGTAATTTTGCTCATCTTCCCGCAACAGGCGGGCAACCTGTCTCGGAGTGACACATGACAAGAAATGCTGTTAATCACAAAGACATGCGCATGAAGAAACACACTTTACACTTAACAATCATGACACGGTTGAAAATCACAGAGATCAAATTTGATGTGAACATTAACTGAAGCTCCTGACCCATTCATGCAGGATTTTAATACATTACACTGTTGCCATACGATTGGCTGATTAGATAAGTAATAAGTAGGTGTACCTAATAGAATGGTCAGTGAGTGTATTTATAAACTATAAATTTCTCTGTTGCGTGTTGACCTCATAGCAGTTGAAACATAAGAGGGCCTTCAGAATGAACGCAGAATTTAATTGTTTTTAAAATGTATTTATTAATATGAAAGTGTTTACAAAAAGTAGAGCACCTCATTGAAACCTTATAAAATAGGTATATTTTTTAAAATAATAAATCATGTGTCATTGTCACATGTTTCATCCCATGTCTCTAGGATCAGTGCTATATGTCAGGTCAAGGCAAGTTTTGAATGTTATACATTTATAACATTAATTAATTACAATATTTGTTAGCGATGACTTGATATTTTTTCATGATATCCCTTTAACATTTCTGCATTGTCATAAATTGCTTTCCGTTTTATAATTGTTTTTCTATTTTAATTTAGCTTCAAGCCTATATAATAGGCTGTTTAATGGCAACAACAGGTGACAATTTATTAAAATGTGCCACAACATGACTCACTTTTGGCGGATGTGGACACAAAGGGTCAACTTGTGTTCAACAAAGTGTAACTTGTATTGTTTTTGCCCATGAAAATTGTTCAAGAGTTTGTAGCCAAGACTTTCAGGTAGCCTATGTGTCCAAACAGAAACTAACTTTAAAGGAGCCATGACATGAGGAATGCAATTTTTCTTGATCTTTTCTCATATTGTATAACAGGTCAATGACTATAAAAGCATACTGTAAGTTTCAGAACTCAAAACTTCCTCCTCACTGCAAAAAGAGCATTTGTTGAAACAAGCTCCCAAAACAACTCGCCCTCTACTTCCTACACATAGTGATGTCACACTGTGATAGATGTTTGCATCTGACTGCCTCCACAACAAAATATCAATGTCTACTTTACCTTATCAACTCAGTAACCCTGCCCAGAAGCAGTGAGATGGCAAAGAGAGAGCAGGTCAGTCAAGAGCAGAGAGCCAATCATAACATTACCTGCCAAACCTTAAAGGAGAAGCAGCACCAAAACAGGGTTTCTGGCAGAGGGTCAGAATGAGAGCTTGAATATTTTTTTTTTTTTTGTGTGTGTGAAAAAAGCTTTACTAATATATAATTATATGTGAACCTCAAGGAACATGTTAAAATAATAAAAAGTCATATCACGACCCCTTTCAAAACAAACCTACCATGATAAACATTCCGTCTCCCCTCAACTTTTCACACTTTTGAAATGACAATTGTTTGAAACATACAAAAACAAAATTAACAGAATTTTTAAAATAATTTCTATATTCCCTCTGAAATATGTAATTATACAAACTGTGGTCAACATAATTGCACTGAATCAAAATGGCTAAACCGATTATTATTGTTTTAAATCTCACCTTGTTTTATCTTCTGTGCTGTAATAGCATTTGGTCCTAGGCGAGGCAGCTGCTAATGGAAACGCTCAGTTTGGCCTTCCCGAGAAAGGGCCTCTCCCATGGGGAGTCTGCCATCTCTTGTCCCAGCGGTCCAGCGTTAGTGAACTGTGCCGGGTTGCCATGTTTGATGCTCAGTGGTTAACCACAACCTGTCTCCTCGCCAATGACAGACTTCACACCCAGCAGTCAGTGGTTTGTGAAGGAGGCACGAATAATGCCGTTGGTGACGAGCCCTCTGCGAGTGCCTGCACCATGTGTCAAGATGGCACAAAGACTAGAAATCACTGAAGATTTTCACTGCCACAAAAACCTGCTCCAACAACATAAGAACTCTTATCTTCATTAAAAGAGGGAAGCAACGAAAAATATTCAACAGCACTTCATTGTAAGCTTAAAAGAGTAATAAAAAAAAAAACGCATGTCAAAAATCCGTAATGCTACAAACTCTACAATTATCCTACATTAACACCTTAGGCGCAGGGATTTCACGGCAACAATACAAGGAATCATTTTGACAATTCCTTGCGCAAGCTCCTCCTGTCCAAATCTCAAACTTCGACTCTTGTCAAGAGCTGCATGCTGGGTGCAAACGGGACCTATGGATTTCAAGAGCCTCTTCAATGGAAAGTGCAATTATGAAAGATGTCTGTCGAGGGGGGGGGGGGGGGGGGGGGGACTTGTCCAGGCGTTAGGCTCATAATGGCTGGCTACTGGAGCGGACAGAGAGCCCCTGCCATGTCCTCTCGTCCTGTCGGAGCGCGTTAAGTCAACCGCTCCACAGGACTGATGGTGTTTATGATGCTAGAGTAAACAGGCCTGTCAGAGCCTCTCTTTCTCTTCCTAGCAACCAGGCCAGGCCACGCAGCGCTACTGTAATATATACTACCAATCAGGAGGATATATTTGGATATATTCCAACGCTATATTCACATATTTTTAGGGGTACAGCCTCACTCCATATCACACTATCTGATAGTTATGCAATGTCCCACAGTTAACAGTGCATGTCAGAGCACAAACCAAGCCATGAAGTCCAAGGAATTGCCTGTAGACCTCCAAGACAGGATTGTATCGAGGCACAGATCTGGGGAAGGGTTAAGAAAAATTTCTGCAGCATTGAAGGTTCCAATGAGCACAGTGGCCTCTATCATCCATAAATGGAAGAAGTTTGGAACCACCAGGACTCTTCCTAGAGCTGGCCGCCCGGCCAAACTGAGCAATCGGTGGAGAAGGGCCTTAGTCAGGGAGGTGACCAAGAACCCGATGGTCACTCTGACAGAGCTCCAGCATTTCTCTGTGGAGAGAGGAGAACCTTCCAGAAGAACAACCATCTCTGCAGCACTCCACCAATCAGGCCTGTGTGGTAGAGTGGCCAGACGGAAGCCACTCCTCAGTAAAAGGCACATGACAGCCCATGTGGAGTTTGCCAAAAGGCACCCGAAGGACTCTCAGACCATGAGAAACAAAATTCTCTGGTCTGATGAAACATAGATTGAACTCTTTGGCCTGAATGGCAAGCGTCATGTCTGGAGGAAACATCATCACCTGGCCAATACCATCCCTACAGTGAAGCATGGTGGTGGCAGCATCATGCTGTGGGGATGTTTGTCAGCGGTAGGAACTGGGAGACTAGTCAGGATCGAGGGAAAGATGAATGCAGCAATGTACAGAGACATCCTTGACAAAAATCTCCTCCAGAGCACTCTGGACCTCAGACTGGGACGAAGGATCATCTTCCAACAGGACAACGACCCTAAGCACACAGCCAAATAAACAAAGGAGTGGCTACGAGACAACTCTGTGAATGTCCTTGAGTGGCCCACCCAGTGCCCAGACTTGAACCCGATTGAACATCTCTGGAGAGATCTGAAAATGGCTGTGCACCGACACTCCCCATCCAACCTGATGGAGCTTGAGTGGTCCTGCAAAGAAGGGAGAAACTGCCCAAAAATAGGTGTGCCACGTTTGTAGTATCATACTCAAAAAGACTTGAGGCTGTAATTGGTGCCAAAGGTGCTTCAACAAAGTATTGAGCAAAGGCTGTGAATACTTATGTACATGTTTTTATTTAATTTTTTTTTTTTTATAAATTTGCAAAGATTTCAAACAAACTTCTTTCACGTTGTCATTATGGGGTATTGTTTGTAGAATTGAGGAAAATAATGAATTTAATCCATTTTGGAATAAGGCTGTAACATAACAAAATGTGGAAAAAGTGACGCGCTGTGAACACTTTCCGGATGCACTGTATCTGCCTGACAAGATGTGCTACCTAGGTTTTTCACATTTCATGCTGTTGTAATGCATACTGACATTATCTACCCATTTAAAAAATAAGTTTTAACTATTACATGTCACTGTTTTTACTGCTGGTAGCAGATTGTCAGAATAAAATTTTAAGCATTAAATAAAAATGAACATGCTTTAAATTAGTTCTTCAAAGTATGTTAAACTTGCACTGAATATTGAAGCACTTGTGGCATGATTTTGATTCCCTCAAAAATAAAAGTGAATGGGGACAATGTTTGGAGAATTTAAAGGGAAAGTTCACCCAAAAATGCAAATTCTCTCATAATTTACTCACCCGCCTCATGCCATTTCTGATTGTTTATGACTTTCTTCTGCACAACACAAACGAGATTTTTAGAAGAAAATCTCAGCTCTGTAGGTTCATTCAATGCAAGTGTGGGTAATAGATCAATATTAAAGTCCTTTTTTACTCTGATTCTCCACTTTAACTTCTACATTATTAATTTGGTAATTCTCATTCTTGCGCATATCACCACCTACTGGTAAAAGGCGGAGATTTATAGTAAAAAATTATTTGAATATTTATCATTTCTCACCCACACTTATATCGCTTTAGAATACATGGATTTATCCACTAGTCATCTTTACTTGTATGCTGCTTTAATATGCTTTTTTAGCACTTTAAAGTTCTGGCCACCATTCACTTGCATTGTATGGACCAACAGAGCTGAGCTATGCTTCTAAACATCTGGGATGGCATGAGGGTGAGAAAATGATCCATTTGAATGAACTTCCTCAAAAGGCAGAAAGAAAAACTTATAATTTTATAAAAGAACTTATATTAATTGTTCTGTTATAACTTGTGTATTATTTTAGATGTCAAGTTGTTTGAATCGTTTATGCCACAGTGACAACAAAGTTGTAAAATTGGATATAAATGTTACACAAAAAGGTTATCAAGTCATTTTATCACAATAAATATATTTTAACATGCCTAGTGGCTATACTTTTAAAACAGTATTTTAATGTTTATCGATTCACCCCATTGACTTTCATTGCAAGTGCCTCACTCTAACCCAGAATTATTTTTATTTTTTTAAGAAAAGGACCAGTCGAAATTATTTTAGTAATCAACATTAAGCCAAAAATGATGCAGACTGAGCTTAACTTGTATTGAATCCAGAATATTACTTTAAATACCTCTAATTCCATACAGATAAAACTGACATAATGTGAAGGGAGTTAACAATGTTCTGTTAGGCAACATATAAAATGTTCATTGTTATAAGGATATGGCACCAAATGTTGCTTCACATCCCCACAGAGCTACACAAACACAATTTTGGTTTCCTAGGCGAATATCGTGAGTCACTTTTATTAAAAGCATCATTACTACAGTTGGCAGCAATTTACAGTTCATCATACATGATGGATCAGAAAAAAACAAGACGCACAAAAAAAACCAAAAACATTTACAACATTTATGTCTGTAAACTTCAAGGCTAGTTAGAATTGAGGTAATGCTGTTCAGCTTTGTGGCTAAAGTAACAAAAGCCTATTCAAATAGATAAGGTACCTGATTTTATTCTTATACCAGTGCATTAACATGGATACAATGAGACAATTTTGACTGCAGTAATTTATTTCATGTAATTTTTTTTTCCACACTTTCCGATGTTTAGTCAAGAGAGTAAAATTTAACATTCAAAAGCTGCCTTCGTTATTGCTCTCCACAGGTCAAGAGGTCTCCTCACCTGTTTGGATTGTCAGTGTGAGAGACTGGGAACAGTCTGAGTGTAGGCTATGATATGTGAGAACTTTACCTGCTCCTCTCAGCAGAACAGTACAACAAAAACCATGATCCTTTCTCATCAGCGGAGAGTGTCTTAATGCCGTTAAATTGTACATCACTGAATATTACGAGATGCTACTCATCGTTACATTATCAACAGTAGAGAGAAAGAAAAAACAAACAAAAAAACAATAATATTATAATAAAGAGAGAGCAGCATAGCACTATTGGAACAATTAATTCCTTTTATATTTCAGGACATTTCCATCTCATCTAGAAGGCACCACACAGTGCCAAAGACTTAAAGAAAAGAAAAAGAAAAAAAAAAAAACCTGACATCCGCACAACTCTACTTCTGTTTGCTTCATCCCTGGCTATGCTAATGGTTACAGGAGACAGCTTATTTGCTTTTCTCTTACATTACCGGTCAACGAAAATCAAACAACCAAATTCAAAAAGTGGTTTGGATATTGAGTTGGCATGTAAACAACTGGACTAACCATTCTGTCAAGAGTTTCAGACTGCGTTTCCTCAGCCCTGGGTAAATGTTAGAAGGCCTTTAAGTTTTTAGTCACTTTTGTCGTCCTCATCAGCAGGATCATCCATATCATCATCATCATCATCGTCATCATCTTCATCCATTCCACCCTCAATGGAGTCCATTTCATCAGCTGGCCCTGCCAGGTCATCATCTAGTACTGATGAATCCGCGGTCTTGTTCTGGCTCTCCTCTGAGTCACTGTCTTCAAGTGTGTTGTCAGCAGTTTCAACATCAGCTGTGAAGGCATTCTGGTCCTGATCTGCATTGGGCCCTTTACTGGACTCCTTGTCCTCGCCGGTGGCCCCTAAGGCCCCTGACACGGCGTTCTGGAGGTCAGCCAGAGAAGCTTGAGTGAAGCCTGGGAGGCCCAAGCCACCAAGGCTGGGCGGTAAGAACATGGATGGGTAGAAGAGACCTGGGGCCATGGTGGACAGCAGGAAAGGGTTGAAGGCCAGTGCGTTGGTAGACATGCCAGCGGTTGCGGCAGCCACAGCAGCAGCGAGCGCAGCAGTATCTCCTGTAGCCTCAGTAGACTCCGTTTCAGCTGGTTTCTCTGATTCCTTGTCCTTCTCTTTCTCCTCTCCCTCCTCCTTGGTCTCAACATCTTTCTTGGGCTTAGTTTTCTCCTCAGAATCAGCCTGTTCTGTCCCCGAGGCACCATTGGTGGTTGTGGCATCTGCGGCTAGGTTTCCTCCAAACAGCCCACCAAGGCTAAACATGTTGGGTAGGCCACCCATGCCTGGAAGCATGAGAGGAAGCATGGCTGCAGCATGCTTTGCATCTGCTCCTCCTCCTAGAGCAGGGGGAAAGCCCATGAGACCCGCAGCCAGCTGGAGGCTCTGAAGATTCTGCAGGCCCTGAAGACTGGTCAGGTCCATACCTCCAAACAACCCATTCATCAATAAAGGATTAACGCCGGAGGTGGAGGCCACGGCTGCAGCTGCCTGTGCTGCTGCTGTTGCCTTGGCGATCTCAGATTTCGGTCGCCGGCCTCTGCGGCGCACGCCCTCCTCTCTGACAACTGGCCCAGTCAAGAGACGGTCAAACATGGACTCTGGAAGAAAGCCCTGAAAACATAAAAAGGGTAAGAATATGCATTTTTTACACAATAAAACGAACAATTTTGCACTTAAATGATACAAATCAACATCACTGTAGGCCTTACTGATTGTTTCACAATATCTGTCCAATCTGGAGCGATGGCAAATTCGGGATTTTCAACCAGCCAGCGTGGTAAATCCTTCATTGGAGGGGCCATGGCTCCTCCCATCTGTTGTCAAATAAGTGACAAATATTAGAGGAAATGTAAAGAATATTTTGGGAGAAATAACCTAGATTCTTTCATTAACTATTACTTGCCTTTCTTCCATTCCTAATGTTTACAACAGGGACCCTCTCCTCCCCGGTCAGTGTGTTTATGTCAATTTTATTGGGATTGCGACAGCGGTGTCTTTTCTGTTTGGGCTTTCCAAACTGGGAAAGTAGGAGGTCCTCATTCTTCTGAAAAATAAGAATAGAGAAGTGGTAAGAGAAACTGCACATTTCCATAAACAAAAATCCAACTACAAAAATATCCATAGCAAGCAGGGTTGCACATAGACACTCACTGGTACGTATCCGGGCATATCCATAGTGTAGGTGGGGTGCTGTCTGAGCCATTCCCGAAGGTCCTTTGTGCTGGATCCATCTTCTCCTTTAAGATGGGTTCCTTCTTCTAGGCCATCACCAGTGGCCTTCTGTGTCGGAGATGAAATGTGTCTGTGTGCTTGTCCTGGCATATGTGCCCCATCCATAAAAGCTTTGGTCCCATCTGAATCTTCCTGTAGTTGCAAAGAAAGCAAAAATTAGAAAAAAAAGAATGGTACGATGCAATCAACAGATGTGTAGTAAATAGATATGCCACATTGACACAGTTTCACACACATCCTCTAAAGTAGAAAAAAAAAAAAAGGTATGATACGTACAGCATTGAGCTGTGCTCTCTTGTTTCCCATGAAGAGCAGCTCCAAGCCCTCTACATTTTTCCTGCGTCCTCTCTTTCTCCGGTTGGGAAGTTCAGCATCAAGTAGAGAGCCATTGGCCCTTGGTCTGGAGGAAGAACCTGCTTGCAGCAGCTCCATTTGTGCCTTCAGGGCTGTGGAAGAGACCATGGATCCAGGGAAGGCAGAGGCTGAGGAGGAGGACATACCATGCAGGGCCTTGGTCAAGTCCATGGCCTGAGCCTGACCTTCAGCAGCATGGGATTCTCGTAACTGGGCTACCATCTCCATCAGGTTCCTGCGCTTGGCAGCACGCTCCGCCTCAATCTCAACCTTCCTCCTCCTACGTCTGCGCTGCCGAGGTACCGAAAGACTCAAGTCATCCTGCAGATCAAGAAGAAAAATCAGAGGGTACTTCTCAGACAGATCTTGAAGTAAATGGAACTAATTACCATATTTTCCAGAAATCAAGTCACACCTGAATATAAGTTGCACCGGTTCCAAATTGTGTTGCGAGAAAAAAATAAAATAACAAAAGTCGCACTTGTTAGCCTGACATAGGTTGCATGCGACAGGCATTAGGACCCGGGAGCAGCAGACTTCCCTACCGCCACTCACAAGCATGAAACATATGGTATAAAGTAGTCAAGAGTTATGGGCAGGACTTGCCTTGTTGACCTGTGGTGACATGGTGAGGTCCTCACTGCCACTATAGCTTGTCTGACCCACCATTGAGAGATCACCAAGACTCCGCCTCTGCAGGGGGCTGTCCGTTGTCATGGAGCCGTAGCCAGGCAACAAGCCTGGGAAGTCAAAGAACTGCCTCCTGTTAGAAGGCCACTTGCCCTTCGTGACCGCTTCACAGATGTTGTCCATTCGATTGATCATTACCCTGTCCTGAAGTACAAACACAAGCGAGCAGCACAAGAGTGTGAGTGTGTGTGCACACGTGTACGCATACATAATGAACTAGAGGGTATTCAAAGGGCATCTCATTTTCTACATATTTCTCAGCTCAGGTTTCCACTGCTAGCTTTTAATGCAATTCTGCCATTGATAGAGAAATAAACTCTTAAATGTGAAACGCACATAACTATGAATCAGATTATATTTCCCATTCAAAGCTTTGAGTTTGCCTTCATTTAGTTATCTTTAGTCAATTTTGTGGCAAACTACATACTGTAACTACATGCAAATTCAACAGTGATGTTAGATGAGTGTAAGAGGTAAATGTTTATAGTTCTATATTATATATTTTAGAATGGAAAAATAAAAAATGTATTTGTTGAATTCAAATAATATAGACTAAAATTATAGACAGAATTAAGCTTGATTCTTTAACTAACCTTAGGCCAGAAAGAGAAGAGAGAGTGTTCACTGAACATCTGAGGTGCTGAAGGCTCCACATCATCGACGCCGAAGCAGTCTCTGGTCTCATCACGAGCAGTGCTCAAAGAGGCATTACTCTCCTCATCAAAATTCTTCCTCTCAGATGCAGTTCCAGCTGCAAATACAACAATAATAATAAAAACACTCTCTTAATAAAAATTTGCCATAAGACTTTTGTTTTTTTAAATTTCCTTGTCTCCCCATTTTGGAATGCCCAATTCCCACTAATTACTAGGTCCTCGTGGTGCCACGGTTACTCACCTCAATCCGGGTGGCGGAGGACAAGTCTCAGTTGCTTCCGAGACAGTCAATATGTGCATCTTATCACGTGGATGACACAGCGGAGTCTCACAACATGTGGATCCACGCTCAATTTACCAAGCGCCCCATTGAGAGTGAGAACCACTTAATCGCGACCACGAGGAGATTACCCCATGTGACTCTACCCTCCCTAGCAACCGGGCAAATTTGGTTTCTTAGGAGCCCTGCCTTTAGTCACTCAGCACACCCTGGATTCGAACTCGCGACTCCAAGGGTGGTAGTCAGCATCAATACTCGCTGAGCTACCCAGGCCCCCCCTTTTTAGTGGTTTCTGAAAGTCCTGGTAAAATCAATTTAAGCATATGGGATGGCTTCAAAATCGTACAAAATTAAGTAATATTTTCCTTAGAGAAAAGAAAAACAGCACCATGGTCTACAACTGGTTTGATCTATAGATAGAAAACATGCATTTTCAGCATTTATCAAAAAACAGACATAATATATGCAGTACAGAACAATCCCTATTATTTACCTTCAGCTTGTGAAGACTTTTCTGATTTGTCATCCTCATCCATATTATCTTCCTCATCTTCAGAGGTTTTGCCAGTAAATAGTTTAGTCTCCTCCTCCTGAGTATTTTTAGCCTCAGGAGTAGGAAGTGTGTCTGTGGGCTCCTGATCCATGGGCTTTACCTCCTCGGCCAAGCCAGCCTCAGGACTACCCTGCTCTTCCTTGGTGGTCTTTACCTCAATTTTACCTTCTTTCTCCTCCACATCCATCTTCTCTTTGGGATCCTGCTTAAGACCTAGATCTTTAGCCAATGCCTCTTTTTTATTCACTTCCTCTTTAGGGGACATGACTTCAGCTTTCTCCTCTTTGACCTCCACAGTGTTGTTACTGTTCTCCGCCTTGGGCACCACATTATCGGTCTGTTCTTCCTTCACCTCCTCATCTTTGACCAAGGCCAGAGGGGTGAGGGAATCTAAGGTGATGGGCAGTTCTGCACCCTTGCCTTGTGTGAACTTCCGATGGGCCTCCAAGAAGCTTAGCTCGGGGTCGTTGAGGATGTGGTAGTCTGTGCGGCTGACGCCGTGTTTTGCGGCACCTTGCAGGAGGTCTCGGTCATGACGTCCAGGCTCCCACCAGGCTGGGAGGTCAGGGCTGGGTTGGCACAGACTCAACCTCTCCTCCAAAAGAGGGTGTGGCAACACCTGCTCCCTGATCCGCCGCAGTAGCTCAATGCGATAGAGTGTCCGTGAGGCCCGCTCCTCTGTAATAGGGTCAATGATAAGGGTGGGGTCTGGCAGCTCTATAAGTAGAAAGGGAGAGATATTTAGACAGGTGTGTGTGTGTGTGTGTATATACGCATGTGTGTGCATGTGTGTTTATATATATATATATATATATATATATATATATATATATATATAAAATAAAATCAACAGCAAAATTTTTTAGATATTATAAAACATGAATATGAAGACATAAAAGGAGAGGCAAATGTAGCTATTAAAGGGTAGAGGTTGTGGGCACACAGAAGAAAAAGAAACTTTGGGACTTGAAAACCAAGGCAAGAAAAAACAGAACCACATGAGGGAAAATTGTTGAGAAGCAGGGGATGAAGTCTAATTTTACTGTAATTTTCATTATTTGTTCACTTCTATTGTGCCTTTAAAGATCTACTCACAGGACACATTACATCGCTATTTTCAAAAAGGAGGTGTTTACCAGTCTCTGCTTTGAGCTGCATCCGGCACACCCGCTTGCACATGGCCACGAAAGAGAAGTAGTATTTTTCCAGGCTCTCATCAGTCTTCTTATCTAGACGGGCAATAGCACGGAACTGTGACCAGTCAAAACACTGTTTGTGGATGTCACAAACCACACCGAATGTGGACACCACACGGTAGAAATCGGCCTCTTCACGTCTTGTCCATCTGGAAAACAGATGGTGGAAGAGCAGAGGAAAATATAGATGGTGTTGCATGACCAAATAATTATGGAAGAACTTTCCCTGTTATATGAAAAGATCTTAAGATCTAATGAATAACATTCTCAATTGCACAGCAATGTTTAAGAAGTTGTCAGTAAAATTGTCCAAAAAAATTTGGTTCTCATATGGACAAATAGAAACAATTTTAGACTGTCACAAACTTGACATAAAAAAGCCTTCCTCTTGAGTAGGCTCACCTCTGGCGACGTTCTTTGAAGTAGGCAGCTCCATCAGCCAGCAGAGCAGCGCTGTCAGGCATGAAAGGTGAACCCTTAGCCATGAAAGGTCCTCCTTCAGCCAGAAAAGCCATCGCCCCATCTGGAGCATAAGGCCCTCCCTCTGTTACCATGGAGAGGATGTCATCACGTGGGCGGCGGCGACGACGGTCAGGTTTGGTCACAGCATCTTGCCTTAGCTGCTCGCGTTTATGAGTACGCTGATAGGCCGTGATAAGGCGCCGCAATCGGGCAGTCAGAGCTGAAGCTGGTGGCCAGCAAAGATTGCCTGCCTTCCCATTTTCACCAATCTTAGGAGCTGAATGAACAGAAGTCAAAGATGAGCACAGACGAGTAAATATTAAAAGTATGATATGATGACAACTTTGCGCAATGGAAATGGAGTAATACCTTCTCCACTCTCACCATCAATGCCATCATCTTTATCATCCAGAGGAGAGTTTGTAAAATCCTTAAGATGAGGCAAAACAATGTTAGACAATACATCTATGCACAATATTGATTCTAGATTTTTAAGCCAAACATATTTCTGAACTCACATCCAGATCATCTTTGAAAGGCATTCGAAGAGGCTTGTACTCTGGGTCTTCATCCTCTCTATTGTGGGTGGGGAAAAAAAAGAAGAAAAAAAAATAGAGGCCTTTAGAGTGGGACATAAAACAAAGAAAGAACTGGAAAAATGGGTGAGGGACAAAGAAAGAGGGAGAGAGCCAGAGAGAGAAAAAGCAGGAGTCCCTCTTGCTGGGGCTGTGATTTTGGGCCAAACGTACCCCTCGCCACCATCTGCCATCATGTCCGCTCCCCTCTGCTCAGCTGCGATGGCCTTGGCATCAGGCATGCCCACCCTCTCCAGGAAACACAGGGTGGGGTCAGCTCGCATCGAGTTATACTTCTCATAGCCTAGCGGAAGAAAAGAGCAGCAGTGAACATAAAATATGCACAATTACAGACTTGGCTGTGGGGCTATTATTTCCCTGGTGATGTCAAAAGTACAAACAAGTTGAGCTTATTATGGGTGTCAACTATCATTTAAAATGAAGAGTACAGAGTCCGTGGAAAACATTGTGAGAAGTCCTATAAACTAATATCAGGCTTAAAAAACAGCTAACATATACTGCAATAACCTCTTATATTTCTACGTCAAATCCTTTCAAAAAACATTCAAAAGATGGAGAAACAAAAGACAGAGCCAGAGAAAAATGCCCGTTGAAACTGCCCAAGCAGAACAGATTTGAGCCTGCGGATCCCGACAGCGCACAACAGGGGAGGCGATTGGCAGGCTGGACCCACTTCAGCTGCTGATCAGACGGTGCTCGAGGACCCCCCTCCCCTGCTAGAACATCACATTTCAATTAGGATTTATGCGGTGACACATTGTTCCTAACTGCCGCCGCGCCCCGAGCCAAACTGTAATCATGATGGGGTTTATAGACCATCATTCTTTCCTCTGCAATCCAGGCCTGCCACCTTTCCTCTCCCTGCTTCCTCCTAAGACCTCCCTACAGAATTGGGATTATGATTAAGAACAGGCGTGTGTGCGGGAGTGTGTGGAGGCCAGCTGAGTTAACGAGGTAGCACAGCGCACCAGGAGAGAATGGAGAGAGAAGGTCTCTGTATACACATTCAGGGAAAAAAATACCACTCAGAGAGATCCAAAAGCCTCGTGCAAAGATTAATATTGGTTGTGAAAGCCAGCAGCCATTATTAAATAAAGTGGCTATTTAGTATTACAATTCTTGATACAATTAAAAGCAGCTGAAAAATCACTCTCTCTTTATACTTCTTTTGTCCTATTTTACCCCTTAAGATAAATTGGGACAGCTGCACAGCTTTACGAAAGAAAACACAATCACGTCCAAAACCAGGAATTTAGCAGGTTCTCCCAGAACGCTTCTTATCACTGCGGGCCAATGTTAATAAAATGTGCAGAGAGGTGCCTGTTGCCTCTGATGGATTGCATAGCTGTATGGTTCATCTCTGCTCTTTCCCCATTCACTTTACCCACCATCCTCAATCTAGTGCAGGATCAGCCATTTTGAAAATATAACCAGTCAATCTCTAGGAAATTTTACAATAGGTCAACATAAACAATTATAGTCACCTGTCAACACGAGAGCACCAATCAGAGCAGCTGCAGTTCTGGAAGAATGTGAATATAGAACAGAGGTGGAGCTTACCATGCTTAAAGACCCCAATGAGGAGGGACTTGTCTGCTTCAAGGTCCCACCAATCAGTAGGGACCTCAGCGTGAAAAGGTTGTGGGAGCCAGATATCCAGCCTACTGTAAACGCAATACAAACAAACACAGGGAAAGTGATTAAAACCAGGAGATGGCCACAACGGCACAATCTAATGAGTGCAGCATTAATGTCTATTCTGCAGACATCTGGTAGGAAATGCAACCATAAGCAAGCCGCATCATATTTAGGGCCATTTCTCATCTTGTTTATTTAGGGGCAACATGATTATGGCCAGAGATATGTGCTACTTGCTGATCTCAACCCAGTGCACTTGCATGCACACACAAAACCCTCACAGTAATTAGAACTTTAGTCAAATACTTGAGCATCAATATGATGATCACGTTTGCACATTATAAATGCATGCACATCTGGGTGGTTGGGGAGAGGAAAGATAACAGCAGGCAGGATTCTGTGGAAGGGATGGAGAGAGATTCCAACCTTGAATCGGTTCCCTCCAGGATTCTGTCTGCCTGGTCCCCAATGACTTCTTGTCGCAGATAGTATAGCATCCGGACCCGCAGCAACACTCTGTCAGAGATAGAGTGAGAGCAAAAGAGAGGATAAAAAGGGCAAGAGAGAGAAGATGAGTTGGGTGTTAATAGAGTCACACACAGATTGAAAGGAACAAAAATAGGGACAAAGGGAAGGAGAGAAGGCACAAAACAAGAGTAAGTTTAGCCAGCTCTAAGCTTTGCCAGCAACAGCAGCAGCAGCAGCTCTTTGGCATGTGACACGGCTCATCCATCATGCTGCCAGGGCTGATTAGCCACACTGTGCGGCAGCCTCCACGCCTGACAGATGGCTGCACATAATCACCTCTGCGTGTGCCGCCTTTCACCCGCTTCCAACAGGTCTGCCAGGCACCTGGCCTGGCACAGCGCCGCTGCGCTTGGTGAGCCGCCCGTACCCACCCTCGCAACCCCCTCCCCTCCACACATAAACACTCCACCACCTTCATCCTTCCGTTTTAATTTCCTTCCTAACTCTGTTAGGGAAGTTGGGGAGGTGCTACCGGGACACCTCCAATGTACAGAGACAGAGGTTTGCAGTGCAGCGAGCAGATGGTTGGCGGTCTAAGCACTTCGCATTTATCGTCTCATAACATTTCCTCAGCTATTGCTCTTTTCCCTTTCTTTGGATACACATCAGAGCCAGCAGTGTAAACCTTGTTTTCATTCATCCCCTCCCATCACTGTCTGGACACAACAATGCTGGCCTTGCAACAGAAATTATTTATCAAATGAAACCAGAGGCCTCGAAAAACAAAAGATGCAAGCCGACAGCACAAGGGGGCATAATGGACATGTGTGTGGGGGGGGGGGGGGGGGGCTGATGAGTAAAATTATAAATTATTGAGAGATCTCGAAATCTTTAATTTCAGCGATGAAAACATTCTTCATTGCCTATCATTCATTATCTCATTCATGTGGCAGAAGCCTTTGCCAGAGAGATGGGACTCTTTCTTTTGCCAGAATCTCTACAGCTGGCCATATTTTAACTGACATTCATTAGTCAAAGCTAAACTACTGAGGAGCCAAGCAACTTAATGAAACATCTGCACCACAAAGTAACAGCGGTTGCTCACAGTTGCACATGTTCATCTAAATTCAAAAGTTTGCTTCAATTACTTTCAAGTTGAACAGCTCTTCAAAATCACCTGCTTCTGAGGATATCAAACTTCGAAGAGGAGTCAAAAAGAACACCAAAACAATTTAGCGAAAGGCCAACTGAACTGTCAGTGTTGGGTTTTAAACCAGAGTTCCCACACTGTTTGACCAACAAATTTCCATGCATGGCCTTTTCGATTAGGAAGCAATTGTTTAACTTATACATTTAAAAGATGTACTTGTTAAATGCATTAAGACCCTAAACAGAAAGACTAAACTTGTCATGTTGCCTTAAGCAAGTTTTACTCCACACAAACACTCACAAAAAGCAATATATAGCCAAATAAATCTCTTACAGTAAACTACAAAACGTCCCTATAGAAATGTACTTTTTCTGTCCTGGAAAATGCTATTTTTAAGTCCAATGATATTTCCATGACCGTGAGACCCCTGTAACCAGATCCACATTATTTCGATGGAACTTTTCAGAAAGGAGGGAAGGGCAGTCTAAATTTTTATGTACTTGTTGCAGTGGTGTTTCAGATGTCTCTTGTAACTGTCCTCTTGAAGGAGGATGTCAGGATTACAGTTAGCAAGCCAATCAGCCTGTGGCACGTGAGGCTGAGGAGCCTGCGCCTTCCCTTTTTTCCCTTTCCGGCCTCTGGGCACTGGTGCAGATAGCCCTAAAACCAGAGAAAAACCATTTGTTAAGCCCATGAAAATATAAAAGACACATAACAAGTATACAGCCAATAAGGAAAGATGACGCAAACTCAACACGGCCGAGTGTAATTTCAAGGTTATAGTGTCCTACCAGTGTGGTTGGTCAGTGTGCGACTTTGTCCGTCCTCAGTAGGTGTGATGAGGTCCCAGATAAAGCTCTTGATGTTCTCATCTCCACGGTAGTGGAGCAGGCAGTACGCCAGGAGTGCGCGGCAGATGGTCTCTACGTCTCGCTCCCTCAGCGGGCGTTTAAAGCGTCCGTGGGACAGGATGTCACCCCAGCGGCCCCAGCTATGCACAGCAGAGTAGAAATGTTAGCCAAGGCTCCAAGCAAAACATGCAACAACCTCAGTCCTCTAGTACCCTTCAGTTATTTCAAGAAATGAAGCTCTTTTGAACCCAGATTCAATATTCAGTTCTGTTAGATTGTGTAGAGAAGCAGAGGAAATGTCAATTGCATGACATTGAATCTAATAAAAAAGTGAATGTGCTGTCAGGAAAAAAAATAAATTAAAAAATTAAAACAATGTAAGGATCGTTTAAACACAGCACTACTCTATCACTGCTATTTTTCTCAAACTGGAGGAGATACTACTGCCTTGCTGGCATGGAGGCATCACCAAGAGGTTTGATTTATTTGTTACTTGATGGGAGTATTCAAGCTCTCTCTCAGTACAGGCCTGCTGGGCTTTTTGGAAAGAGAGGGGGAGGTCTGCTCTGATTTCAGAGCCCTACACTGCTTTTCCAAAAAATAAAAAAATAAAACATCAGTAGAGACAAAGCCCTCAGACTTGATGGATCTAATTTGCCATTTAGCCCAGGGGTCTAGACGTGTCTGAATGAAAAGACACTGGTCAGACATGGTGTGTGCAGCCAGCCATGATTAGTGCCGAGTGCACAAGCCTGGCGCTTAATTAACTGTGTGCGTTAGATAGTGCCGCGTCTGGCACTGCCCCGGGACAAGCAAGCGTGACAAACTCGGCCACTGCACTAGTGGGCTATGAGCTACCAGATATTCTCTTCCAAACAGAAAACAAAACAAGGGGTATTTGGATGACAATGAAACAAAGCAGGAAGCTGAAAATCCTGTCTCATGGCACTGGGGTGGACTTCCTGCCAAGGCTGGTTTCCATGGTGAGCTACAATTGAGGGAAATGGAGAAGCTCTCTCTATGGTTTTGAAGGACATGACATGAAGTCCGATGGTGGGAAAACGTGTGGAAGTGGGACAGAATACATTATTAGCAATAGTTTGAGCTTGTAAATGTTATGGAGATTTTTCTCAGCTGTGGCAACAACGTTGCCCTATAGGGTCATGTATAATTAGTTGCCGTTTAGCTGATGCTTTTTCCTCAAAAACGACTTGGAGACCACTAATTATAACCCTAAAGGTCTTCAAGTGTGCAATGGCAATATAGTACAATTATGATCTCTGCATTTTTAGTGAGCTGTGATAACCTTAAAATGTACTAGGCTACGTAAATACAAATTTTAGATTCCTACTGTGATATGTCCAAACTGCACTCACCCATACACCAGCAGGTTCTTCTCCACTCTGAAGCACTCACTGCGGGGGTACCCTTGAGTTCGGTCCTGAGGCCTTCTTGGTTTCTGAACGGGCTTGTCCTCCGAGTCACTCTCAAGCTCAGAGTACTCCATCAATTCGTCCTCCTTCATAGAGCTGTAGTGACGTGTCTGCTTCCTAACTCGTGGAGTGTCAATCACCAGATTATTCTGATAAGAGATATGATCTGGGGTTAGAAAGCTCTCTCCAAAGTGCTAAAGACAGCAGAGAGGGGTTCTGCATTTTCAAAACTTATTTCTATGCCATGGTAACACAATGATATATGTTTCCACTACACAGCAAGATAAAGACCTCTACTTAAGGGCACATGCAGAAAACAATATTGTGATAAAACACTTTTTTTATGTAGACTTAACATGATGTTTCACTTCAAGAGAGAACAGAACAGTGTTGATTACAGAAAATGCCTCCCATAGCCAAGTTTAACCAATTTAGCCTTTGCTCGATTACGGCAGCATTCCATGCGCTATTAGCCTTGTGAAATAAGCCTCATTAATTATGCTCAGATAGCATATTTATGAGGAGTGACACCACTAAGTGTAGTGGAAACAACCCAGACCTGGATTCTAACCATCTTTAGTTATCAATTCTCAGTCATATTTATGAATATGATGCCTGTCAAGAGCTGCTAATGCATGACAGTCATTAAATGGAACAATAAATAATCATCAGTTATTAATCCCTCATACATCACTACACATAAGAGACGTGCTACATATTATAGTGCCTTCCATTAAAACTACCCCCCCCTCTCCTTTCCTGCATTAAGTTGCAGCTTACCCTGCTACTGATCACATCCATGTCCAGCTCTGCTTTCTTTGCCCATTTTTGCCAGAAATCTGGGTCCTCCAGAGAAATGTCTGTTCTGTTCCCAGAGGACACAAAACTTGCCTGGTAGGGGAATAATAATAATAAATAGTGAAATCAGAGACATTTTACTCTTTAGTTAGCCCTATTTTAAGAGCAAGATAAGGTTGTATGCTTATATACAGATAATTATGTAATAACACTAGTCTAGTTTCAAACCACTTTTTGCACTATTTTGTCATCAAAAAAGTGAAAATGCGTAATTTTTCTTTGGAGAAATTGCGTCTTCTGCCGGTTTCCATTCAAATGGCCATTTAGCGATAAAACTGGTGTGTGTGATGACGACATGCCTAAAAAAAGATTGTCGCATAAGTTTTGGTTCATCACAAGATAAATATGCCCTTAAGTCGTTTCTATACAGAAACGTGTTTATCGCTATTTGTGTACCTTTCACCTCCTAGATGTCCCTAATTTTTTTTCATCCGAATTTTTGGTAAAATGGGGAGAGTATTGAGACAATTCATTGAAATTAGCCAGCTTACTGTTATATTAATTTCACAAATAAAAGCAATCAGAAGATGAGGAATAGCAATTAAAAGGGAGCAGTTGCCCTTCTGATGGGACTGTAATATTGGTCCGGATGATAAGCCTACCGGAGGTTGCCACCGGTTCCAACCCGAAAGCGAATCATCATGGCCCTGTTCAAGCTGGCAGCCTGCACCAAGTAGTGGGTAAACTTTCAGTCTTAGTATAAAGATCATCCATTGATGTGCATATATGCTGTGAGCACAGCTACTAAAGAAAAACTGATGCAGTGTAATTATCAGGGTTTACATATGATTCCTGATATTCAATAGGCTATTTTGAACAATCATCTAAAGTATTGCTATCACAACTGCATTATGTCTCGCATATTTGTCCAGCAACTTTTAATGAATTTTTAACAGAATTAATGCAATTTACATTATCTGAAGAAGCTCAGCAAATGCGATCAGAGGTAAAGAGGGTTAGATTTAAAATATTTAAGATGCTCAAAAGCTTGTTTTCTGAAAGTAAACTCAGCATTGGACAAATAGTTCTGATAGTTTATAGTCTTGAAAGTGTAGAACATTCTGAGAATGACATTCAGTCGACTTTAAATCTACAGAACAGGGTAATGCTAATTTAAGTTTGTGTAAAGGTATATATATATATATATATATATATATATATATATATATATATATATATATATATATATATATATATATATATTTTTTTTTTTTTTTTGTCATTTGGTAACAATTTTATTTAATGCTTTATTCATGCCACCATTTTTTAAAAAGCTAAACAATTTTATAGAATTGGGCTATTTTAGTGTTCCAAAAACCACACTGATGCTTTTCTAGTATTATGTATTTCTATTTAATCTAAAACATTTTTGTGCATAGAAATGTTTTTTTTGTATTGTGAGCTAATTCCATGACGGCCATATATTATTTTGAATGATGTGGAAAAGAAACTTTAATAAATAAATGGATGGCTACCACAATTAATCACAAACAGTGGCCATTAATTTGTTGTCCGTTCACTTGTCGATAAGCATGATATGAGATATTTGTGTTGGCACTCCTGGAAGTGTCATGTTTGCAGCATCGGATCTGTGCTATGCTGTTAAGATTAATCATGATCAAGCCAACATGACAAGATTAGTCTTTCTGTTTAGGGTCTTAATGCATTTTAACAAGTACACCAAATCAAATTGGCTATAAATGATGTCGTCATGATTAACACAAGCTAACAATTGGGGTACATTCAGTCATGAGACACTACATTTTTGTGTTAATGCCAATTTTCTCAAAGTGTTTCCAAACCAATAAAGAGATAAATAAAGACAATAAAGAGATTTGATTTGATTTGAAACCAGTTTTTAGTGACATTTGAAGTATCAACATAGTTTGTGTGCTAGAGTTCATCTGAAAAATATCATGATGATAATTTTAGCAATAATTAGCGTTTCCATCAGCTTTATTTTGATGCACCAAAACATTTTCCACAAAAAAATCTTGGGTTGAAATGTAGTTACTGATGTAGTGATTTCAGAAAATATAATGCACCCACAGCCAAAAAATAATGTTAAATGTAATTACCTTTGCAAACGTTGAGCCTTTACCCTCTGATTCAATAGTAATGGTTTGTGTGCGTCTTTGCAAAATCTGGTCAATGTCTTCTTCACAGAACTTGGATCCCTCATCCTCCTCATCCATTAGAGCTCCATAGGCTCCTTTCCGCAAGAGGTCCTCAATCTCCTTTTTAGAGAGCTGCTGAACCTGAAAAATAGTAATGAATTAGCTATCCTAAAAGAGATTTCATTAAATGTACTCTTTTATTCTTGGGTATTTCATGGAGTGAACAAATTAAGGCAGACACTAAAAAAGGAAAATAAGTCTCTCAGTGCACAGGAATTAGAGGTCCATACACTGACTGCCAAAATGTGGAAAATATGTTTGGTTAATGAACCATCTGGAATACAGTTTTACTGAAACTCCACAAAATGATGATGCAGTTCATACCCCGTTGGCAGCATTCTCCCTCCCGCTCATGGACTGAAGCACGGCCTTGTCCAGTCCCAACTTTAGACTGGCCTTGTCAAACATCTCCCTTTCGTAGGAGTTTCTGGTGATCAGGCGGTAAATCTTCACAGCCTTGCTCTGTCCGATCCTGTGGCATCGAGCTTGTGCCTGAAGGCAACACCACAAAACGGTCACACACACACACACACACACTGCCTTTCAGGACTTGCATACACGCACACATCCTTGAAAAAGGCTGTGGTTGCATAATGTGATAGCTGCATTCCAACCAGTAACTTAGATGGAAGTGCTATATTATAATAAGCTTTATAAAATAAAATGGCTTCCCACAAAGGTCTGGTACATTTCACGTGTATTACAATGTCCAACATGGTGAGGAATCCATGCTTACCTGCAAGTCATTCTGAGGGTTCCAGTCAGAGTCAAATATGATGCAGGTATCAGCTGCAGTCAAGTTAATACCCAGTCCTCCAGCCCTGGTGCACAGCAGGAACACAAAGCGGTCTGAGTCTGGTCGTGAAAAGCGGTCAATAGCTGCCTGGCGGAGGTTTCCTCTAACTCTGCCATCTATACGCTCATATGGATACCTAGAGAGCAGAAAATTACGACACATTAAAATTATTAAAATTGATAGTTCAACCAAAAGTTAAAATTCCATGATTATTTACAAATTTCAAACCAGTATGAAATTCATTCTTCCAAAAAACATAAAAGTAGATTTTAGGCACAATACAAGCCTCCATTAACTTTCCCTGCAACTTTTTTTTTCCATACAATAACAGTCAATGGTGACTGAAGCTAATAAACAACATGAGTGTGAGTATATGATATACATTTCAGTTTTGGTTAACAATCCCTTCAAGTACTTGCCAAATTACTCCGTTAATTTCCCATTTCTGCACCAACATTTTAGATAGCATTTAAATCTTCAAAATGTGTTGCTCTCCAATTTGTTGGCAGTGCAGGATTAGACAGCCTACCGTCTCTGAATGAGGTAGTCCTCCAGGATGTCCAGACAGCGCACCATCTGGGAAAAGATGAGCACACGGTGACCCCCAGCCTTCAGTTTGGGGAGCAGCTTGTCGATCAGCACCAGTTTTCCTGCAGCCTGAATCATGGACTGGAGGTGGAATTCTGGGTGGTCTGTGGGGTGGCTCTCCCTAAACTCATCCATAATCTTCTCCTCAGCACCTATAGTAACAGAACAGTAAAATGTCCGTTTCAAAGAAACTGTTGAATACATTGTTGCAAGCTTTCACCTTTCAAATGAAATAGTCAAAACACAGGTTATCAAAACAAACCCTTTCACCCTGCTACCTAATAAAAAAAAAATAAAAAAAAATCTATTTTTACATTTTGAACCACACCTTATCTTTTGTTCCTTATGGGTTAATCACTTTTACTTTTACACACCATTAATAAGGTAGGGGTGATTGCAACACTTTCTCAGCTCCATCATTGTGTTCAGCAGGTTGGGAGCATTGGCTCCTCCACCACCTCCTCCACTTTTGGATAGGAAGGCAAAGTTTTTCTCCAAGATAGCACGGTAGTATTTCTTCTGCACATTGGTCAGCTCCACCTCGATGATGGTCTCCTCTTTCGGTGCAAGATTCTTTTCCACATCCTCCTTTAGTCGCCGCAGCATCATGGGTTTGAGAATGCCTTGCAGCTTTTGCACCTGAAATCAGCATTTGAGATACATTAGAGAACATCTATCCAGCCATCTCTGAAGAGCTTTACATAGTGTGTGGTGACTTAAGAACAACTGTTATTATTCTATACCTGTTCCTCTGTCTTTAGATCTCCAAACTCCAGCATGAAGGTGGCCTCAGAAGGAAACCTATCTGGCTCCAGGAAGTTGAGGAGACTGAAAAGCTCCTCCACTGTGTTCTGTAGTGGGGTCCCAGTGAGCAGGACTTTATGTTCCTATGGGATATAAAGAATTGTGTCATTTTAACAAGAGCCAATCTACAGGGTTCCCACATACTTGCCAACAAATTTCCATGCCCCTTCCAGTCGTCTGTGATTACTGGATGAGAGTTTTTAAAACATTCAAATTTAGACTGATTTACTAATTAATTATTCAGGCCAAATTGATTAATTGGTTCAACGGCTTTAGAGCCAAAGGGCGATTTTACACCTGGCTCGTTTGGAGCATTTGTTTTAGAAGCTGGTTTTCTCCCTTAGTTCGGTTTGTTTAGGCAAATGTGAACAAGGCAGCTCTCAGATCTCTCGGTCCAAGACCTCCCGACATGTCATACATTTTACAACTCATATCCATCTGACTGATGGGTATTTGCAGCGCAACCTCTGACTGGAAGGCACATTCTGTGGAATGTGGCAACCCTTTGCATAACCGAGACAATACAAATTTTTTTTTTTACAGGTATATCATTTTAACCTCTATATCAATGGAGAGTTAAATCCCAGAACAGCACAAAAATTGTAACCAATGCAGGGACCGCTTGATCCGATCCGTTTGAAGGAAAACCGAACCAAGAAGAGAATGAAGATTGTATAGCACGTTTCGGAACCAATCAAACGAGCTACAGGTCTGAAAATGCCCATAGACTCAAAATGAACAATTCACTGTGGCTTGTGAGCAAGTTTTATTCTACACAGGAGCAATATCTAGCAGGGTCATTAATAGAAACATTAATAGAAAAATTTTTATATATTCACTATACAAATTAACAACTTTTACTTTGTTTTCCAGGCCTACAAATGTCACAATTAATAAAATACAATTAAAAAAACTCCACATTTCCAGGTTTTCAATGAATGTGGGAACCCAGCATCTAGTAAAGCTCCTTATAGTACTTCTAGTATTTATGTCAGCACAATAGTAAGAGACAAAAAGATCAAAGACAGGCAAACAGGTGATTTTGAGCAAAATTATGGGTTTCTTAGTGGAGGTGGAGGAACCAACCATGTCCATCATTTTTAGCCCCTCAAGAAGCTTGCAGTTCCTATTCTTGAGCCTATGAGCCTCATCAATGATTACACAGCGCCATGGCACAGTCCGCAGCTCGGGGCAATCCGTCAAGATCATCTCAAATGTGGTGATTATTGCATGGAATTTGTAGGCTCCCTTTATTACCCGGTTCTGCAGGAAGAGAGACTGCGGTTATGATGAAGCACCCTTGAGAACACAGCTTTATGCACAGAGTCCTGTAGAAACTGGACATCTTGTGAAACATGACCTCTAATAACTCCCTGAAGAATCGAGGTAATATGATCCATATCCATGCAGTGATAAAAAAAAAAATGTGTACCTGTGAGTCTCTGTAGTACATCTCATAAGCCTGAATGGTCTTTCGGCTGGCCTGGCTACCATGATAGACCACTACGTTGAGTTCGGTCCATGTCCTGAACTCCCTCTCCCAGTTGGGAATGGTGGAAAGAGGCGCAATCACCAGGAAAGGACCTTGAATTCCCTTCAGATATATCTCATAGAGTAATGTAATGGACTGGATTGTTTTGCCAAGACCCATTTCATCAGCTAAAATACAGTTTCGTCTAAGATCAGAAAAAAAAAAAAAAAAGAGTGCAAGTTCATGGTAAGTGTTAGTGCACTGCTAAACACATGTATTTTCAAGTAGAAACTGCAATAATTTTACAAACTTCCTGCATTCAAATGGCATTAAAAATGTACCACCATAATTTCGACTTCAGCCTTTGTATGAGTGAGTAATTGTATACATACATGTTGTACCAGTTGAAAAGCATCCAGTTGACTCCCTCCAGCTGGTATTCCCTGAGTGAATTGCTGTTTTTATAGTCTCTGGAACTCTCTGATTTCTGCCAGTCAGTAGCGGGAGGCCGTTCCTGTTTCAAATAAAACAATTCCCGTTAGTGGTTCCCCTGCAACCACAAGAACGTGGCCCTCTCCCCTCACTCACACAGCACTCAAAATAGAAAATAAAGGGCTAGATGAGTGCCAGCTCATACCACACGCTTCAGCTCTGGATCACGCAACATCACTCTCTTAAACTCCTCAATCTTCGCTTCATCGATGTCTGCTTTTAGCTCCCACGTACTGTCCTCATAGGGCAAGGAGCACCATTTCACCAGGTACAAAGATACAGGCTGCAAGAACAAGCATCAACAGAAGAGTCATCCTAACATTTTTCACAATTGTTTGGGGGGGGTGGGGGGGTCTCTCTGATAACCTAAGCAGCACCCCATCTTCAGAGAGCTATAAATCAATGTAATCCATGTATTGAGAGACAGATGGTT
The DNA here is from genome assembly GCA_032164185.1 of Moxostoma hubbsi. Classification (NCBI taxonomy): domain Eukaryota; kingdom Metazoa; phylum Chordata; class Actinopteri; order Cypriniformes; family Catostomidae; genus Moxostoma; species Moxostoma hubbsi. The sequence continues at coordinate 17,654,142 of JAVLUX010000004.1, read as the reverse complement.
TGAGAATGAGTGAAGCAGATGGATGAGAGAAAAGGCATACCTCTCCATTTTCATCAGTGCTTTCAGACACATCCAGAACCCTGTCCACCTCCACATAATCTGGGTTGAAGGGCTCATCATCCATCTGACAATGAGAGTGCGATTGATTGGTTAGATGGAACACTGCAGAATGGTGGTTTCTCTACCAGATGAGACAACTCCTTCAAACCTCTAAATCAGAATCTACCTGGTGTAACATTTTCTCAGCTTTTCTGTTGCGGGTGGTATAAATCTCTCTGGGAAAGCCCCACCTGGATTTTGTTTAATTGAAAAGCCCTTTTGAATGTAGCGTGGAGTAGTGTGGCTCACCAGAAATTAAAGTCTTCAACACACATTTCAACCCAACAGCATGAATTACTTTAATTTGTACACTGAACTATGCGGCATGTACAATGTCTTGCTGGGAGATTGCGTGCTACAGAGATAAGGGTTTGAAGTGAGGCATTTTATTGCCTTAGCATGGATGAGATTGTTCAAAAAGCCATCATAATACCAGCACAACACACCACTGTTGAGCATACATACTACCATCATTATCAGTGAGGGCCATAAAATGTGTGTGCGTGTGGGGGGGGGGGGGGGGGGGGCAGTGTGGAAAATAAAACAAAATGGTGGATGACATGTAAAATGGAGGATTGATGCTAACCTCACTTAGGAAGTTACTGAGGGCATGCTTGGCTTTAAACCTCTTGACCTTCTGCTGTATTCTCTTGTCTTTCTCCAGCTCTTCAATATCTGCCCAGCGACAGTGCAGGTACGAACTGAGGAGAGAAAAATCCCTTGGTGATCTCAAAGAGAAACTATTGTGCATAGTGCATGAGCACTTAAACCCAAAGATAAACAGGACTGAGCCTGTTTATATAGGAGCAGAGTAAGGATTTTTGTTTTGTTCATATGCAAAAGGAACCTTTTCACAGACTGTAATGATTACATTTTCAGCATAAATCCAGCAAATTTTTTCAATTTCTACTAATACAATGTATATTTATAACAGTATACAGTGTATTGTATTATCCTTGCATTCAAAAAATAACTAGTCAAAACTAATGTGATGGAGTTTAAAAATACAGTTGCTGAGGGAAAGACAGTAAATTTGGCATCTAGTGACTGCATTAATACATCTCTATTTTTTTCCTCTTTTGGAAAATCGTGGAAACATAAGTGTACATTCTCTTTTGTTGGGAATGCAAAAATAATATTTGTTAGGTTCTCCCATGTACCTCTACAGAAGGAAATGTGAAAAAGTGTCCATAAATTATTTTCAAAGGTGTATTGACAGGCCATGATTCAAGTGTTTGAATATTTTTAAACTTTCCTGTATATTTGAGAAGTGGCTTATGGCATAACAATTTAATAGGGGCACTGTACACGAACAGTTGCTTGTTTGCACTTTTTGGCTACAAGGTCCTATTAATGTTTAACTTCTAAGATTACATGATTGTACACGCAGTACCAACCAGTGCTGCTCCAACATAGTGTGTTTGTCTGAAAGGAATATCGAATATTCAGTAATTTTCAACATTATGCAAGAGCCAAATTAGGAAGGCTTTGTAGAGCAGTTTGAATACTCACAAGCCTTTGAATTTGACATAAAACTCCTCAACCTCCACCTCTTCACCCGACTCCAGCTGTAAAACAAAAGCAAATCAGGAACATTATTTGGTGTTTGAAATTAGAATTTTCATAACATATTTGAAGCATACAAATCACTATTGTGCAAAAGTTCCACCCAGCTATCACAAGTATAACCCATTTCCTGTGACAAACAAGTTGTGAAGCTTTGCATTCTGGCATTGATTTCTGCTCTCTAACTCTAATGCCCCAGGACAAAAGAGCAATCCTCCTCCTCCTATTCTCTTTCTCCAGCAAGTAGTGCGTTGCACGGCTGAGTCATGAATCACTTCATCTCCTCTACCACACACAGCCTCATTCACAGGGATCTGACCCGGGGCCTGGCTTCCTGCCAAACCACAGCGCTACGGCAGACGCCAAACCTACCATTTCCTCGGGCGGGAGCCCATTTGCAGCTGCACTACTAAGAGCAGTGCGCTGTGTATTATTTTTGGCCGGCGAGCTTGGGGAGCTTTGTTTTGTGGAGCTGTTTCAAAGGAGTAACATTGCACGCTACTGCTGCCACTGCCTGCGTGTAAGGTGCTAGGATTAATCACGCTGAGAGACAGTTTATTCTTACATGGCTTCATCTTAAGACCTCGCACAGGCTTTGCTCTGAACCGGCCATGGCTCAGCAGCGCTGTCAGCCTTTGCCAGATTAATACCACTACTGTCAGCCGAAGACAATATCAGCCCACTCAGCTATCTCCTTGGCAATAACAGGGTCTGGGGCAGGATTTGAGACAACTGTTAGGTGTAATCTGCCCTTATCCAGTAGAGAGCAGCTGTTAAAGCTCATGTGAGAGGCTTTGGGCAGCTCACCTCTTTCTTTCCCATGCGCATCCCCATGATCTTCTCCACCACAGGGCCCTCCGCATCCGGCAACTCCTACAATACACAGGAATGAAAGACACACTCAATGTGAGAACATCCATCATGCACATTAACAAACAGCATGTTACATCAGCAAGTTTCCAACTGTCACGTTGACTCCTAATTACCCAAGCAATCAACATAATCACAAATGGAAATTCAACACAAAAACAAACATCTGTAAGTTCGGATGGTACCGACCTGCTGCTCAGAAGTGGTTGGAGATTTTGGACCTGGGGAGTCATCTCCATCTTCATCAGAAATTCTGAACTCCAGATCCTCAGTGTAGCGTTTCCTTTTTACCTGCCGGCTAGAGCGTCTCTTCTGTAGTCAGAACAGACATACAAAATTATACACTGTCAGAATACTAAAATCACTACACAAAATGTTTTTCAAAAGTTGCAAGTTTCCAATATGTAAGTGTTCTGAGACATTAACAAACCAGCCAGAACATAATGGTTCTAAACACTGCAAAGATTTCAACAGGATCAATGACTAACAAAACAAAAATGATTACACCTCACCTAACCCCTTGAGATTTTTCAAAATTGTTGATTTTTTTTTTTTACCTGAACGCCATCATCCTCTTCCTCCTCTGGTGAATGTGGCGGTGTTTTCTCAACATCTGAGTTGACCGAGGGCTCTCTCTTGCGTTTTGCCTCTTTCTTGATGCTGTTACTGGACTCAGAGTCAGATTTCTTAGCACTGTGGGTGAGCAGGGAGGTTTGGTTAGTAACAGTTTCAACCAACAAACCACAGATTATACTGATTAGTGTTTTTTTGTAATAAAGAACTAACCGAATAACAGACAACTGCCATACATGTAGTTGGACATAAGTCCATTAACCCCCCCCCCCCCCCCCCATTCTTTTACGATATTATAGGTATCTGGCTACAATTTCTTTCAAATTTTTCACCATAAATCACCTTCATGCTTTTACAAATTTTCTGCAGTGAGACAAATAATTTTAAAAAGACTATTAATTTGAGGTCATAAGTGATTGTTTTATAAATACACAAATTACAAAAATGCTGTCTACAGTAGTTTTAGATGGAGTTACTACTTGTCATATCAACTAAAATTGAGAATGATCATGCAAGTCCTGTACAAAAGAATAATGGAGTACAGAAACAATGATTTGATGCATTAACCCCACAGGCATAAGACAAGGTTTCCTGTACTCTTTCCTGTAGCCCTCGTGTTCACATGGACAAAGGAGGTAAAAATTAGGGCTGGACGATTTGGACAAAGTCATTTTGCGATTATTTTGAAAAATCATTTTGCGATTGCGAATTGAACTGTGATTATGATGGTTATGTTTTCCACATGTTCAACTGCAAAAAGGTTACTGGGGTTTTCACACTTGAACCCTCTTAAAAAGAACCAAACAGAGACCTTTTTCAGTTCAACCACAAACATATGTCCATTTTTGTCCACATACTTGAATATTAGGGATGCTCCAATCAGGATTTTAACATCCGATACCGATCTCCAATTTTCTTTTCATCTCAATCGATGCTGATTATTTAACTTTTATCAGCAGCTCTGTCAAAACTGGTTATATGTAAGAAATATGTAAGTTTCTGCTCAATGTCACTGGTATCTAAACTTCCCTGTTGGTAAAACCATAGTTGTTGCCTAGTTTCTGCTGTCAAAAATAATGTTGATTGATTAATTCAGTATACACAAAATATAAATGTTACTCTTTATTCTAGGCCTTAAAAACTAGTAGGTTTATACAAACTATTATTTACTGTATACAAGATAGCCCTAAAGAATGAGGCTTAATGTCAAACTGAAGTTGAACTGATAACCCATTGGTGTAATTAAATTTAAAGTGAACATTTTGGTTAGTTTATATTGGTTATTTGGTAATTATAGCAACTCAATATTTGATAGATTTATTATGTTCCTTTTCATTTTGTTGGATGTTGGTAATATTAGTTCTGCTTTCACTTGTTTCCGCGGGGAATGTAATCAGGGCGACATGCTCTCTCGTGAGAGGTAAACAAATGACGGGAGAATAAATGTTTCTGGACTCTACAGGTGTTGCTGTTTGCTCAGCAATCATTTAATAAAGATTATTATACTCCACCTTGTATTTTGCATTATTATTATGATACCTGTGCCTTGCGGAGACTGAGATGCTGCTACCATGGATAATAAAAAACGGCTCATGCAGGACGTGCCAGTTCAGTGTAAATAAAGCGTTTAACACATGTAAGCAAACGGAACCGAACTCTGATAACTTCTGTTACTCTAAGCATGAGAGGGAGCTGTGTAGCACAGAACTGCTCTGAAAACACTGTAATAATGCTCTGACTTAATATAGACTGGACAGAGCAGCGCAAATAAACTTCGAAGGGAGCACCTATTTATTTAAATCGCAGCCCTTTGCAATTTAATAATCGCACAAGGTCATATCGCGGTTTCGATTTTATTTCGATTAATTGTGCAGCCCTAGTAAAAATGGAAACAAAAAGGGCTTTTTGGGCTGTCCCACTTGTGTTCAGTTTTAGACACAAAAGCAGAGGGAATGAGAGTGAGTGAAGAGGGGAAATGAGTTAACTCCAGTTCAGTGTCGTCCTCTCTCCCTGCCACATATTACACAATGCAGGGAGGCTCTTGCGCGCTCTCACTCTGGGGGCCCTCTCTCATTTTCATTTGCACGCCAAGAGTAATCAAATCGCCCTGGTAACCGGCGGTCACATGACCCGCACCTGTTCCTCTGGCTGGACGCCACTGGCCAAAGCCATCTGCTTGCCTCAGTCAGAGTCTCTCTCTACAACACTCCACAAGCACCTGCAGCCGCACCACTCTGTGGCTTTGGGTTTCATACAGTCACTACTCAGCAAACACAGCCAGAAATAAGGAAAAAAGAAAGGCATATAGGAACGAGGAAGCCATGAGGAAAGGAAAAACACTCAGTTGCAGGGTGGGTTTGGGGTATGACAGGCTTCCTTTCCATGGCTGATCTTATGAATCATAGAAGGCAAAGAGCTGTTACAGAACCCAGGCAACACACAAAAGCTCCAGAATTATAGTCTAATCGGAAGGGCTGGAAATAGAGGGGCTAATTGGCATTAGTAGGGGGAGGACACACGCCCTGCTGCAGGTTTTGTGAGACACACAGCTCCAGTGCTGACACTCAGGAGGAGAAAGGGCCAGAGGGTTAATGGGACACCTGCCGTTGCCAGTGAGATGACTCATCTTCAGCTGGACCCCCCTCCAATGGTGCTCGCTCTAATAGCATCTGCACTCACACAAACATACACACAAAATGTTAACCCTCAACAGCTTATTTGCAGTATTGCACAGGTGCAAACATAAACATGCATACATAAACAATGACATAGAATCACAGAGAACAAACATGCTATAACAAGTTTACAAAGGTAAACACAAAATGGATGTCTGTGTTCTTCAAAAGCAACCAGGCCAATTAAAAGGCACCAAAAAATATAAGGTGTCATATATAGGCCTGTTGTGATTTTATGGTTATTTGATCTAATAGTGGTTATTTGAAATTATTGTGCGCATCAAATTAAAATTTTACAATGCAAATAAGGAATGTAATTTAACATACGTATAATGACAAATATTCTTGGTCATTGCAAGTTGTGGAAGATAATAGAATGAAACATGTTTTGTTACACAGAATATTATAGGTCTTCATGGAAAATAAGGGCTAGTGCCTCGAAATACTGTGTGAAAGTGATGGATTTTGCAAAGAAATATTTTACTATTGCATACTTTATATTATAATAGATATTCAGGATGGCTGCATTACAAAAAATTACTGTGTGAAAATTACTATGACTTAAGTTGACTAAAAAGGGAGACAAATTACTAGGAAATATTTTGATAATTATTTTCCACATCATTCTACCCCTGTGCAATAAAGTTTTTATTTTATTTAGTAAAGCCATAAAAGGACATCATCATCATGACCCATTTTATTATATGATTCCAAGTTTAATATAAATTACTTCTTAATGTGTCTTCACACATACACCTTAAAGAGTATGACTGATGAATTAATCATCATGATCACAATTATTTGTTCGTCAGCCAATTTTCATAACTAGTCACACACATATATATACACGCATATATGTATACGTGTATGTATGTATGTATATATATATATATATATATATATATATATATATATATATAGAGGACAGGACATTAAAACAAAGACATGAACACACAATTTTACAAACAGAGTGCAACCTACGGCAATCAAAGTGGGTGTGTTCAAAATTGTACTAAACTCTGCATGACATTTTTGAAGGGAAATGCCTGCCTTACAGAGTGTGCTGGACTGTGAGGGAGAATGTGTGGAAAGAGGATGTGTGTGGCTGAGTTGATAAATGTGAGAGAATGAACAAACCGTGCCGTGGAATGAGAGGAAGGGCTAAAAGGAGAGATTCTACATAAGTATGGAGAGTGATAATGGGTGGAAAAGGACAGTGTAAACACGCAAGAGTTTGTGAAAGTGTTAGGGGCAAATCAAGGTGAAACCTTGGCATGTGTGTGCTTTTGCATGAAGGAAGAATCAGAAGGGAAGCAATGGAATCGCACATTGGGCTCCTAGAGCAAGGTAAACCAAGCTGTAGAGCAATTACTCGCCATCACTGACAAGGCAGTTTCATTTTCTTATACTGCTACCCAGAGATGTAGATGCATGCATGCAACAACCAGATACAAAATCAAAAATGTTTAAGTTTCAGACCCCCATATTTTTCAGGTTGATCCTCTTGAAACACAACAGATCTCAAGGTGGCTAAATTCTCCAGGGACGATTCAACCAACTTGCCCCCCCCCCCCCCCCCCAAGTAAAGGGTCTTTCATGTGTATACTGTGTGGGTTGGCTCTTTGTTTTAAATGTGCGAGGCTTTGATGGAAGTGGGCAGCACCAGCGATGTGTGTCTTCACTTTTGCTTGTCCCCCAGTGTTCTGCACACTTCATCTTCAATCTATTAACCGTACAATATGCCACCCCCCACCCCCACCCCCCTGGTGGGACAGGCCTGCCAGTCTTGGAAGGACAAAATAAACAGAGGATATTTAGCCATTTCTTTCTTTGAATTGGATGTTTAGCCCTTTCTTTCTGTTGTGAAAACCACCTCTCTGCACTTTGTCTTTGAAGTTTAATGTCACACAGACAGCAACTATATTTTTCTTTGTTGAAGCCTGGAGGGGTGACAAGACGGAGTTATTGTTTGAGGACAAATAAGCAAGCAGTCTGGAGTAAAGGTGCTGAAGTGAGACTTGCGAGCAAAGGCATGCTGGTCCCATGAGCGAAGAGCATTAAGTACACAAAATGCAACACTTCCTATGCAACCACACAACTGTTGTGGTTTTTGTATCTGAGTGCACAGGATGTAGTGAAGATAATCTACTAGTGAGAGAGAATGTGACTTCTTCGACACAAGACACAAATGAAAATCGAAGGGCCGGGAGATCTACCCAACCAGGTTAGGTGGTTTTGCAGTAAGAAAACAACAACACTGACTAAAATGGGGGATTTGCTAGAGTTGCTTGAGAACCTGCCAATAAAATGAAGATGAGAGGTGTATATTTGCAATGCAAAACAGTACTCTTGTGGGGGAAAGAGCCACATGCGATGCACCACTGAGGAGGGATCTTTCTGAAGCGTTTGATGGTGGTGTGTATATGGAAAACAAACAGTGGGCACACAGATACTTACATTTTACCCTGGGTGTGTCCTAAGAATTACTATTTATAGTTGTACTTTGTCATAAGGACACAGACAACAGGCAGGGGCCAAGACTTTAAGTCCAATTTTGCTTATTCCATTCCGTTTTCTCGATTGAAATGAGTAATTAACTAAACAAGGAAAGCGTTAAAAGAGAGCTGATAAGAAAAAGTAGTTGAGAAATACAGATGAGGAAGGGAAATTACATTAAGCATTTTGCAGACACTTATCCAAAGCGACTTTAAGTGCACTCAATGTATACATTTGATCAGTTTGTGTGTGGGAATCGAACCCAAGAACTGCCGTTGTTAGTGCCATGCTCAACCAGTTGAGCTTTAAATAAATAAAACTGTAAAATATGTAATGTTCTATGAGGATTAAACACTGTAGCCCACTTTTTGAGAAATGGGGCCACACTTTTAAAAACTATCCACAGGGGCTTACCAACACTACGCATCCAACATTGTAGCAGATTTGGTCAAATTCAGGTTGGAATGATTAACGAGACAGCATTGTTGACTAACTAGCATTAGGTGCCATTTTGAATAGAGTCGTCCTCCTCCTGCTTTTCCTCTCATACACACACTTCACCCCTCCCCCTTCAGATGACCTACTGCTCTGGCACAGTGCTGCAGATGCACTGCTGAGTGCTTGATTTGGCCCAGCCCTTTTCCTCTGGATGAAAGGGAAGCGGCAGTGGAGTGGTGGGGCTTTGGATGGGCGGGGGGAGGCTGACAAATTCCTTAGTTGGCTCATGTTACTACCTCAGAAAGAGGAAAAATGGCCATGCAACATTGCTGCTTTGCATATTTAAGTTGGATGCAATTTTTCAGGGGGATGGCAAAGGAGGGGGAGGGCAGAGTGAAAAAAAGTAATAGGGGGCATCATTCAAATATGATAATTCAGCAAAATAATTATGATATACATCCAGGAGAGATAAAAATTATATTATACTGTTTAAGGCAGTGACTGGTAGACAAATGAACTACCTCTCAGTCCTGACTGACTCCTTTCATAGTACAAAAGACCATCAAATGTGAGAATGCATGCTATAGCTTCAATGTTCGGAATGATGTGAAACTCTTAACTATCCAGTATTAACCTGTTGATACGCAATTTCCCCAAACTCAGGAGTGACATCACTCTGCTTACATTTACAATATAATTTACAGTCTATAAATGTAATTATTGTTAAATTATACATCTTTTCAAAGGTCTAAGGGTTCAGCATTGGTATCCAATCTCTGTTTCACGATAGCAATGCTCCAGAAACAGCAATTTAGTTATTTGTGCCAGGAGTACAAATGAAAAAATGCTATATGATAATGGGACTTCATACCTTTATAAAAACGAAAGATGAATCCAGTTCACACACTTGGGTCAATTGTCCATGTCAAGCGTTCATTTAAAAAAACCCAATAGCACTTTACATGAGATCTCGCCTGAAAGATTTACCCTTCGTCATCGTTCTTCAACAGACTGTGCAATCTGAGCAGTATTCATGTTGTAAAACTGTATATTACCTTATATATTAGAATCTCAAACAAAATGAGCCTGTCTCCAAAGTCTATTTTTAAAAATGCGTGTAGTTTTAGTCATAATAGCCAAGCAGTGCAGTCAGATTGTGTGTCGTCTTGAAAGGCAGAGCCTTAATTTTACTCTGTACACCAACAGCGAATTTCAGAGAAAAAAGCTTGCAGGAACATCAGGATTTGTTAGATCATCTTCAAATTTGAAACGGAACTTCTTTAGACTTGTGGCTTTGAGATCATTGTATTTCTAGGTTGTCTTGGCACTTATATTATTGTTTTTTTTAGATATAAAAACAGCACAATATATTTCCATTACTATAAACTCAGCTTCTCTAACTTTAAAAAATAACAACATATATTAATTCTGAAACTTGCGGAAATAAAGCCCAAAGTGTCTTTCAAAAGACACTACAACTGTGTCCATTCTCCAAAGGGTCCAGTAAATACAACCATTTAAGTTCAGGTATGCCATTTTCATGGTTTGTGCTCAAAAAGGTGGTGCATATCAACAGGTTAAGTAACTGGGTGAGGCTTAATCAGGGCGACTAAAATCTGTGGTTTAGTGCCTGTAGCTCGAAGCAAAAAGCAAGTACACATAACCTTTGTAAAATATCAAAGCCCTTAAGTGAACACCATCCCAAACACTTCTAAATTGACTGAACTCAGATATGGTAACATCAAAACTAGATGGGACAAGTTCTAGAAAACAACTGCTACAAAATGTATCTACAGTTAAAAGAACAGGATAATACCATGAGGGGTCTGTGACTACTTCCACATGTATGCTGGTCAAAACATACAGGATAGAGATCATGTGTTCATAACCCTTTATGCATTAGAAAGGTAATGCGAATAAAAGGGATTTATTTGCACAATTTAGATCACACAACACCCAGAATGCAGTTAGGATCTGTCCATATGATTTAATGGGAAGGTAAATGCTAAAAAAGCTCAAGCTACTGTACTGCGATTTAGGTCAACACAAATTAGCGGTACGGTCACGTACCTGGACTTTTTGGAAGTCTTAGGCTTCAGGGTGGTGGCCTTCACTTTTTTCTCCTTAGGTTCCTTTGGTTCTTTGGGTGTCTTGGGAGCCTTAGGTGTTTTGGGAGTCTTAGGCTCTTTCGGTTGCTTGGACTCCTTATCCTTTGGCTTCTTCTTGCTCTTCTTTTCAACGGCAGACTTATCCATGGGAGTCACAAGAGAGTCTCTCTCGTTCACCAGAGCTGCTGTTCCAGCAGCCTCACTGCTGATGTCATAAGCCTCCTGGCCTTCACTCGCCTTTACTTTTTTCCTTTTCTTTTTTTTTGGCTTGATCTCACTCTCTGTCTGCTGTATGTCACAGTTGGCTGGTTGCAGGTTTGGGCCTGAGGCAGGTGTATTAATAGATGATATCATCTCCAGAGAAGGGTCTGATGTGGAATGCTGACAACAGGGGAGGAGTAGTATGTTAGTACCAAGAATTAACATCAATAAAGAATGACTACACAATATATATATATATATATATATATATATATATATATATATATATATATATATATAAATAAAAGAAAGAAAAAAAAAGAAAAAAAAGAAAAAAAAATCACATGAGGATTCAAGAGAAAATCTCTCCCATTCACAGCCACAAAGATACTAACTGATGCTTGTGGCATCACTGCTTCATTACACTGGATGTTTGGAGTGGATTATTAATAGTAAAAATGTTCTTTCCCCAGACAAGCTAGACTAAGTGGGGAGGGGGGTGAATAAAAGCATCTACACACTTTTATGTACTGCTGCCCCGCTGCTGTTGGCCACCGAGGCATGCTATGTTACTTAGTCAGATTCCCTTGCTCCCATTAGTGCCAGTGCTAGTTGTAGCTCAGCAGAATTAAGGTTACAATGGTTCTGCATCTCTGCTTGCAGTTGCAGTGGTATCTCAACTCCCCTCTCCATTCATGGCAAAGCAGACTGACAGGAAACATGCTGGCAGCTGTGCCAAGTGTCCAGCTTCCCAAAGTCCCAGCAGCAGATGGGACTGAGGAATTATGACACTAATAAATTATATCTATACTTTGTAAATGCGGATGCCTCAGTTTTATACATCAGAAGAAAAAAGAAAAAAATATTTGGCTCAGTAAAAGCCTTTTCCATCTCCTCAAAAAAGAAAGGACATTGTGTATTCTCTGTGAACCATGTGTTAATTTTACTACAGCGTTTCATTGCATATAACATGCAGTTCGGTTTAAAACAAGACTTTGTAACCACATCATTGTGGTGATGAAATGCAAATTTCCTGTAAACAGACTATGAGAAAAATGGGTGCACCATGCATGCCAAAGAGTGGCAAGGTCACAGAAAATAAGCAACATCCAGTCCAATGGTGGTCATTAGAGCAGCTGGAACAGTGAGGGTTCTACTGCCGCTTTAACGGATAAATGTCTCTCCTCTTGCCAAGTCTTTCCAATAATCAATTGCATGAATGACAATAGGCCTACCACATGTGCTCTCTGCATTTCTAATTTGACAGCAGCAGTCCAGAATACAATATGTCCAATATAGGATTTCATCTCTCGGAGGGGGAGACTGACGTGTCAGTTAATCTAGCAGGCAAAGTGCTCACTCTGTGAGCTAAATACTCCCTGAAGGAGCACTGTGCCTCTGCTCGGCAAAGTAGGCTTTTGCAGGGCAGTTAACACCCAATTCATCTGATGAAAAGCTGGCTCGCAGACACAGAGCCTAACCCTAGCTAAACTTTATCTTCAAAATTCATTGCTCTTGAACTTCAAACTGCTTCTAGCTGAGAGCAAATCTAAATTAGCTTCAAATGTATGGTGCTGAAACACCTAGATTCTATAAGCTACTTACTAGTAGCTAACTACTCCATAAAAATAAAAAAAAAACTCCCACAGAATAGAAAATAGGGCTGCACAATTTGGATAAACTTAGTTGCGATTATTCTGAAAAATATTGTGATTTGAACTGCGATAAGAAACGAAACCAAAAACCTTTTGACCAAAATTTGGTAATGTTATGCCCAAGGTCTTACTGTCACAATAAGACAAGGGCTAATCTTTCAGGTTTCACACTTGAGTTCCCTTAAGAACAAAATGAGGATTTTTTTCACTTCAGCCACAAACAAACAAATAAAACTGTGAAACAAAGAGGGGGGCGAAACCCACCATCATCTTCATATTCTCATTGTATCTGTTTTTGTCCACTTTATCAACTATATTCATTACTATTTCATTATTACTTTTTGGAACCCCATGAACTTATATTGCAATATTAGAATATTGTACTGATTATTTTTAGTACAATTATTATACAATATTAAAGGGATTTTTCAGACCTTTGTAGCTCTATATATATATATATATATATATATATATATATATATATATATATATATATATAGCAAACAAAAGTACATATTGCTTCTTATGACATGGATTTAACTACTGGAGTCATATGGATCACTTCTATGTTTCCTTTATGTGATTTTTGGAGTTACAAATGTCTTGATCACCATTTACTTGCATTGTATCAAACAAGTTGAGATATTCTTAAAAAAAATTCTTACACATCTGGGATGGCATGGGGGTGAGTAAATGAACTCTCTTTTATATATTTCTGTAATAAAACCCTAATTTGCACTGGACATTGCTATGCGGTTCAGTTAAACCAACGAGTTCTAAACAGTCAAAAATAAATTTGTTATTTAAGTGTTATTAAAAGCGTTTTTATGTGGAGCTGATACACAACAGATGTATAATGGTGTTCCTCAATTTAACATCTTCTCTGTCCAAATACCTCTAATGCCAACAGGTGCATTATTAAATTACATTTTTGGAATTATATAAAAATTAAGATTGTGAATCTGCTGTGCTTTATGATGTGATCAGCACATGCAAGGAAATGGAACTGAACTCGGCACATCTGTTATTTACTCTGAGAACTAGCACAAAACCATTCTGAAAACACTTTAATAGTGCACTTTCACAATACTGGCAGGACAGAGCAAACAAACTTTTAAGCGGCAGTGCAAACACACTAAAAATCACAGCACTTTGCGGTTTAATATTCGCACATGGTCATATTATGATTTCAATTTTATTTGGATTGTGCAGTCCTAATAGAAATGCTTCAACAGAGAATACCATAATTTAACAAAGACTTCCCTACCTAGGATTTAAAGAAGTTTGATACGTTAAGTCTGTAATAACCTAGAACAAGTTAGTGCTCGGCACAATGAAAAACTGTAGACCAAATGGCCAAAAAGAGAGACTAGAACATTTAAGTTTGGCATTTTAAACATTGAGGGTTGCAACTTCCTTTTACAACATTTTGTTTCCTGGCTATAGTCTGAATATTTAGGCAGTTTTGCACTGCTTGCATGTGTCTATCTCAGACTGAGAGAGCGAGAGAGCGAGAGAGAGAGAGAGAGAGAGAGAGAGAGAGAGAGAGAGCGCGAGCTGCTAAGATGGCAAGAAGCCGCTGTCAGCAGTGTGTCTCAAGAGGCTAGCAGCTTGCACCAACTGCTAAATGGGATATAAAGGAATCATAAACATGGCTGTCCACTCTTCACACACAGCGTGACTGGATTTAAGCCATGACGAAACATCTCTCCTTCTATTTTAGTTCTCAAAGGCTAGTATGACGCTGTGAACACTTGTGCTTGGTACCAGTTTGACTACAGCTGCTGGAGCCACAATTAAGTCTGTTCCCTCAGACGATGCACTGCTCTACTTAAGGTCACACACAGATTTATTTCTCATCAAACCTCTGAATATTCAATGACTGATACCATTCTCTCATTTCAATGTTAGAGGTAACTGCTGTACATTCTGTAAAACTTCTGGAGTTGTGCAAAAGGGGGCCATCTTGCTGCTATTAATCTCCTATCAATATGAAGAAAATATCTCCTTTGCCTTGTCAGAGAAAAGAACACTTTCATGAATGCCATATATGCCCCTGTCTAAATATTTAACAACAGCTCCAGCAGGATTCAGCAATGAGATAAGATAACCATTTCAATAATTAAATGCTGATGCAGCTGGTCTGAAGGTGAGGGTTAAAATCACAGCATAACGCGTATTAGGATCAAATGTCTTTAGGCAACTTATGATCCAAAACTAAGACGTGATATGTCTTAGCCCACAGTGACAAGATAGACATGCACTGAAGCAGAGCACACCACTAAAGCACGTTTCTTCTAGGTCACAGTTGAGGTGAATCAATTAATACTTGCTTCTTAAAGGTCAAATCACAAAACTTTTTTTATCAGGAGACAATCAAATAGACACAATAATGGACGTGTGCCATAGTTGTGGATGGTGGTATAAGAGTGATAAAGAAACAAACGCCACCAAAAAAAGCTATGTGCTGGATGTGCATGCTGGAATAACAGCAGTGATTGTGTGGGAATGGGTTACCAGAGAAAGAGGCTTTCAAAGCAAAACAAGCTAATGACATCAGAAGCACGTGACACATGCAGCTATTGAGATCTGCTAACCTCCCTTCCCCACTGGCTCTCTTCTCCACCCTCCCAACAGGACACATCCTGCTGTACGCCATTAACTCACGCATGAGTCCTTCGAGACAGGCAAAGCAAACAGATTCAAGAGACAGAAAAGATGCAGACAGACAGACAGACTCAGAGAGAGAGAGAGAGAGAGAGAGAGAGAGAGAGAGAGAGAGAGAGAGAGAGAGACGGAAGGAGTGCAGACGGGGGAGGAGAGTGATGCTTTGTGCGAGCAGGAAGGGAGCATTTCCCCTTGAGAGTGGGAAGGGGGAGGGTTGGGGTTTAGAAGATTAGCACTGTGGCGCCTGTGTCTTGGGGAGGGCCAGGATATGCAGCAAGGAGGAAACAAACAGCTGTAAAAATCTATTTCCCATACACTTGTGTACCCACAGGGACAGAGGCAGTTGGCAAGAGAAATCCACAAACATGGCTTTGCCACCCACTATCATGAAGCAGACTTTCAAAACTAAGGTGAAAACACAAGATAATAATGACGATGGAATGCTCCTTTTCCACAACTCACCTGCATGTGAGGCACTTTCTGCATGGGTGGAAGTGACTGATGAGGAGGTGCCCACGCCTGTTGAGATGGAGGAGAGCTCTGGTGGTGTGCAGCCAGGTGTGTCTGTGATGGGGGAATTGTGGGAGGGGTGTGCACCTGCTGCAGCTGTTGCTGCTGGAAAGGCAATGGGGGTGTCTGCAGCTGCTGTCGTGGAGCTTGTTGGGAAAGCAGCCTCTGGTCCTGTGGGCCTTCTCCGTGGTTTGCACCTGGTCCTGCAGGAGGTCTTCCTTGGATACCAGTGGCCCTGTGATTGGGTGACAAAGCAGCATACATCTGAGTGGGTGGCGGTTGTGGGTGTGAGGGATGTGATGGCAGCTGCTGCTGATGCTGCTGTGCTGTATTCATTGTTCCAGAGCCTCTCTGGGGGTGAACCATCGGGCCTTGAGATTGATGTGGCACACAAGGGTAGCCACCCACATCAGTTCCCAAACCAGTACTTGGTGGGCGGCCCTGCTGGGGTGGGGGGGTGCCTGCAGGGGTAGCCAGGTTCCTCATGGGTGACATAGAAGGAGGGGAGCTGTATGATCCCTGAGGTGGAGGTGGTAGATGCTGTTGCTGCAACTTCTGCTGGGCAGTATGCATAGGCTGTGTGTTGATTTGGTTCACATGAATGGGCTGCTGGTGCATTGGTCCCTGCTGAGCCCCTGGTGCTTGATAGCACTGGGGCCCCGTTGGAGCAGGGTAGCGCTGCACCTGGGTCACAGGCGTATTAGGGTTACTGTTGCTGCTGGTGGTCAGGCTCAAGTTGGTACCCATCCCTGAAGTGTTGGCTAATCCCTGATTAAGGTTGCCGAATGGAGGATAGGGAGGGTACTGCCCTGAGCTGTTTACAGTGTTGGAAGGGACTGGCTGGTTGTGCATGTTAAATCCCATGTTTTGGTGGGGTCTCCCACTCATGACTTGTTGCTGCTGCTGTTGTCGTGAAGGACTTCGTGGGAACTGAGAGTTGTGGCTGGCCACAGATTCTGAATGGACTGGGCCCTGGCCAGGCCTGTGGAGAAACTGCTGATTAGGCTGCTGATGCTGCTGAGGTGGTTGTGCTGGGTGGCGCATGGGGGGTCCAGACATGCTGGGATTCTGTGTCATCCCCACGTGACCCATGAAATGATTCGCTTCCTGAGGGAGACCTTGTGGAAAATGGTTCATTCTTGGAGGTGTTTGGGTCTGGTTGTGGCCTTGCATGGCATAATCACCATGACCAATATAAGGGCCCATTTGGTGGGCAGCAGGGCCATGCTGATGAGAAGAGGGTTGTGGAGGTTGCTGTTGGAAAGGTGGTCTAGCTTGTTCAGGCACCTGCATTGCTTGAGGGCCCCACGCATTTCCACTATCTGGGAATGATTGGCTATGTCCATCTCCTTGTGCACCCTGGTAGACGTGATGCCCTCCTGCCCCACCTGCACCCGGTGGAGCACCGTGGTATCGTGAGTGAGGGGAAGACATGCCATTTACTGGTCCGTTTCCCATCATCCGGCCCCCCTGTTGGTCCATTGGATGCATCTTGGGCTGCTCGTACTGACTAAAGTGGTCAAAATGGTGGCCGAGCTTGGCCTGTCCAGGGACAGCAGGTGAGGAGAGGTGAAGAGAAGAGGAGAGCTGCCCATAGCCTTGGTGCTCATGGGGCATCTGTTGACTCATTGGATTTGCCTGTCCTTGGGGGTAGCCACAGTCCCCCAGACCTCCCAGCTCATCAGAGAACAGATTCCCATCATCACCAAAGAGGCTCATCATGCCTGGGTCAGCCATGGCCGCAGTGCTCCTGCTGTGCAGCCAAGCCTCAGAAGCAGAGCAGGGAATGTGTGCTCACACAGAGGTGGATGTCCTCAAAGCTGCTTATCTGCTAACTAATCTGCAGCATGTCACTCCATATTTCCTTAATTCTCTGAGAACGCAGCGTCAGGCAAAGTCAGGTTACAGCACCTGGTGAGGAAGAGAGAAAGAGAGGGGGAGCATTAACACAAATAGCTCTAGGTGAGAGCAAGCATCCACCATTTTGTTCACTTAAACCATGCTTTATTAAATTTTCAGCCAGTGAATCACAGCTGTTGAAAGATACAAGAGCTGTTGAGGGTGGTGAGACAGAGAGGTTTTTTTGCAGTTAAATCAGTTGTAACTGACTCTTTGCCAACCTTTGATCCCAGCCCCCACCCCCTGTCCTTCTGCTTCCAAACAAAAGCGGCAACACACACAGGCACAAAGCCTAAATTCATTAATTCTTTACAATTCATTAATGGTGGGGAAAGAACAAAAGGTTTTGGAGTGAGGCAGCAGAAGCAGTGGTAGTTAAACAACAGCAGCTGCCAGACCAGGCAGGCAGATGTAGGAACACAAGCAGGCAGCCCAACTGCTGAAGCAAAGTCTTCAAACCTGCCTGCATTACATTTTTTTGTATGTTTGTGCTGCCTGAGTATTTGGTGGAGTGCGTATTCATGTGTGTGTTTGAGTCCTTAACCTACTCTTCCCCTGTTCAGAGTAATCAGATGAGCAGGGGGTATTATTTAGATGAGAAATGAACTAGGTAGGGGTGGGGGGGGGAAAGACAGCCTATTATAGGACTGGATGTCCTAGTCAACCACAACAACCTCTGAGTGTGTGTGTGGTGGGCATGTATGAGCGGTGGGTGGGTGAGGAATGAGTCACATCAACTTCAACGAATCTACAAGAAAATTCTCTCTCCCATGGCCATTGCTCCTCCCCTACTGTTCCATGTTCAGTCTCACTCACCCAACCCCCAATTTTCCTCTCTCTTTAGGCCTCTCCACATGGCTGCTAAAATTATCAAAGAGGATCAAAGAGCCACAATGAAAAACAAGCTTCAGCATGCTGTCTTTTAACTAGCTTTAAAAAGTTGTTTGGCACAAAGGAAACAAATGACAAAAGAACATGAGCAAAACTAGATAACTTCACATTCGTAATGAGCCAGTGGTCGTGCAATGTGGCAGGTGTCGTCAAGACTTCCTGTAAGGCAATATCACATTATACAGTCACCCTGCTACAAACCACACACAGCAAATAAACGTTTCACACTTGCACAACTTCACCAAAACCAGCAGACCAAAACAAACCAGTGACCAGGACCTATCAACCTATAATATAGGTAATATTACCTATAATATATTTTTTTAACGATGACTTATAGCGAGTTTACACTACAAGATTTTAAGCCCGATTTTCGCTCGCGACAGTTTTGTGGAGATCAGCGACAAAAACCTGAAATCACAGGCAAATCGGAGCACACTCCCATATTATATATCGATTTGAGAGAAGCGCCGACGTGTCGCCGATGTCAGAAAGATATCTAGAATATTAAATATCTGGACTTGTCTTCAATTCCAAACCATGCTGTGTGAAATATGTTTAGACCGAATTCAACAGCAGCGTTGACCTAAAGCCAATTAGAGGGCAAGAAATGGGGCATGGGAAGTTTCAGTGCGAGGAGTCCTGATGTACCTGCAACATTAACATGCATAGCTGCGGTATCAAGAAAGTATCATTGGACCGAAGAAATGGAGGAAACATTAGTGGAACATTGGCAGGAGCACCAGTGCCTATTTGAGGTTTCATCTGAACTGTAGCACTACCAGGTGGAGAAAGAGCATGGTTGGAGAGAAAAATGCAATTTCTCTTGGACAGTCAGGTAAGCAAATAGTTAGATTTTACATATAGGGTACTTTTTCATATTGTAACCAATAAAATATATGATGCCTTCAAGCGATAAAAAAACATACATCATATTCTAAAATGTATCTTGTATCACTTCTCGCGTGTACTCTGCTGCGAAACGTAATTTGGAGTCCAGGCAGTCGTCGGGATTCGTCAATAGTAAAATGTCTTGTAAAGTGTTTATCACTATTGCGGAATATAAAAATATTTCAATATATAATGATGAAATAATGATACATAGTTATGCAATCCATTACACCAGTGAATTTGTCAATCAGTTGGAGATTTATTATGAGGGCTTGTTTAAGAGCCCGTCAATCTACACCTGCGTCAGACATGCTTGTGTAGGGTCTCGGGTGCACTGCATCAAAAACATAAAATTTTTAGGTCACTGTGTCAAGTTAAATATAGTTTAATACTTAGAACACATCTTGAGATCCCTTAGTTCAGATTTGCGCTCCAAGTGTTTTGAATGCAAGAATGTAACATGTTTGTGTTGTTCTGTCTGCTGATGGGTTGATTTCTTCACCGTATAAACTGTGTTGCTCACACAGCTGAAGTTTCACTTACTGCCCTCTGGAGTAAACAGGTGGCATTTCTCAGGAAGGAATCTTCCTTATTCCAGTCCGGGGCGAGTTATATATTACAGAGTGAAACAATTGTTATTTCAGACACAATTGTTCTTCAATAGATATTCTTTCTGAGAAAAAGGATTGAGTTTATTTGTATCTTTTTAAGAAGTTTTTATATCAAAACTTCAAATCGCAATACTTACAGAATCAGCTAGGAAATATCGTTGTAATATCGAATGGGGAGGTCTGTGGCAATACCCTACCCTAATGCCCTACGGTCTACCCATGAATCCTGAACGTAACTATGCTCAATAGTTCAGTTCACTTATAATATGCAATTAGAACAGCACCAGAGTTGCATTTTTACCAGAATTTCAATCAGCCAATTAAACTACTGTGAAGTCACCTACATATAGACACACTTACAGGACTTCCTGGAGAGTTCAGAATATCAAAATAAAAGCCTGAAGGCTTTAAAGTTAAAAGGAGGACATTTGAATATATTATTTATTATTTATATTATTCGTCGTATTTAAAAATCTAAAAGGCGGCGGCGACGACGAAAAAATATTATTATCCTTATTTATTTACAAATTAACAATATTTAAGTTGAATGGGTTATAAAAAATAACTGTGAATGAAAAGTGGATTGATATTTAAAATGAGCACAAAAAAAAAAAAGATCTGAATTCTTTAGTCCAGATTCAAGTTGAAAATGTTTAGCAAAAAAAAACCAAATTCTTTTCTACTTAAGACTTAGACTGGAGTAACTGCTAATTTTGCTGCTACATTATCCAGTATACTAGTTTTTCTTAATATACTGTATATTCATATTGAAATAATGTGTAGTTAGAGGTTTGTGTTTCTTTAAATATTAAGAGTAACCCCCAATTAGTATTACAAAATGAGGTAAAGATATTTATATAAATACTTATACAAGCAGGAGAACGTCACAGAAACTCTTCGCCGTGTCATCTCAACATGCAGAGACACAGATGACAAGAGCACAAATCTGAAGCTCAGGTAAAAAGAAAAAATGGAGAATTCTATATGAAATGTTGCATTTACGCTTAGATAAAATTTCAGCTGCATCTTGGTGAAAGTGTGCGGTTTATTTTCATGCTGTCATATTACTTTTTTGCAGTTTTTCATCATGCAGTAACTCTGACATAGTGATTGATGAGTATCGTCAAGAAATCAGAGACCAATCACTCAAAATCTGAACAAGTATTCACAGGAGACGTATGGTAATAACAGGTGGAAAGAGGAATGTCTCTCGGCGGACCACGTGATCAGATCACCGAAAACGCATCTTAATACAAAACAGGGCCAATTAAGTACAGTCTTGTACATGGCTGTTTTGTCAAATTTTTTAAATACTCAAAGTAATGTGATTCTCCGATACTGACGTTTTTAGATGGATCGGGCATCAGCCCGACAAGCCCGATCCTAATCCGATACTTTGTGTTTGTCATGTTCGTTACTGTCAAGCTCCAAATGACAAAAGAACCATAAATCACCAATAAAGTAGGCCATATGAGTCATGCATTAGCTTGACTCATATGTGAATCACAAAAGACTGTTTAGTAGTTATGTCAAATTAAAATTTGAATATTCGTTGAATTTAATAAAAAAGAAAAAACACATTTGAATGCTAAAACTGCTTTCGAATTTTGGATGTGTGCCAAGC
Organism: Moxostoma hubbsi; assembly: GCA_032164185.1. Lineage (NCBI taxonomy): Eukaryota > Metazoa > Chordata > Actinopteri > Cypriniformes > Catostomidae > Moxostoma > Moxostoma hubbsi. The sequence goes on along the minus strand of JAVLUX010000004.1, from coordinate 17,632,368 downwards.
ACTGACGATGACTTCAGATCAATTGCATTCTTGCCATACAAAAGGCTAGACATAGCACAACAAATACAGTTTAACAGAAAGCAGACACTTTTTAAAGTTCTTTTTAACTAGACACAGCATCAAAAAAACAGCACTCCTGCATGAGGCGCTGAATAAACAAAAAGCAACAAAGCATTTACATAGAAAAAAATATGGAATGTTGCAAAAGCATTCGGCGTGAACAGCCCCTTACAGTAGGTGGAGGTCTTTGGTCATTGCGTCCTGCTCTCTTATCAGTATTTCTAAGATTAAGCAATAAGGCTTTATTTAAACACTTTGTTAGGAAAAGAGTTCAACTTGGAAATTTATGACACAAGATACTCGCGTTCGGTTCCATTCTGTTGCGTTCCATCTGTTTGAATGGCCGCTGGCTTGAACTCATAGTCTGAGCCATTTCACCACCAAGTTCAGCCGAATACCAGTGCTATTTGGGAATATTGCTACCCCACATAAAACTGCAATTAATAAAAAAACAATGTGGTATATCTGCTATTATGAAGCTTGAGTGAGGCAGTATAATGTGGCACCAGTACAAGTGCAACACTATGTAACTAAACTGAGAAAATGGGCCAATTAAAAACTTTTTTTTATTTTTATTTTATGCACGTAAGTTGGAAATGAAATGCTATGAAAATTTATTTATTTATTTTTTCCTGAAACAGCCAGGAATGTTCTTTGCATTAATATAACAAAGTGCAGTATGGTTTATGTATTCAATGTGCCATCTTGTGGACTAAGGAAACATCAATTAAAAATAAAAAAAATAAAAATCGGCTTTAATATTCAAAAGGAAAAAATATTTAAGGTCAAAATATAAATTTAGATTCTCAGCCCAATTGACAGCACTAGTGTTTAATAAGTAAATATATAGTATCCATGCGTAGCGGCTCTGTTGACACCTACATGTCACGCACATGCTGGTGTTGTGCTCCCACAGAGCGAGTAATATGTGAACACACCACACAAGCAATATCTAAGATGTAGTTTCTCAATTGTTCGGTTTGCTTGTAACATGAATTGAGAATGGCACTAGAGGAGCATTTCACTAGATTTTGAATAAGCAAATTAAACTACGGTCAACCAGCCCACATACAAACATTTACAGAGCTTCATACATGTGCTCTGACTGTCAAAATAAAAGCCAGAATGTTTTAAAGTTAAAGGTGCACAACTGAAATATTACTATTGTATTATACAATTTTAAGTCAGTAATAATTACAAAAACAACAACTCATTGTTACTGGTTTACAAATTGTAACAATATTCAAGTTAGCTGCGTTCCAAAAAATTACAGTGAATGAAAAGTGAGCTGATATCTTACAAAAAAAAAAAAAAAAAAAAGAGATCTGAATCCTGTCCAGATTCAATTAAAAAACAATTATGCAAAAAAGTCTTCTTTTCTAATGCAGACATGCACTGGAATCACTCTTCATTTAGCTGCTATTTTATCCAACAGATTAAAGTTTTTATTTTAATAAACAATACATTTATAGAGAATTAGTGTAGTTAAAGGTTTGTATGTCTTTACATTTAAAACAGTACCACCACTGAGGTATACACACTCTAAACTGATTACTAAAAACAACAACATTGGTATCGCTTCGGGATGAACCAACACTGAGATTTCAGGTAACAGAAGAGGAAAAATTGGTATCGGTGGATCCCTAATTCACATTGAATCTGGTTTGTTTGTTTCATGGCTTACAACTCTTATGAAGGATTTTATGAAATCCCTCATGAAATAAAAAAAAGGGGAAAAAATACTTAAGTGTGTGCAGACACTGTTGCGCTCTATAGGAAAAACAAAAACAAGATCCTGTTTTGGTGGGCTTGCACTGAAGCAAAATCTTCCAAACTTTTAACTTCAGCCCAGGTCTTGAAAGTACAGAACCGCAGCAAATTTCATAGAAGGAAGGAAAGATGCCTGCTGTGGGTGACAGGACCACAGCTTTAATCTCTTCACAGCTCTTGTTAAGAGCAGGAAGTGGATTCTCTAAACCATACCAATAAATCAATCCCTATTCACTAGAAGCAGCACTAGTACTTTGCCACTCTAGCTGCACAAACATCAGCGTTGGGGGAGGGAAATCCTACTGAGCCATGCCAAAAGCTGCAAATTTGAATCCCTTTGATCAGATTTGGCATCCAAGCAGGCAGACTGACCGTTCACCCAATTCCCTTTGGAGAGTGACAGGTGTGGCAGAGTGCCAAAGTGGCTCCTTCTGGAGAGCTACACCCCTGAGGAGGTGCACAAGCCTAAGTCTATGAGCAAGAGTGCCATGACCTACACACTCACAGAGCGTGGGTGGCCAGGCTTGCCCTTGACCAGTGGGCAGAACATGAAGTCAAGAATACTGGGACCAATAAGACCCAGGGACATGTACAATGTCACTTACAATGGGTTTTTTTCCTGTACTGAGAATTTTTCAACTGGACAATAATTGTATTTTTTTTTTTATTATTATATTGACCTTGCTTTCGCAGCTTTAGCACTAAATGTGCTTCTCATGTGGAAGGTGAATCCAACTGTCCGCAATCTTGTTAAATTAACAATATCCCATTGATTATCCCATTGGAATACACTATGTCTCTTCTGTCTTCTAATCATGCATGTCACACATGAAACCAGTCTTCACTCAAGGACTGCAACTAACGATTATTAGACCAATTATTCAACTATTCTGCAATTACTGCAATGATTAATCATTAGCTCTTAACCGATTATTCTGCTTGTGTCCTGACTTAAAAGGTTGTATTAAACATGCTTACTAACAATAGAGGACAAAATCTTTTAAAAATACCCCTAAATGGCATTCACTGAATTAAAGGGGGAAAAATTATTTTTATAGGTTTAATTCAGTAAAGAAATTCACTGCAAAAAAAAAAAAAAAAAAAGTCACATTGTTATCAAGTGTTTGACTTAAATGTCTAAAATCCTTAAGATAAATTTAATTGAGAAGCAACATTGCTTCAAGAGAATGTATCTTAAATATACAGTAAGTGTATTTTGTATACACGTGTATTTTTTCACTTGTTTATACTTCTGTGAATGCAGTAAAGACAAATATACTTATATTCAAGATCTATTCTCTAAAAGCAAATATAAATATCTTATATGCTGCTTCTCAGGTGAATGCATTTTTTTTTTTTTTTTTAAGGATTTTTAGATTTAAAAATATTTGTATTTACCTGGATAGGTATCGGCTCTGATACTGAAGCTTTTAGAAGGATTGGGTATCAGTCCGACGAGCCCAATCCAAATCCCATACTAAGTGTTAGTCATGTTCATTACTGTCAAGCTTCAAAAATGACAAAAGAACCATTAATGTGTTGATACGCACACCATTTTTGAGCACAAACCATGAAAATGACATACCTGAACTTAAATGGTTTTATTTACTTTTGGAGTATGGACACAGTTGTAGTATCTTTTGAAAGACACATTGGGCTTTATTTACCAAGTTTCAGAATTAATATATGTTGTTATTTTTTAAAGTTAGAGAAGCTGAAGTTTATACTAATGGAAATATTTGTTTTTATAATTAAAATAAAAAAACAATAATAAAAGTATAAAGACAACCCATAAATACAATGTTCTCAAAGCCACAAGTCTATATAAGTTACATTTCAAATTTGAAGATGATCTAACAAATCCTGAGGTTCCTGCAAGCTTTTACCTCTGTAAAATCGCTGGAAGCGTACAATGTAAAATTAAGGCTCTGCCTTTCAAGACGACACACAATCTGACTGCACTGCTTGGCTATCATGAATAAAACTACGCCGCATTTTTAAAAAGACTTGAGACAGGTTCATTTTGTTTACGTGAGTCTAATATATAAAACAATATACAGTTTTACAATATGAATGCTGCTCAGATTGCATAGTTTGAAGAACAATGATGAAGGTTAAATCTTTCAGGAGAGATATCATGTAAACAATGGAGAATAAAAAAAAAAAAATAACTGTCTGAAAAGTAAAACTAAATTGGAGGAAAAAAAAAAGAAAAAAAAAAAGATCTGAATCCTTTAAAGTCCAGATGCAAGCTGAAACATTTATATATATAAAAAAAGGGTTTCTTTTCTACTCAGACTTGAAGACTGGAATTACTGTTAATTTTGCTGCTACATTATCCAGTATACTAGTAAACAATAAAGTGTTTCTTAATAAGCTATACATTTATATTGAAATGATGTGTAGTTAGAGGTTTGAGTTTCTTTACATATTGCACACCCAATTAGTTCCACACAATAAAGATATTCTAAACCGATTATGCAAAAAAACAACACTGGTATCAGATCTTATCGGCCGATACTGAAATTTCCAGTATTGAACGAGAAAAAGTGGTAACGTTGCATTCCTAATGTAAATGGGGCCTAAGAGTCTGATAAAAGGAAAACAAATTTCCTCTACAGAAGGACGGTCCCAAATCAGTAAAATGGTTCTCTCATGAATATTACATTTAGGTCAAAAGAAATAAGGTATTAAGTTAGTTTGATTTCCCACAGCACCCTGAAGTACAAAAATCATTGAATTCAGAAGTTTCTAGATGTTCAGATGACCAAAAATATTAATAAATATTATTTTACACAATTGTTAAATATTAATTGCAATAATGTAAAAAACAAACTTTATTTCTGATTCTGTAAAGAACGATTCTGAATCTTGCACATTTCGTATTCTGAATGCTTAGACAAACAACAGTGTAGATGTCTGTGGCACGGTGGAGGGCGGGACCGGCGCGTGATTACGCACGCCCGGTCCCGTATTAGGCTAATTGAGCCGTCAAGAGGGATAAAGGCCACTCGCAGACGGCGATCGAGAGAGAGAGAGCTCAATTACAGACGTCCGTTATCTTATGTGTTTGTCTTTTGAGTTTTCCATTAAACCTTTAAGTTATTTGTCAAGCCGGTTTCTCGCCTCTTCCTTGCCCATTAATTTGATCTGTTTTACATTGGTGCCGAAACCCGGGAAGGAAGAGGGATGCGCCGTAGCGGAGTTCTCGCCACTATCCCAAAGCAGCAGCCGCGGCCATCTGCCGGGGGACGAGGAGCCCAGCCGCCTGGACGCGGAGGAAGACCGCCGTCCGCGAGCGGGGAGGGGAATCGCGACCGACCGCCTGGAGCGAGAGAACCGCTGCCAGGGGCGGGGGAGTCCCCTTCGGCTCCCCGAGAACGCGGCGGGGCGTTCCGTCCGCCAGGGGCTGAGGACTGCCTCGAATCCGCCTGGAGAGGCGCGGCTGCTGTTCGGTAGAGGGTGGAGAAGTGGCTGAGGAACGAGCTACGGCGTATCAGAGAACCGGCGAGTAAGGTTTTTTGTTTTTTTTTCCTTAAATCTCTCTCTCTCTCTCTCTCTCTCGCTACCGCTCTGCGTTGGCCTTTTCCCTCTTTTTTTAAATTTTGGTGTTCGTGGGAGGGGAGGTGCCGCCCACTGCAGGAACCCCCCCCCCCCTATTTTTAATTGTTGTTTCCCTCCCTCTTTTTAAAATTATGGTGTTTGTGGGAGGGGAGGTGCCGCCCAGTGCAGGAACCCCCCCCCCCCCCATTTTTAATTGTTGGTTTTTTGTTTCCCTCCACTTGCCCCCTCCCTCGTCCAGGTTGATGGGGATGACCTGCCGGCAGACCACGCGGGAGGCGCCCCCCCCCCCAGGGGATGTACGTCAGGCCGGGGGTCCCCAGCCTGAAAGAACGGGGGAGGAATGTGGCATGGTGGAGGGCGGGACCGGCGCGTGATTACGCACGCCCGGTCCCGTATTAGGCTAATTGAGCCGTCAAGAGGGATAAAGGCCACTCGCAGACGGCGATCGAGAGAGAGAGAGCTCAATTACAGACGTCCGTTATCTTATGTGTTTGTCTTTTGAGTTTTCCATTAAACCTTTAAGTTATTTGTCAAGCCGGTTTCTCGCCTCTTCCTTGCCCATTAATTTTATCTGTTTTACAATGTCTTTGATTTGTTTGCTTCGCACCAATCAATTCTGTTAGAAAAGTAAATATTTAAAACAGGCTTGCAACATTGACTGAAAAATTAAGAACTGTTAAACTGTCATGAAATGTTTTTAAACTGTACACCATAACTCAGAGGAAACAATAAGGTGGGTGAGTAAATATTTTGGCAACATTACAACATCCACATTTTACGTGACCAAAGATTCATAGCCCGTGATATACAGGGTAAAAGGCCCAGAGCATGTGAAAAGTGTGTTTTAATATGCAACCACAGTACTGCTAAATAAATCTGCATGAACGTCCACTCAGGGCAAGTTATCACCACAATTCTCAATCCCCTCATTAGCTATGTTTACATGCAACCTAATAATCCAACTAATAGCTCAATAGGACAGAAAAACATCCATCCAAACTAAATTTCCATCCGATTGAAAGGGGTGGTGTGGACCTGAAAATAATAAATAACTTTCTTAATCAGATTCAAAAATACCTTGAACACATGTGCAGGGCACAAATTTCAAACTGACTGGAAATTACATAATATTTGCCACAGGAACCTATTTTATACAAAGCAATGGCAACGTGTATCATTAAAGGGATTGTTCACCCAAAAATGAAAATTCTCTCATCATTTACGCAATCCCATGCTTGTATGACTTTTTTGCTGAACACAAAAGATGATTTTTAGAAGAATATCTCAGCTCTGCTGGTCCATTCAAGTGAATGATGGCCAGAACTTTTAAAGCTACAAAAGACAAAGGCAGCATAAAAGTAAGCCAAAAAACTCCTGTGATTGAATCAACATCTTCTGAAACGATTTAATCAGTGTGGGTGAAAAACAGATCAATATTTAAGCCCTATTTTACTATAAAATCACTGCTCTCTGATTTAACATCAGGTGCTCTGATTCTGGAGCAAACACCTAAATCTGGTTTTGGATTTAGCCTTCTATTGGTTACTGGAAACCTTTTAGGCAACTACACAGCTTGCCTACAAGCACTGTTCACAAAGGTGTCATTTATGTCATAATTCATGGGGTACTTGTTTACAATACAATTTCAAACTTAAGCACATAGCAACAGGAGTTCATAGCTCCTGTTATTACACTGATTTACACAGAACATGAAAAAAAGTTGAAACTAATGAGATAGCAGTTCAGGAGACGCGAGTGTTGTTTTTATTTGCTAATTATTTTTTGTCTCCCGCTTCCCAATGCCTTTTTCTCCTCTGAAGCCAGGGGTGTCCCAACTTTTTCTACTGGGGCCCAGATGCAGAAAGAAATAAGGTGTGGTGTGCCGCATCATTAAAAATAAAGAAAAGAAAAAAGGCTACATGCAACTTGATTGCCACTATTGCATCATATATTTATATTCTATGCTTAATAGTATGCAAGTTTTAATCACATTTTGAATTAATAAAGGATATTTCTCTCAAGAACACTTGCAACAGAACAGTGATGCAGGATCAGAAATTAAGAACCCAAATTAAGGCAAAAAATACCCCCAAAAATGACAAAACATACCCTGGTTCAAAATGTTGGCGCAACATTTTTTTATACCATCTGATATAGTCCTTAAAATTCTTCTTTAAAGAGTAACATTACACATTATGACATAAAATGTGTTTTTAATAAAAGAATGACAGTATATTTTTATATGTTTAGAAAAAAATGCCAGTGGGCAATTATTGGATCCTTTATGGAAAAGTTCATTTCTGACAGTGCTGTACTGTAACATTCTACAAATAATTATACTGGGTAAGAGCTTGTTACTTTCAATGCCCTTTGATTTTGTGATTTAACTTAATAAAGTCCATTCAGTGTCACTCCAAAGCACATTTTCATAATAATCAGAATATTTTCCTGCTATGATGTGATTCAAGGAATTACTCTTCATATATAATTAGTAATTCAAATCATATTTTCTGTTCTGTTGCTACTTCTGTTACAAATAGAATTTTATTTTAATTTGATAAAAATAAGTGTGCTCTTGGATGATGCGCAAGTGTAAGCTGGGCGCGTGCAGTACTCTTATGTCCTAAAGTAGGGCTGTGCCTATAGATGACGATGATCGCCAATAGCTGATGCTTTTGACGACATCAAGACAGTATTTGGCTAGTTTTCCCCATTAATGTATTAAATTATTATTAGGCTATTATTATTAAATTAATATTACAAATAATTTGCCCTGTGGCGTGCAGAAATGTGAAACACACTTTATTTTATTATTAAGAACAGATGACAGAAAAGAAGTCTATGCACATGTACGGCACACTGTTGGTACGGAGGCGTGCAGTCTCGTAGAAAACACGCATGTAAAAGGTTCCGTTTCTGTTTTCTTAATTTTTTTCCCCAAGAACAGTATTGTCAATATGAGTGCTGCAAATGATCTCAGACATCTCAGCTCAGGAGGTGCTTTCAGTTCAGTTCACTTTATTTCCACAGAGAAGTTCATTGTGACCACAACTCTGCAGCCTATACATCTCTGATTAAAACATAACATAATACAAAAAAGGTGGTTACTTATAATTTTTTTTGATCACCGAGTTATTTAAAATCGCTTTTTTGTTTGGAGTGCAATTTGAATAAAGTTTTTTTGTTTTTTTAAATAAACATTTAATTTTCAATGCAAAACCACTAAAGCAAGGATAGTCACCGATCCCTCAGACAGGGGGTTGTGGATGTAATTGTATATTGCACACAATGCATTTTCCCGGACAACGAAATACCAGACCGGTAGAGAATGCACAGATGAAGTAGGTTCTTTGCCAAAGAGATGTTGCCCTTCACAACTGTTGTAAAGCCATAATTAAAATAGTTGAACAACACACATTTAATTGCACTTAATTTTCTTTTCTAGTTTAATTAGAATTTTTAGTTAACAATAAAGTTCAAAGTTTGAAATCAAGATGTCTTACTTTGTGTAGGCGTAACTGCTTAATGAAAATTACCACATAGTACCACCTAGCGGTAATACCAGTGTTCGTCGGTTTAAATGTGATCATATCGGTATTGGCAATCTCAAAGGCTGACGTTAGGACAATCTGATTATGGAGATCGCCCAACCCTCCTGGGAAGTTTGTCAGGAGGTGGTTCCATGAAACATCAGAACTAACCAAATCACTACAATGAAATAAACTTCCCAGCGCTACAGTGTCTCTGTACGTGCTCAAACTCTGTTCATCCGCTCATGCTGCACAACGACAGCTCTTCTAATTTGCATGATGCGTGGTGATAGAGACATTTTATCGAGAACGAGTACATGAGCAAAGTACATAACCTGATAGCAATCCTTTCGCAAATGCATAATTCTTTTTGTGTGGTGCTTCATCTGTTCATTCCAAACTCCTGATCTCTTCCAAATTAATGAAGCTGGAGGTAACTAAAGAGAACACACAAGTGGAGACAATGCGCTGTGAAATGTGGCTGCATGTGACTGACACTCAGTGTTCAGAATATTCATTTAATAAAATTTCTCAATATCTGGCCAAAATCAGAGCAGTCAGTGGGCCATAGTTTGGACACCCCTTTATTAAGTGCTCTCTACATTATATTACCTGTTGCACATTGCTGGTTTCCTGCTCGTTGGGACAGTCCACATACGAGATAGATTAAGCAGCAGCCTGGCTATTTGTGTCGCTTTATATTTAGCGGTGGTGTAGAGAGAAGCTGACATTGGCACTCCCACAGAAGCGGATTTATCATGTAGCCATCATGGACCAGCAACCTCTAGTTGCGGTTATAGTTAAAATAAAAATTAATAGGCTTGGGATAGTTTAATATATATATATATATATAAAATAAAAAGATTAATGCTTTAATCATACAATAATTATTTTAATCAACCTTAAAGGTTACTTTAGGTTAAAGTTTTAGCTTAGGGAGGTTTTTATTTTACTTTTAAAACCACCATCTAAAATTAAACTTAAAACCATGTCTGACTACAACCTAATTTTGCTCAGTTATGGCACCCCCGCTGGTCATTTCACTTGAAAAATGCAGCCAAACGTGTAATGAAGCACGTAATTTCAGTTTTGCAAAAACGTTGCAATGCTCACATAAATTTCCTGAGACTGGGCTGATTTTAATATAATCAGTTGAAGTTTTTAATTTAATAGTATTAAGTGTTTTGATAGAGAACCAATATTTATTTTCTGTTATTTATTGTCCTTTAAAGAGATTTCTTTAATAAAAAGTTCTAATGAAAGTAACTGAAGTAGCTCAAGTTAGCGGTGCAGTTTCATCAGCGGATTCAGCGATCTCGTCCACACGAAAATGGCATCACTGAAATTCGCGACAGCAATAGGACACTCTATCTGTTTCCATAGGCGCACAGCGAGAGCACTGACACCACCAGTCCGCCCCAACTCGTGTCTGGCCGGGCTCTTCCTCCTGCCTGCCAAGCAGGTTTTGCTCCCCTGCTACAGCAGCTGCTCCGGCTGCCTCTTGTTCCTCCATCTCCCGCAACTGTTCATCGCTTTATTGCGGCTCGTACAGGTAGCCGCGAGCATCAGATTCTCGCAACAGATCTTCGAAATCCCCTTCTGCCATTTCAACTTCAAAACTACCTTCCATCATCGTGATTAGCCTACTTGTAAACAAACTTTCTACACAGTTTTCTTAGCTTCTACAGAAAGATGGCTGACACTATCTTCACATTCTGTGAGTGAGATCCCGCCCCATATGGGCGTGGTGAAAACATGCAGAATACTGGCTGTAGTTTTAAGCCTCTGGCCCAAAAATCCTCCGATGACGCAAAATGACGATTTTTGCGTCATCGGAGGATTTTTTCCAGACTAAAAATAAATAAATCTCTCGTCTCAGGGGGATATGAGGGGGGGAGCTCGGTAATTCGAAAATACTACTGGTTTTCTACTGATACAAAGCTTAATGCTAAATCCTGAAGTAACCCTTTAACTAGTATTTAGTTGAAGCACCTTTGGCACAGATTAGCCTCAAGTCTTTTTGGGTGTGATGCGACAAGCTTTGCACACCTGGATTTGGGGATTTTCTGCCATTCTTCTCTGCAGATCCTCTCAAGCTCTGTCAGGTTGGATGGGGACAATCAGTGGTATCCACTGACAGGTCTCTCCAGAGATGTTCGATTGGGTTCATGTCTGGGCTCTGACTGGGCCACTCAAGGACATTCACAGAGTTGTACCTAAACCACTCTTGCGTTGTCTTGGCTGTGTGCGTAGGACTATTGTCCTGTTGGAAGGATAACTTTAGGCCCAATCTTAACTCCTGAGCACTCTGGATCAGGTTTCATTAACCTGTTGATACGCAAAACCCCTGCACGCAGTGGTGACGTTACTCTGCTTACATTTAATATATAATTTACGGTCTATAAATGTAATTAATGTTAACAATTTATACATCTTGTCAAAGGTCTAAAGGTTCAACATTGATATCCAATCTCTGTTTCACGATAGCAATGCTCCAGAAACAGCAATTACATTTTTTGTGCCAGGAGTACAAATGAAAACAGGACTTCATATCTTTATGAAAACATGTTCGCCAGATGAATCCAGTTCGCCACACTTGGGTCAATTGTCCATGGCAAACGTTCATTGAAAAACATCCAATAGCACTTTGTCCATAAGTGATAAATCTGAGAAATATTGATATATTCTCCATTGTTTACATGAGATCTCGCCTGAAAGAATTACCCTTTGTTGTCGTTCTTCAACAAACAATGCAATCTGAGCAGCATTCAAGTTGTAAAACTGTATATTATCTTATATATTAGTCTCGTAAACAAAACGAGCCTGTCTACTTTTAAAAATGCTGCATAGTTTTATTCATAATAGCCAAGCAGTGCAGTCAGATTTTGTGAAACAAAATGTGTCTTGAAAGGCGGAGCCTTAATTTTACTCTGTACACTTCCAGCGATTTTACAGAGAAAAAAAGCTGGCAGGGACCTCAGATTTTGTTAGATCATCTTCAAATTTGAAACGTAACTTCTTTAGACTTGTGGCCATATTTTAAGAACATTGTATTTATGAATTGTCCTGACATGGTTTTTTTTTTTAGATTATAAAAACATGTTCAGCACAAAATATTTCAGCTTCTCTAACTTTAGAAAAATAACAACATATATTAATTCTGATAATGCCCAAAGTGTATTTCAAAAGATACTACAACTGTGTCCATACTCCAAAGGGTCCAGTAAATAAAACCATTTAAGTTCAGGTATGTCATTTTCATGGTTTGCTATCAACATTTGAATCTCTCTCTATGGGGGCCTGGGTAGCTCAGCAAGTAACGAGGCTGGCTATCACACCTGGAGTCGCAAATTTTAATCCAGTCAGGCTTCCTAAGCCTGTTTGCAAGGGTGGGTAGAGTCACGTTGGGTTAACCTCCTCGTGGTCGCTATAATGTGGTTCTCGCACTTGGTGAGGCACGTGGCGAGTTGTGCGTAGATGCTGTGGAGAATAGCATGAAGCCTCCACAAGCGCTAGGTCTCTGTGGTAATGTGCTCAAGCCACGTGATAAGATGTGCAGATTGGCGGACTCAGACGTGGAGGCAACTGGGATTCGTTCTCCACCACCCGGATTGAGGAGTGTCACTATGCAACCACATAGACTTAGACAAAGGCATTCCAAATGCGGGAGAAAAAAAAAAAAAACAGTATCTCTGTATTTTGCTGCATTCAGATTTTCTTCAACCCTGACCAGTCTCCCAGTCCTTGCTGCTGAAAAAAAAAAAAAACACCCTCACAGCATGATGCTACTACCACGCTTCACCGTTGCGATGGTATTGCGCAGGTTATGAGCCTGGTTTCCTTCAGACATGATGCATGGCATTGAGGCCAAACAGTTCAATCTTCATTTCATCATTCCAGAAAATCTTGTTTCTCACAGTCGGAGTCCTTTAGGTGATTTTTTTGCAAATTCCAAGTGGCTTTCATGTGTCTTGAACTGAGAAGAGGTTTCCGTCTGGCCCCTCAGACATAGAGCCCAGATTGATGAAGTGTTACAGTGATGGTTGTCCTTCTGCAAGTTCCTTTCATCTCCACATATGATCTCTGGAGCTCAACCAGAGTGACCATCGGGTTCTTTTTCACCTCTCTTACCAAGGCCCTTCTGCCCGATTGCCCAGTTTGGCCAGGTACCAGCTCGAAGATGATTATGGAGGCCACTGTACTCTTGAGAAATTTCTATGCAGCTGAAATTTTTTTGTAGCCTTTCCTAGATCTGTGCTCTGAGCTCTTCAGGCAGATCCTTTGACCTTCATGGCATGGTTTTTGCTCCGATATGCATTTTCAGCTGAGGCTTTACATAGACAGGTTAGCCAAATGGCTGTTTTTAGTCACCAAATCACAGAATTGCTCCACTTAGATTGTCGTTCAGAAACAAGATAGAAAGCCGAAGGAAGTGGTTTAATAAACCGTATAAATAGTTAAGACAAGTTTGCATTCCATTTGTCTCAAATGTTCACACCGCTTTCATAATTTATAAAAAGATAATTACATAAAGTATAGTATGCCTATCTGTCATCTTCTTGAGCATCAATGAATGTTTGCATTTTGTGTAAGAGTCTTGTACAAGTCCCTCAACTGTCTTAAGTGTCAAAAGCTTGATATATAAATAATTGTAATAGTTTTAAAATATTGCTTTAGTCTTTCTTTACTGTTACAGTATGGGTCAGACACAGGCAATTCAAGAGTGCAAACTGAATGAAATCCCAGATGCAGTTTATTGTGCTACTCCAATCCCAATCAATAACTACCAGAAGAAAAAACTGGTACACAATGTGTGACTTAAATATAAAGATGCCGGAAATACACATGGGACTCTCATTTTGAAATGTCAGCACTGCCAGTTGTGAATCAGATTCAAACTGCTAACCTGAGCTCCTGAGTTAAAACACTCAGTTCTTTCAGGTGATTCATGAAAAAGACCCGATTCAATAGAGTCATTTGTGCACGACTCTCTCGCGCTGAGTTTGTCGTTTCATGTCATGCAGCGAACTCATCATAACAGAATGGTGAAAAGAGGCACGAGACACATTGGTGGTGTGCTATAAAGATGTATTCAATAACTCACAAGATGATATGTGACTAATCCGTATATGAATGCACACAACCAGAATGTCACTAATGGCGACTAGACTTTAAATAATTGTCGCAATCAATTAATTTTGGTCGCATTTGCGGCCATTTTAGCCGCAGTCTGGAGCCCTGCACTATGTCATGCCATTTAATGACATTCAGCCCTTTAACACAATAGGAGCATGAGATGGATTTCATGTGTGGGAATATCAATGGCTATTATATAGAAATCAACAACTGAAAATCTATCTCCTTTTGTGTTCCATGGTAGAAAGTCATATGGCTTTTGAATGACACAAGGATGAGTAAATAAAAAATTTTGTGCAATCTATTAATTTAAATTGAAAGTTGATCAACTATGTGAGAGAGGAAATGGAAGGATTTTTTTAACCCCAGGACCAGTTGTTTTGCTATCCAGGATCAGGTAATCCATTTTTTGTGCCGGTTTTCAAAGCAACATTGGATTGGATCACTCTGATCCAGATAAAAACTTCAAGATGTTCAAATCTGGATTACCAGTGCTCTAAATGGGACAACATATCACAATGTAGGCAACTATGTAAAGAACAACAGGTAGAATAGTCAGCGTTGGGTCACTTTAAGTGTTTTTATTTGAAGAGACAGAAAACAGCACAATAAAACAATACAAATATCTCCTTCCATTTTCAATTTCTTTTAAACAGTCAGTCCCCTCATCTGACCAACAACAAATAAATAAACAAATATACAATATTTACAAATACATTGTGGATATTTTCAAATGGTTTTAAATCATAAAAATGCTAAATGTCTAATGTAGCCTAATGTCTACTTTATCGACTTCATCACTGTAATGTAGGCTGCAACCAATTTTAAAGTTAATACATTTTCTTCCTGAAATCCACCCTTCAGCTGGGATCAGGATTTTTCAGATTTTTTTGGATCAAAAGGTATCCCAATCCTACTAAAAAGTTGAACAACATTACTGAAAGTTTGATCCAGATCAAAACAAAGACTGGATTACGTGATCTAATCCGAATTCAGAATTTTTCTTTTGAACAACCCATTTTCAAGATTTGATCCAATCTGTTCAGATTACTTCTGAACAACTGGGTCCAGGAGTCAAAACACCAACTGTTGAACTGTTCATGGTGTTTCAGTGACACTCTACAATTGGTCTGGGGGCATTTCAGAGTCTACCCTATCAGTTTGCAACATTTTATAACTTTCCTCCAAACAGTTCTTTGGGCTGCCATAAACTCACAGCCAGAGAAATAATAGTAACACTAATAAAAATAAAAAACACTTTAAAAAAATCCTTAAAAATATGGTAAGTTAAAAAGTGGTTTCATTCATTTTAGAGGTACAATATATACATTCTACTTCTAAAAACTTTCAATATTTATTTATTTATTTATTTTTAAATACAGGAGAGCAGAATAAATAGGCGTCACATCATTGACCCGTGTATTGAGCGCAGAGCCGCTCAGAGACCACCGAAACACTTTTCCGACATTTTTATATATGTTAAAACAAAAGCAGCCATTTCCAAACATGGTGCCATGCTAGTGGTGGTTTTCTATGCTTCTTCAGAATGCAATGACTGATGCAAAATACATGCAATGCAAATGTAAACAAATATTTGTATCGATTTGCTAAGTTTAAAAGGTACATATACACTGCGTGCACAATTATTAGGCAATCTGTATTCCACAGGATTAATTTTATTGTTGAACAAACACAATGGTGTCAATTCAAAATGTTACCTGAATGTTTAAGGAAAAGTGAGTTTTGGGAATATATAAGTGTGCACAATTATTAGGCAACTAAATTACAAAAATTATTTCTCCAAACTCAATTGTTTATTCTCAATTTTTAGAGTAAGTGCAACAAATAGCACAAAATGACTTTCAATAACTGCCATGAGCCTTCCATCCCTGGAGGCGGTCAGTTTCTTGATCTGTTCACGATCAACTTTCGCTGACGCAGCAACCACAGCCTCCAAAATGCTGTTCAAAGAGGTATATTGTATTCCCTCACTATAAATCTCACATTTGAGAAGGGACCACAAGTTCTCAATAGGATTTAATTCAGGTGAGGAAGGGGGCCAAAGTGATTATTTGGGTATCTTTGCGGCCCTTGCTGGCTAGCCAAGCAGTGGAGTACTTGGATGCACGTGATGGGGCATTGTCCAAGTCGCGTTGGATAAAAGCATCTGCCAAATGAATAAACTAGGGATGTCAATTTAACACGTTAATTCAGTGCGATTAATTTGACAAAAAATAATGCGTTAAAATGAACATTTAATCGCATGCCCACGGACCATAACAAGGAAAATTCCTGAGAAATGCAAGCTTGTAGTACCACCTGTTTACTGCAGAGGGCAGTAAGTGAAATTTCAGCTGTATGAGCAACACACAGTTTATACAGTGAAGAAAACACTTCATTAAGCAGTGTTACTACTCGATCCACAAACATGCATCATGTTCTTGCGTTCAAACCACTCAGAGCGCAATTGCGATCTAAGGGATCTCAAGATGGGTTTAAAGATTGAGTATTAAACTATATTTAACTTGACACAGTGACCTAAACATTATGACGCAACACACCAGAGATGTCTGACGTAGGTGTAAATTAACGGGCCCTTAAACAAGCCCTCATAATAAATCTCCAACTGATTGACAAATTCACTCGTGTAATGGATTGCTGTGAACTGTGTGCCAACGACTGACTTATGATCAATAATATGGTAATAAACAATACATTGTATTCTAAAGTCTTATCAATGATTAACTCTTCTGCTACAGAGAGAGAGAGAGAGAGAGAGATAGAGATAGAGAGATAGATAGATATAAATATGTATAATCATTATATATTGAAAATTATTGAATACAATAAGCATTCAAGATTATATGTTTTGGAGTTGGAAAATGTGCATGGATATAATGAAAGTTCAGAATACTCGCTTGCCTAATTATTGTGCACACAGTTCAAACTGTACTGAAATCAGACTGAATATATTTAGGATTGAAGAAAATGAGTGAAGCATCACTTCGAAGGCACTGAGAAACATAGCTTTCAGAGTTCACATTTATTAGATGACCCGTTTCTTTATTGAAATGCTGGACATGATATTAATGTACAAATAGTACAATGCACTGTAAATAATTAATGGATACAATATCGTGAGAAAACGTAAAGCGATAACGATATTAAATTGTTTGGTATCGGATCGGTGCATCCCAGTGTGAACGGAAGGGACAGTCGCAACATTCCTGCAACTAAATGTCTTCTTCAAAATCAGTTTCATAACAGGTAAATTACAAATGTAAAAGAAAAAAGCCAATCAATTGAAATTCTAACTGATTATGTGCGGTCACGTGAGCTATTTGACTATTTCAACACCATGGTTGTACCTGATCCATACACAGAAAATAGAGGTACATGTGTACACATGTGGAATTCATGGGATAAACAAAACAGCCATTTATTTTTGATAACGTCTTATAAATACATAAATATTTGATAAACATTACGTCATACAGTCATCATTTACATCTTGTGAAATATCACACTGAAGATCATTGGAGTCTTAATGGAAATGTGCTTAACCGAAATGAAAAAAAAATTCAGTTTGAGCTCCCAATCTATAAAGGTGACCTATAAAGTTGATTTCATCCTTCATTTGTGCAGTCATCTTTTACAATAAACATAAAAGCAGACAGAGCCGGTTTTCAGCCATCTGTGTCAGAGGACCAACCCGCATTGTTTTCTCCTGAAACCAAACCAACCAGCGCGGCCTTGCCAAAAGAGCAATGTGCGGTGATGGTAGAAAAAATAGTGAGAGGAAAAAGGAAAAAGTGGGGGAGGACAGGCCCACCAAGAGCGTGTGATTGCAGTCATTAACACCAACAGTCTCTTTAATGCACTCTACAAGCAAGTCACTGATTAACCAATCCTACCTCCCCAATTTTCCCATTTCACAGACAGCTTTAAAACCCTGTAAAGAGAGGGCAGGCCTATTGCCACCTGTGGTTTGTCTCTTAGTTTTCAGCTTAACATACATGAGGTGGGCATCATGGCAAAAAGCAGGAACACTACTACACTGCTCTGTGAACAAATGCTCACCAGCAGCATTCCTTTTGATTTCATTCCCCTCTTCAACAACCCCCACTAGAAGCCCTAACTGCAGCTGGGCATGATTTACATCAGTGCTCCTCAGTGAGTGAGCGCACATTATATTCATGGATGGGGGTTTGGAGGGGGTGTATCTGTGGTGAGTAACTCAAAGCACAAAGACAGTGTGAGGGTGACACAGGATGCGAGGGGTGGGTAGTCGGAATGAGCGGGGGTTAGGGCTGTAGAGCTGATCCATTTATTCATACTGGTTCTTTTAAAGAATACTGCTGTAATTAAATGGATGAGACCCTTGTCTTTTCATTTTATCATGTGAGCTTGCCTATATGGGGTTGAGTTCTGTTGCCTGAGTTGTGAGCTCTTAATGTGTGATTGAAGAAATTCAACACAGATTCCACTCTAAATATACAGTGGTTACACCATTCCCATTTCTATTATAACACATAGAAGGGCAGCATTTCAGTCACACGGATGAAAACAAAAGGTTGCGTGTTAGAAAATATGGATAGTGGGAGAGGGAAGATGGAGAAAAAAAAAGAAGAGAACTTTAACCTTCACTTCTAGACCTGCTGCCACACAGTCTGCCTCTGGCACTGTTTCTGCTTACCAGCTGAGGGCCTGCAGCAGGGTCAACTGGGACAAGAAGCCATGAAGCAGCCTATAGAAGTTGAAGGCTTTAAAATCATAACCGTCACAGGCCAAAAGGTGCATGACACCGGCAAACTATGGAAGTTATCCATATCCATTTCCTTGTAGCAATATCTGTCAGAGGATCCGGGGAGATGTATTGAACAAGAAGGTGGTTGATATTTTGAGGATACACATATACTGAAATATACTGTTGTATTGGGGATTGTTGACCATTTGTATACAGGAATTTTAAGTACCATGCCAGATTAATGTTGCTCTTCATAGGCTCTTTCACTTAGCTACTAACCAGAATCAAACATGACCAATACCATAGGATGCTTCTTTGCCAGCCAGCTATTTCATTATAAAAAAATGTGTAAAGTGCAACTGTTTAACCACTGATTTTGACATCCCCTCCCAAGGGTCTGATGACTTTCTGTAGCCAACTGGGAAAGAGAAACAACCTGAAGGGAATTACTATAAACTCTGGGCATTTTTTGTATAGGAATTGAGAGTTTAAGAATAGTCCAAAACCAAAATTGAAAATTCAGTCATTTTACACCTGTATGGCTTTTTCTTGTACGGATCACAAAAGGAGATGTTTTAATGAATTTCTAGGTGTCATTTAAAAACATTGGCAGTAGCGGTACCGCACTACATATCTTAAAAAAAAATAAAAAACGCACTCCATGTGATTCGTTTGTCATATTACAAGTCTTCTGAAGCTAGATGGGATGTGGTGATAAAGTGAAAATGTAAGCCAATTTTTTGTGAAATTCCTGACGCATGTTGCACGTGCAAGACAGAAGCTGGTTCACAGTAGCATTCATGGTCACAAATATTTTTTTGTATGATGCATAAAACAGTAGTATATGGTTTTGGAACTACATAAGTAAATAATACAAATTATAATTTTTGGGTGAACTATTCCTTTGAGGATCTAGAGTAATTGTAACTTCTTTAATTATGACAAAAATATGCAGCAAGTTGCTATGTGAGTGGAATGCCAGCTCAGTTTAACAAAATGGGGAAATGGCACATGACAACAAAGAACGAACCACAAGAACGACAAACAGCGGAGATGGATAGGATTATGCAAGCTAAAGGTTGACACAAAGAGGGGTTATTATTGGCACACCAGCAATGGCGTGAGAGAAGACAATTATTTTTGGTTTTGAACAAATTTTGGCACAGCCATTGACCAGGAAATAAATGGCACTCCATTTCAAAGTTTGCCGACCCAGATAATACACACAGACACGCATATAGAACTACAAGAAATCTTCAATAGCAAATAGGACTAGTGTTGTCACGGTACCAAAATTTCAGTAGTCAGTACCAATACCAGTGAAATTTCACAGTACTCGATACCATTTTTGGTACCAAAGTAAAACACAAAAACAGGTTACTGAACAACACTCTTTTATTAACAAAGTTAACAAAACATTAGAAGCAGAACTAAGAACAAAAATATACCATTGAGCAACACTTCAAGTTAAAAATATTATTTTTGAATTATAACAAAACTGTACAATGTATGCTTAAAGTATTTTTGAACACTTGTATAAGATTTGCTTTAACTTTTGCAACTTTTACTTTAAGTTTTTACCAAGTACTAAAAAAAAACTAAATAAACAAGCATACAATAGAATGAATAAAAAACAATTTCCAAACTAATGTGCAAAGGGCTCTCATATTAATAAAGCTGCATATTGCCAATTTTCTTCACGATAAGAAATGCACAGTGACATATATTATGATTAAATAAATTGCGAGCAATCGCATTCTCATCTAGCTGCATTAAGCGTCCGCGCTTGAGGGATGAGCGTCCCCCCGAGGCAGAGTCTCTCTCAGCCGGGTGCTCCACCTTAGATCGGGACATTCGCGCAACTCATAGAAGAGGCACCGACCACACAGAGAAATGGCAGTTTCTGAGTTTATAGTTATTAACATGATCTGTTTCTGTATTATTTTAACATTAATAAAGCTATAATGCATTAAATATAACTGCATTAAGATGTAACCCAGGGGTGTTTACTTTAAAGAGCTCCGCCTCCGCTTATACCACAACGAGAGTGCTTCTGAATTTACCTTTTTTTCCTTCTTTTTTTTTTTTTTTTTAAATAATTCCCTAATACTTTGGGATCTACATAAGTTGAAGCTGTGAAAGTTTAGTGCGCATCTGGACTGTGATCTGTGCAATTCCTCTCCTCCGTCAGACATGAACTGCGGTGCAGCTCTCGCGCTTCATCATTACAGTTTATTGTGATTTCATGTTACGTTAAATGAGATCAAACGACTATTAGACCACGAAAATTTATCATTTTTGATGTTGTCGATAATGTCGACTAAAAGTTTCAGCCCTAATGCAAATGATAATATGCTTTTAAACTCACCTGCTTTAGTTGCTTCTGAATAAATCCAGGTGTCTGTCTTTTAGGTGCTTTATTAAGTTTGATGCGTTTCCTCATTTTGTCAGAAAATTGTGAAAGCAGCGTTTACAAATAGGTTTTTGCTGATCTATGATGTTTCCCTTTTCATCAGACTCAAATCCAAAGAATTTCCAAACCTGACTTTTTCCACAAGATTCAGTTGAGACTCCGCAGCAGCAGCTACTTTGCTTGTCTTCATCTTTTGCTTGTTGTGAACGTTCGAAAGTTCCCGACTCTGATTTGGAACCGGGTAGACCCGGTACTCGGTACCTTCAGAAATTCCGGTATCATAAAAAAAAATGTTTGTTTTGAGTACCGACTTGGTACTGGAGTACCGGTATTTTTGACAACACTAAAAAGGACTGTTCTCAGTATAGCCTAATTAATGTATATTCATAAAAAATACATAGGTTGAGGATTCTGTAGTGAACCAAAAGCCACTACTTGGATTTAGATCCATATTTTGACACTACATTGCTTGCAGTGATTTTATAGAAACTTTATGAAACTGCAAAGTCCTTACTTGCAGAAAAGCAGTAAGAACAGTTTGCTTGAGAATTTCCCCCCAAAGTTTTCCAAACTTAAACCTTGTAAACTGATTTAACAGCTCCAGCCATTAAAGGCCAGCAGTTCTCATTTGAATACTAGATTCATCCATTCTGAGATACTCATCTGAAACTGTTCCTCCATCTTCTATGTGGCAGAAGAGAGGGGGATGGTCAGCGAGAGGGGGAAAAAAAACCTGCTTGTTTTGCAGCACAACAGGCCACTGCAGCCCTCCTGCTAACCCACAGATAAAGTGGAGGGGTTGGAAGGAAAAGACCTACAGTCCTGTTCCTGGCATATATTGAATGCATGTTGTCAGATAACTGCTTTGAAATTACCATCCAATGCCAGCGTTTGTGTGCACATGTCAATGAGTGTGTGGGGGGGGGATTGCCCCACATCCACTGCAGTCCTCCAGATTTATTACAACCAGTTCCTGGCTAGTTAATTACTGGATCTTTTGAATGCAATGAACATTTAAAAAAAAAAGTCTAACGTATAAATTCAGAAATTGAAGGGAACACAACACTATTTTTAGGGTTTACAGTGGATATATTACCTTACTGTAATAGATATGCGCACGATAGGTGCACACTATTTTTACAGAAGTATTTGTGTAATAATATAGTGTACAACATTTCAATAACAAAGCAGCAGGTCGTCAAAATAAGCAAAACCTAGTAGAATTCGTGACAGACTGAAACTGAACCTGTATGATTCACCCTTCTCTTACGGACCAGCTGGGTCTCTCTCACACATATGGCACAGTTTCAATTGCAATATAATGATATTGTGATGTGAAGCGATATATATTGTAACATGACATATGTAAAGCAATAAATATCATATTGTGAGGTGGTTGGCGATACGCAGACCAACTTTCTAGAAGACTGTGTTTTCTGCATATTGCAGTTTTAATAAGGAATATACTAAAGATATGGACTCAGCCATTTCAAAAGGCTTAAAACTGTAGCATGTGGGTGTGTGAAAGACAAGGCAAAGCATTTCAAAACTTTACAAATACCGTTTACTCCACACTGGTGAACATAGCTGACAATATATTATTGCATGTAAATGCTTTTAATCTAACATAATTTAGCACATTTAACAAAGGATGCATTAAAGACACCATTCATTGTTTTGCTTAACTTTAAAGGTTGCACGACCATTCAAAATGGTTGACAAATGAACTACACTAACCATTTCTCAAAGAGTCCTTTAATCTCAAACTGTCTGTAAATTAGATGGGTTATTTATTTTATATCTTGGTAAATTAAGCATACCAACTAATCAATATGAGTAAAGTTTAGAAATGAGACTTCCGCAAACAAGATGCACTTGTTCATAAAAAATTTTTTAAAAAAAAAGCTAAATTATTACTTTACAAAGTCTTTTGTCTACGAAAGATTCAATAAAATGCTGAGGGAATTTGAGAGATGAATATTAACTTCAAGTCTGAAGCTTATGTAAAACAAAAAAAAACAATGATTTCCCAAACCACTACAACCTCGCCTTTGAATTGTTCACTGGGGTTATAAATACAATTATTATTTACTTTTATACACAATCACATTTTATCAAACAACACAATGATGACTTTATAGATATTACGGCTTCATGTTATGTTAAAGCATGAAATTCTGTAAAGCTGCTTTGAAACTGTGTTGTGAAAAGCGCTATACAAATAAAAATGACGACGTTTTGATAAGGGCAAAGTTTAATATCTCGATGTATTTCACCGAAGAGCAACGACTGCACTAAATACGAATGAGTACTGGAACAACAATAAGTCGCATTTAAGTTTTGCTCTGAGGAGAAAAGAGGAACAAGCACTTGACTTTTCGATTTTATGCAACTAGTGAACAAGCCCCGGCAACCACAAGAAAGGGCAAGTTGAAAAGCCTAAAGCGACTACAAAGCAGTCTCATATCCATTCCGCCATCCCGGCTATCTACTCATTGAGTGGACCGACACACATTAAAAGCTGCCATCTTAGGTTAAAGGCTCGAGAAGCAGCGAGTGGCACGGACAGCGACGAAACATCGTCTTTAAAAGCGTCATTGGTCTATATAACGTGTAATATATATATATATATATAAAACGACAAAATGAAGGCAACGTGTTAATAAATGTATCAAGTAATAGAAGACCAATTATAAATGTGAGCTTTTTTACGATTCGTTCCTTTTAACACCCTGTAATGAAGCAGGTGTTTATCAAGTTCCCTCTATGGATCTAACATGGAGTTTGTATAATAAAACCTCTCCGGCTTCATATTTATAGTACGCGATAATCAACCAAAAACTTTTCAAAAAGGCGGAAACTCGTCCAATGAGAGCCAGTTACATATTTCGCAGTTCCTCGCAATAAAGTGTCGTAGGATCCCACCCCCGCCCCCCTTTAAAACCGGTCTACCTGTTGAGGAGTAAAAGGAACAAAAGAAATGTGAGAAGAGTTGTGTCCAGCTAGCCAGTTAGCTTGTGAGACAATGAAGTCGACCCTGTCCGTCTAGATCGGCCACTTCCAACCAGCTAATTACCTAAGCGTAAGCCAGCCTCATGAACGCACTTCTCTCAGTCGAGCACACGATACAATTGTAACATTTCCCAAACCCAGAACACACAAAAGATTCATGTTAAATAAGTCCAAATCTTAACTTTTAGACACAAGAAAATTATCTATTGACCATCTGCCCTCAAGCAAGCAACCTTCCCGGTATCTATATTGTACTTCGGACGCGCACACTTTCCGACTCGTTTTACTGTTTCCACCTAGATTTTCCTCCTCGCATTTTATAAACGCAAAGCACAAATCTAATACATTGTCCTCGAAATATCTTCCATGCAGTTGTGGCGTGCGTGGAAACTATTTTTGTGTAATTGTTTATACTAGGGGTCGGGGATCTCCCTCATTCAACTCGGCCAATGACTCACCTCTACGCTCACACCACCTCGTGTCTCAACACACAATTAGCTTTGCTACCTAATGCTTACTTTTTAAGTGGTTGAAAACATCTAGTTTACATGCTCGCGAAAAACACGGGGTGTGCTGGCTTTAAGTGTTGCCGTTTGTATCCAGAGGAGGATAAATGGCGTTTGTGTCGTAACGAGCAGATTTCTCGCTTGTGCTCCTATCGGGACCCGTGCGGCTCTATACAATGCAGTGCGCGTGAGCTAAACGAGCTAATGTGTTAGCATGTGCGCGAGCTAGTTTGAGAATCTTCGGAGAGTTAAAATGCAAAACAAAAAGACAAAATGAACGTACGGCTTCTGTTTCACTAGTGAAAGTTTGGGTTAAAACAACTTTTCATACTTTTAAACCACCATTTGATACAGCTGATACCACCAGAGTTGGAAACGAGTTAATTGTACACTTAAAACAGTTTACTTACAATGAAAGTACAGATGAAATTTACCAAAAAAAAAATTACAAACACTTGGAACTCACAAATAAGTTCGAGTGCAACTCATAAGCGAGTTGGATTCATATTGTATCATATGAAAGAAAGGCGATTCTTACCCTACTCAACGCGGGTCAGTTTAGGATTTTCACCAATTTACTCCTGTTCGTATATCCCTAAAATCCCTTAAAATGTTTGAATATATGTCGAGATTCAGATTCTGTCGCTAAAGTCGGCGTCTCGGCGTCCCGTCCTCGCCAACTCTGCCTCTCTCCTTTGTGTTAATTTCACACAATTCGAGTTTAATCCGATCGATCCAGGCAGTCGCGTTCTCGTGTCCTCTCCTCTAGACACTCACGCTCACCTTCCACAGGCGCGTGCATGACTTACTGGGTAAACATGCGTGCGCGTGACTGACCTCGCCGGGCTGTGACGCACGTGCATTTTTTCGTTTTCCTTCCAACTCTTTTTTAAAAAAAATTGTGAAACGTTTTGGGTTAATACTGCTGTTTTTCTAGTATATGTATATATCTGTATTTCTTGCAGTATTTGTCGCGATTATTATTGATGTACTTGACTGTTATTTCAACAACAACCAGGGCTGGCTCGGTTTGTGGGGCCCTAGGCGAAATTATGTATTACCACCCATATCATCATAAATGTAAAACATCCATAGAACCACTGCAAACGCGAAGAGCAGATTTTTTTTTTTTTTTTAAATAAACAGCAATAAAAATAAGCACTGTACTGTATTGCTCAGTAGATGACAAATAACATGTAGCTTTTCCCCCCACAACATCAGGTGAGCATGCATGCATAAAGGAATATGTGTATTTTAGCTGCTGTGGCAAGTCACCATTTTATTGCCATATTTTGATCACCTTTAAACTTTTTTTCTTGAAGTAAACTAGTGTCTCAATTAATATGAGGTCATGGAAACTGCAAGTATGATAATTACTGGGTAAATGTTTGCATTAGTTATCATTAACGAAGTATAATGATAAGTATAGTATATTTTCCAGCATTTATTAAACTTGGCTAATGTCAATTTATAAAAATACAACTGTTTATTGTTTGTTCATGTTGGTTCATATTGTCTTAACTAATGTTAACTTTTACAACCGTTAGTGTTACCCATTAAATTTACACTAAATAAGACAATGCTGTTTAAAATAGTTTTATATAGTTTTAATTGCACAGGACACTCCTGGCAATGCTTGAAATTACATTTCAACCCACATTACTATGCGTAAAAGTTTATTTAGCGCAACAAAATAAATGAAAACAAAAATTTGGCCAGAATGTGTGCAAAAGTGAATAAAAGTTAAAACAATTACCTATTTTAAATAGGGCCTATATACACAACACTTCGAAATATGTATTTGTAAACAAATTTTAAGAATAAACACATCTCTTAGAGAGCTGAGCTCTTTGCAGATTAATTGCAAAAAATTTAACTCTATGTGAGTTTTTTGCGTCTTTATATCGACAGTGACTGAATTCTTTACCCAGCAGATTGTTCTTGATAAAATCAGAAAAGCCCTAATGATTTCAACAGCACTATTTCTGCTATCCTTTACACAAAATAAGCCTCAAAAGACTCAAATAGCCACAAAGCAATTTTTTCACAACTTATTTCCTGTTTCTGTCAGATGTGAACATTATTCAGCAAGGTGCAATCTGTGTCTAAAAGTACTGTTTAAAAAGCCATGCTCCAATTACCAACATTTCATATGAATAAATTATGCAAATTACTGTGTACTGCTTAGCTTTACTTCTTTTCGATTTTAGACACACTGTTGTTATTTTATTTGTTTTAACTTTCAGCTGTTTATCTTTTCGTGATTTTTCAGAACTCATTTTATACTTAATATGATGTTTTTAGTTTTCACCATCATTGTGAATTGTATGTTAAATTATCAAGTGCACACATGTTGTAAAGTGTTTTGTAAAGAGAAAGCCTGTTAAAGATCTTTGGGATGTGAAAAATCTCAAAATAAATGTTAAGATTCTTTTCTGTATCTATGTTTGTGGGATCCCACAGGTACGTTTGGGACCTAGGCAGCTGCCTATATCATCTATAAGATAGGCCGGCACTTATTACAACAGCATGTGTGAACATTTAGTGAAATCCCTTCAGTGATTATATCATTTTCTCAAGTGATTTTTATTTTCTGAAGTTTTAATGGATAACCTGTATGCTGACTGAAGAACTCACTCTGAAATCTCAAACTGATGTTCTAAATGTGAACAACACAGCACAAGATATTTATATTTTTAAATCATGTTTAAAGTTATTTTTAAGAGTTTTTTCCCTATCGAATTGTATGTATCTTATATTTTCTTTATAATTTATATGTAAAGCACTTTTAATTACCACTGTGTATGACGTGCTATATAAATAAACTTGCCTTTCTCTTTTAGCTGAATGTTGTGGCTCATTTTGGTTTCAACATGCAACACAATCTCTTAAATGTAAATTAAAAAAAACTTATGAGGACACTCTATTGCTATCATTACTTTATTGAATCTGAGCAAAACAGCCACAGAACAACTATTGCAATAATTATGAGTGACCAAAAAAATAGCTATTTTAAATATCCAAACTTAAATTTACTTGAATCGTAAACCAACCAATTCCTGCAGGTCTTGGTACCCAGGATGTTCAGGCCTGCCTTTGAGCTTCACATCAGTTCTTAAGGGCAGGGCTGCCCTTACTTACACGCACACAGAATGTTTTGTCATTAGTTGTTACTGGTTGAGTTTTTCACCGAATGTTTGCTTTCGCTCATTTTCTAAATTATGGACAATTAAGGGTGAATTTAGTCTAGCCCTTAAGAAGTGTTAGGGGAAATTATTTATTTTATAGAAAAACAGGCATGCAAAGCTGCACAAACTACACAAGCAAACTGAGTTTAGAAGGTTTTATTATATATTTTTTTTCATGACAGCATTTAATTTTGAGAACACAGCTAATAAAGTCGAGGGTTACAAATTTACTCCAGGTTTGGCTTTATCACACCCCTTTCACAACAGACAAGATGTTCACCATATATTTATTAACAACATAGTGCCAAGAGAAAGCAAATCTTTACACAATCACTCAGACACCTATATTAAATTGGATCTGCACTGACGTTACAAAGCAGACCGCATTGAGAAAAATAACTTTGAAGAGGGGGGAAAATATATAATTATATGCATACATATGCATGCATATGTCAAAACTTCTATGAATATTAAAGGTATAGGCATGTATGTGTGTCTGTCTAATGTATAAGTGAGTCTAAGTTTATCATATGCAATATATGATTGCATGTAATTGCTGAAATTATCCTGTATAACATGATTGTGTTATTGTTGTGATGTCCCAAAATCTTTAAGGCAAACAGCAGATCTAGTTCTGGAGAGGTGATCCACATCTGGAGCCGGGATTTTAGAACACCGGTAAACACAAATTTGGCATTAAAACAGGTATATAGAGCCAGAGTTTCTATACAGAGAGAAGGAACAAGGGCACGGATACGAGCATCAAGGCAGATGGCAGGAACAAACTAAAAAAAAAATGGCGTAAAAGATTACCTTAAAATGGTGTCAAAGCAGGTTTTGAAATATCACAATACTGTTGCAGTTTCAAGCTCTATTCATACAGTATAGAATTTAAGCAAATCCATTACAGAATCAAGCTTGGTCAACGTACACCAAAGCAAGAAATGATAACTATATATACAGAATGTGAATGATAAATACGGATTTAAAACAGTCCTGCTTTTTTCTTCTGTTGACTTCTTCACTTTGATGATAGCTGTTCATTTCGGTACAGCTTTACATTTCTTTTATTATGACTTAAGGGTTCACCACAGTTTTCATAGAATTCACCCACATAAACTGATTAAAATACTATAGATGACTTTGTAGTGTTTAATACAGTTCAGCTTGAAGTCAAACGGGCAAAGGAAAAAAAAAAAAAAAACTTGCTGAGAAACAAACATGAATACATTTACCATAATAATTCCAAAGCTCCTGCCTTTTTCCTTACTAGTAACCATTATAATGTCTGCTGTAGCCCAAACAGGCTTCAGGAGTTTGACAGGAGGTTTTGTAGAGGACCTGGACATTATAAATATTTTTTGGACAGCCATCTATTATATGATTTGAATCCGGGGCCTGAGCTGTGGGAGATTAAGAAAATGTTAGTGAGCCCGACCAGTCCAGTAGAAACGTATGGGGTGGGGTGTGTAGAGGAGACTGGAGGGTAAAAGGTAATGCTCAGCAACAGCCCCCTCCAGCTTGCTGTCCTCCCTGGCTGCCACCCATTGAAGAGTTAGTGGCAGCATGCTGTGGTCCAATCTTAATGCCATTAGCCTGCACACAAATAAAATGAAGACATGTAAGGGCTCATTTCCATTCAGGCTGAATTGTCAACTGACAAGGGACCTTACAATTTGAATTCGGCTCCCAAAAAGTAAAAAAAACCTATGTAAAATTGCAGTGATTTTGTACTGTCACATAATGCTGCATTAAGCAAAAAAGCCCCGGTAGGCCTGAATTAGCAGCCCGCTTTTGTCTGCACTGAGGCGAGAGAACCTCTAATGTGTTTTTCTAGTGGTAACAGCACGCCAGGGAAACCTGCCAGGGCTTAAAAAAAAAAACAAAAAAACAATACACATACACACACCTAAGCTGGTGGCACTTTCATTCATCACACAAAAGGCATACACCTTGCCAACTTTTCCCTCAAGTGGGCTCCTGTTCAAAACCGTAACTCCAAAAGAGAGGCTTCTGTAACATTCTTAGGAAACTCCACATTGTGCCAAATCTGATTTATAGTGATCTGGGGTGAGAGGGGGAGCTCACATGTGAGCCTTGAGGTTCCTGGCCAGGATCTCTATCAGCTGATGTGGTTTGGACTCTGTGCTTTGACTTTTTTTTTTACTTTTCCGTCTACTACAATAATAATAGCTGCAGTGGGCTCACCTCCATTAAACCGGCTGTTACTTACAAGATGTGAGGAATTTACATGTTGGCTACCAGCCAGTAGAGAGAAACAGAGGGGCCTTTGCAGTGTGGAGATTTCCCTGCAGTAGCTCCCTTCTTTCACTCCGGTAATGCACGCATGTATATCATTGTACAGGCAAGCACCATTACATTCCTAAACATTTTATCAGTTATTACAATGTCTGGATCACATGCAAACCAGTACAATTACATCCGCTATGCTCCATTGACTATTACACTTGAATTTGCATAGATTTATGGACTACAATGTAGCTGCTGTGGGTAACAATCAACAGAGTACAAAGGTTATCAACCATCCAAAATTTGAGTAAACTGAAAATCTAGTATATCCTGTTATGTTTTATTTATTTATTATCTCTATCTATCTATCTATATATATATAAAAAATGCAAGTTTTCATCCCATTTGTGGCAGCGCTTTATTAAAAATTTCTGAAAGTTGATCTAAAACCTAAATCAACACTTGTGCTGAAAGTTTCTTAATCCAAACACCAGAACATCCAAAATGGATTCAGTATAGTGCCAAAGGGAGTCCTCTTGACCCAATTATTTTTAAACTCGTAATACAAACAAAGAATGTGCTTCCTCTTCATATGGATTACCTCGTTGTTTATATCAAAGACTCCCTCTTGGATCTTTTCATAAATCTCCTTGGCCGTGTTGATAAATGCCTGAAACATAAAAAAAAGACAGTATTTTATACAAATCTAGGCAAAACTGCAATCCTCTTATCTGCTTGACCTATCATATAAATGATTCAAGTTTAAGTGTAGCACTACATCATTGACCAATGAGTAATACCAATCAATACTATCAAAGAATAATTAAAATGCAAAAATAAGCAAAGTTTTTACAGTTGAATGCTGGTGCCCCCATCTGGCTGCAAGTGGTCATGTCTATTATTACTGTACTCAAGCCGAGCACATTGGTCACCCAGAGAAAATAAACATGGCAGAGGCTCCGGCTCACCCTTAAAATGTCAAGACCTGCCATTGCCATTGGTAGTCTAATTAACAGAGATGCTTTGCTTTTCGGTGGAACTACCCCTCAACTCTCCAGAGCAACATTCCTCTGCGCTCAATTACCATTGAGAGAGAGAAAGAGATTGCTGAGCAAGTGCCGCAGATGTTTGTGCTTGTATCAGTGTGTGTGGCAGGGAATCTATGAATATGCATGAACCTTAAATAGAAGATTGAATCGTCATAAAGGGGTGGGGGAAGGGTCAGGAGAATTCACACGACACTAATGAGACAAATTAATCATTGAGGTGGCTTAGGGTGGGAGAGACTTCCACAATTTAACACCCCCACTCTTTTAAAGCCAGCTCTGAGCCCTGCTTTAGCTTCTTGGCTCCAACCGCACAGAACCAAATGTTTTCTCCCCAGTTTGTGTATCCCTAGGGCGTTATCTGTATTCATGTATGTGCGAATGTTTTCACACAAGGACCCAAACATAAATCATCACACAAGCACTCAAGACCTCCATGCTATACAAGTGCTACTTTACCTCTTCTACATTTGATGCAGTCTTTGCAGAAGTCTCCATAAAGATTAGACCATGTTCTCTGGCAAAGGCCTCTCCCTCCTCTTTCTTCACCTCTCTCCGTGACTCCAAATCACTGCAAAACAAAGTCTTTTTTTGATCAAACTCATTTTGATTGCATGACACAGTGCACGTCTGCATTTCCTAAATACTATACTGTATTATACCGCAATTCCTGTATATTAAGGGTTTCCTTCCCCTTGAGTCAATTCCAAACTGTACCTAAAGCATTGTCAATGGATAATGAATTTTCAGTTTTTCAAATTTCTTTTGTGAAGAGTAAATATTTTGTCCATTTCATTAACTTTATGCACATCTCATTTCAATTATATTGGCCAACGGACACCATGCTCTCTTGATATCGGTATGGGTTCATAAATAGTGTTTGACTACTACTGTCTAAACTTGTGCAATTTGTACTAAAGTATTGGACTAACCTTTTATTTCCAATGAGCATGATGACCATGTTAGAGTTGGAATGTTGACGGGCATCTTCTAACCAAGTTGTCAAGTGATTAAAGGTGTCCCTTCTGCATATACAATGAACATTGACACACAACACACATAAAAAAAATACTCGAGCAAAACTGAGTGACTTCAACTTTAGTAATTATTGCAATGCAACACTGAACCTAAAGTATAAAAGACAATTAAAGCAGAAGAGCTACAGAAATATGACAGCCAAATGATGGTCTGGTCTCACCTTGTGATATCATAAACAAGGAGAGCTCCAGCCGCACCTCTGTAGTAAGACCTGGTGATTGAGCGGAAGGACTCCTGTCCGGCCTGGAACACACAAACACGCAATCATTGCATCATAAGTAATAGCCAGTTAATAAGGAACAATCAGGTGCCAACAAATGTCCACTAGGTGTGTTGCTTCTCAAGTTTATGCACTACAATCCCTATAGGCCGGTGGTGTATTGGTTCCTCCTGCTCTAAAATACC
This sequence comes from Moxostoma hubbsi, assembly GCA_032164185.1. Lineage (NCBI taxonomy): Eukaryota > Metazoa > Chordata > Actinopteri > Cypriniformes > Catostomidae > Moxostoma > Moxostoma hubbsi. The sequence goes on along the minus strand of JAVLUX010000004.1, from coordinate 17,599,703 downwards.
ACAGTATAAGACAGATTTCCATTGTTGAGCCTTCCTTCTGCAAATGCTGAGAGCCTATGGATTCTGATGTACAGCGACTTCACATGTACGGACAGTCGACTCTCCATCCCCCCCAGTGCTTCTATAGAGCATGGCTTCTGTCCAATTAGATGACTCCCAGCACACAGCCTCCGTTCAGGAGTGTGTCATGGTATAAGATGGCCTTTGGTCAACCCACCCCCTCTGACAGCAGGCAAATAAGCCAGGAGCCCATATTTGAATTCAATAACCCATTCTCCGGGGCAGCTGTTAACATTAGTGTTAATGGAGCCCATTGTGGATAAATGATAGATGACACCATTATGCCTGCCATCTGCTGGAGTGAAAGGTTACAGGAAGGCCAGACATGCAGATTTCTCCTGTTACTTAATTTAACACTCCCTCGTCTTCTCTAGTTTTATCACAGAAAGCTAGATGAAATATCCTTGAAATAAATAATTTATGGCACATTCAAGGTGACCGTAACATGGCTACAAGAAAACAAACCAAACATATACCACATGAACTGCTAATTATCCTGACATTAGATGTTTCATAAGATAGTCTCACCCATGCAAATTGCCAATAAAAATTAGGGATGTGCAGAAAGACTAATTTCACTGACGTTTAAATGAAACTTTGAGTCGACAAGTCTAAAATTAAATCAACCTTCAGAAAACCATTAAAAAAAAAAAAGTTTCAAATACTTAATCTATTCCAAATATGACGCGAAATTCTGCTGAAAAGGGGCATTTATCTGTGACATGCTGGCCTGTATTATCATCATTGTACATTAAATATAGAACATGCCATGCATTCACCTTTAGCCAATATAGGTTTATTTATTGAAAACAATTTAATGAATAGTGCAGGACCAATAGCGCAATCCAAATAGCCTATTCTAAATGGAATTTAGAAAAGAAAAAAAAAAAAAAAGTTACTTAAAAGAATTAGTTCACCCAAAAATGAACATTTGCTGATAATTTACTGACCCTTAGGCCATCCAAGATGTATGACTTTCTTTCTACATCAGAACAGGATTTAAGATTTTTAGCAAGTGCCCCAGGTTTTTAGCTTTATCCAATGCTAGTGAATGGACACCAATATTTGTTGGTCCAAAAAGCACACTTAGTCAGCATCGAAGTAATTCACACTACTCCAGCAGATCAAGTAATTTCTTCTGAAGTGAATCGTTACATTTGTGTGAAAGACTAAATCGCTAATTAAAACATTATCTGCTCCATATATCCTCTTTTTTCAATTATATTTGTATTAATTATATTTAAAATGTGTAACATTAATATGAAAGTATTTAAGTGCAGCCTCTACAAAAATATAAAGCCAAACGTAAATGTGTAAAAATGTTGAACAGTTTAAAGGGGAAAAATATTAACTGACTAGTAATTCCAGTGTCGACAAGCAGCATCAGAATTGATCTGTTGACTAGTTTTGCACATCCCTAATAAAAATATATTTTTTTATTTAACATAAAATCAAGTAATTTATTTTTGTATAGTGCCTTTCACAACTCACATCGTTTCAAAGCAGCTTTACAGAAGATTAAGGAATAATTGAAAGATCAGGAATTGTGTTTAAAAATAATTAAATAATTGTTTTTATAACCCCAGTGAGCAAGCTGAAGGCGACTGTAGCAAGGAACACAAAACTCCATAAGATGTTGATTAATGGAGAAAAATAACCTTGGGAGAAATCAGACTCACTCTGAGGGCCAGTTCACCTCTGGCTAACATCATGAATATAATGCCAAAATTATTTATGTGACTTAACTTAAAATATGACACCAGCAGTACACATACATATCTGGTTTGAGTCTTTTAAATCTAACTACTCTCTAAAAATGTATAAAATGAAATAAGACACACACATTAAAATACACAATTCTGACAGTGTGCGGAGTGCACAGTATCATGGACATGGCTTATACTTTGTCTCTCTCTGGTGGCCAAAATGTCTAGGCACAGCTGTATCATCTTTATTTTTTCATAACAGCATTCATTATACAAGGATGAATAAAGGATATGTTCCAGGTTTTATACAAGTTGAGCTCAATTGACAGTCTTTGTGGCATAATGTTCATTAACAAGAAAAATTATTTAGCCCTTTGTTTATTTCAAAGTCAAAATAGCACTTGTATAATAGAACAATGGACGTGAATGAGGTCAGTAAATAGTCCAATAAATAAAACATTGAAACATAAACAGAGTTTCAATGTTTAACTTGTATTGAACAAGAAGATTCCTGTGGGCAGGTCTGCTCATAGTTATCACAAAATATTTACTGCAATATTGCAACAACATACAGTTGAATCAGAAGTTTACATACACCTTGGCCAAATACATTTAAACTCAGTTTTTCACAATTCCTGACATTTAGTCTTAGAAAACATTGCCTGTCTTCGGTCAGTTAAGATCACTATTTTAAGAATGTGAAATGTCAGAATAATATAAGAGAATTATTTATTTCAGCTTTTATTTCTTTCATCACATTCCTTTTAGACGGATCGGGTATTGGTCCGACAAGCCCAATCCAAATCCGATACCGTGTGTTAGTCATGTCCGTTGCTTTAAAGCTAAAAAAAAAGACATAAAAGAACCATAAAAACTAGGGATGCACCGATCCAATTCCTGGATCGGTATCGGCTCCGATACTGACGTTTTTAAACGGATCGGGTAACGGTCTGACGAGCCAAATCAAAATCGGATACAGTGTGTTAGTCATGTCCGTTGCTGTAAAGCTCAAAAAATTACATAAAACCATAAAAACACAATTAAATTAGTTCATATGACTAATGCATTTTATTTAAAGCCACTTGCAGACGTTGCAATAGCTCTGTGAATCACAAAAGCCTGTGTTTAATAAGTAAATATATAAATTAATGGCGCTACTATGTTTACACACACGTGGCTATTTTTAGCCTTCACGTGGTGTGCAATATTTGAGCGCTACTCACGAACATCTCAGATAGTTCGGTTCACTTATAATATGCCTTTAGAACCGCGCTGGACGTGCATTTTTTACCAGAATTAGAATAAGAAGTGAATTAAACTACTGTGAAGTTGCCTACAAACAGACACATACAGGACCTCCTGGAGAGTTCATGTCAAAATAAAAAGTGTGAGGGGTTAAAAGTTAAAGGTGCGCGATTGAGGTATATTACACATATACACATACATATATATATACATATATATATATATTTATTTTTTTTTACTATTATGATACATCATTATTTGTCTACAAATTATAATATTAAAATTGAATGAGTCCCAAAAAATAACTGTGAATGAAAAGTGAGCTGAAATTAACAAAAAAATTAAGATTTGAATACTTTAAAGTCCAGATACAAGTTGGAAAAAATGTTGCAAAAAACAACAACAACCCATCTAGTCCTGATGACTTACTGGAATTATTTTGCTGCTACTTTATCCAGTATAATAGTTAATAAAACAGTGTTTCTTAAAAAGCTATACATTTATAATGAAATAATGTGTAGTTAGAGGTTTGAGTTTCTTTACATATTAAAGAGCACACCCAATTAGTTCCACACAATTATGCAAAAAACAACATTGGTATAAGATCGGGATCAGCCAATACTGAGAGTAACTATGTCGAAGAGAAAAAGTGGTATCGGTGCATAAAGTAGTTCATATGACTCGTGTATTTGATTGAAAGCCACTT